>JAWNNQ010001489.1:0-380945 GCA_035044765.1 Leucophenga montana
ACATTCTTGAAATAAGTAAAAACATCTAATTCTAAGAACAAATATGTACTCAAGTCAAGTACAAAAGTCTCAGCATGTAAACTAAATTATTTTTGACTTGAAATAAGTAGAAAATTTTTTAATCAATCTCTGAAAAGATAAAGCAACCTGAGAATAAAATGAAATTTACTGTCTCAGCTGCTCCAATTTCTTCGCAAGAACAGTATAAAGGAAAAGCAATGGGTTGTAATTCGGCAAATCAATGTGTCGAGTGCTCGGTAGCGTAACTGAGGTAGTTAAGACAAGGTCACTTCTTAGCGACGTTCGCATTTGTCATGCTTCGATACCAGTTTTATACACCAAAGAATATTTTTGTAACCATGTAAGTACAATAAAATTAAATTCGAATTTTCCAAAGATATAACAAAAAAAAACAACAATAACAACAAAAGTAAAAAAAGAACTCTTATCCTATTTTTTTCTGGGTATAGTTCGTCATGACTGAGTCATGAATGTAACAACTATAAAACGTAGCACTATGAAATTTATAAATCACTGGAAGAGTTGATTCATTTCTTAGGAGGGTTATGTTTTGTGAGTGGCTCGGTCTGTAGCCTAAATGGCTTGACGGATGTTCGATTCGTCTTTATTACGGAAGTGTTAGGGTACTAGGCATATATATTTTTCAATTTGAGTAGAAGTTTCGCTTCAGTCGGGCGATTAAGAATGCCCTCTTCTTCTACGTTGTTGTCATGTTTTTTGAGATTTTACTAATTTCAACTTGTTTTTTACATAAAGCTCTGAATCACCCTGTCACCATTCTAAATGGGTGTTTTATTGAACTATTGTAATATTGTACAAGAACATAAACATAAACGATATCATAGACTCAAAGCCAGCTACTATTTGACTAGTATATTGAGCGCATCAACCTCTCTGGGTCGAACTGTAGGTACGTTAACTCGTTCATCACTTAGAATTAATTACTTTCCTATTTTTGTCACATTCCACATCTACATCCCTGGAGCCAGAAGGAAAATAGATGTAATACATTTTCTTAAAAAAAAGTCTATACCTTCCGCAACTTTTGTGACAAATGCATCAGACTTAAACATTTTACATATTATTTAATAGGTGAGATCAATCAAAATCTTGTTAGTATCCGAAAAGATGACGTTCCGATTAAACAAATATTAGTTACATGGCTGAAATGTCGCGACGAACTGTTCAAATACAAATACTTCATCTAATCTTTCACATTTCTTTCAATAAAAAAGTCTACAAAACAAAAGCAGAAAAAAATATACTGCTAAAGTAACCAAGTGTAAATTTTGCAAATATTGATATCCATATTGACATGCCATGCCAAAATTTTTGGAGTAGCTCCTACACGAACCACACCCTCACTTTTAAATTTTTGTATGAACTTTTTTTTTAAAGCTGTAAAAATCAACTTATAAATTGACAGGGTGGCTTCTTACTAAGGGACTCTACACATATAGTATATCAATGAATATGTTCACATATATATCAACCAAAAAAAAATCTCCCACGCATGTTTGCTTTTTTGTATGGAAAACGTTTTTATTGCAGTCAATATCAACTTGAAATTTGACATGACAGCTTCTAATGGACGAACGCTTAACTTATAGAGAAAAATGTGTGATTTTCTCTTTTTAGGCGTAGCCCCCATAACAACCCACTCTTGAGATGTTTATAAAAAACTTTTTCATTTCAAACAAAATAAACTTGACATTGACCATGGAGGCTTCGCATGGACGAATGCTTTGCATAATTGGCAAGGAGTGTGTAACACCCATTTTTAGGGGTTGGCCCCAACAAATTTACATCCCACGTTCCATGTTCTTAGATTGAACAAAAATTCTGTTGGGTGGGATGTTCCTCTGTGCCCACCTTGGATCCGCCAATGGTATTCACTTTGTTTTCAGAACCTATTATATATTATACTATTTAAGTACTATCTAGACGGACTTTCATAAATTTTTTCAGTTGAACTTCACTCAGAAGTTTTCTTATACAAATGTATAAAACATCATCCTCCTATTTAATTTGTAGATATATCTTAAATAGTTCCTTATATAAGGTTATCCATTTCATAGTTTCAAAGCCGTTGGGCTCGCATTCGAAATACGGCAATACAAACGTGCTTTTATTGGTTTAGTTTCAGACGATAATAGATTATTTAAACACCGGACAACGCATTCAAATTGTTGAAACCTATTACAAAAGTGGTTATTCAGAGGTTATACTGTTCCAAAAATGTTTGTATTTTTCCAATATGTTTATTTAATCAAACCATTTTCAGAGAAGAAATTCGCCTACGTTGAACCTTTACCGTATGGACTAAAAGTTTTAAAGCAATTTTTTGTGAATATTTTCACTTGGATAAAAGCAAACTTTTAAATTTCATAAAGCTACACCCAAAAGCATGCTTCCCCATAGAACATGTGAAAACAATAACCGGAAACGACAAAAAGAGCAGCGTAGGTGAATTTATATGCTAAAAAGTATGCAACCATTTTGTGAATTTCTCACCCGCATAGAGAAACGCCTAAAACGCCATCACTAAAAATAGCACATAAAAATAAATATACTTCGTTCATTGTACAATAGAAACACTCAAAATGTGTTGTGTGTGTGTGTGTGTGTGTGATATTCAATTCAATGAACTTTTCAGTTCAATGATGGAAAGAAACTAATAATATTTAAATTCATATATACGAGGGATACTATTTATATTACGGGAATAGCAAATAATAACAAACATTTCTAAATGAAAATGGCTTTATTGCTTCTCAAAATATTCCCCTTGATGATCAATACACTTTTGCATTCGTTCAAACCATTTGTCATAGCAGTTTGTCCATTCCTCTTTAGACACCTCCAAAACATGGTTTTTGAACGCTTCAACTGCTTCTTCGGCGCTTGTAAATCGTTGACCACGCAGTTTACCTTTGATACTCGGGAAGAACAAGAGGAAGTCATTGGGTGCCAAATCAGGACTGTATGGAGCATGATTCACTAATTCAATGTTTTGACTGCTCAAAAATGCACTTGTTTGAAGAGATGTGTGAGAGCTCGCAATGTCATGATGGAGAATGATTCGTCTTTGGCGGTTGGATTTACGAATTTCTCCGAAGACTTCCGGCAAACAAATGGTCGTGTACCACTCAGAATTAACCGTTCTACGTTGCTCAAGCGGAATAGTGGTCACATGACCCATTCTGCCGAAGAAACAGGCGATCATTTGCTTTGCTGTGCTTCTTCCACGGACAACTTTTGTTGGATTTGGCTCGTCTTGGAATACCCACAGGGTCGATTGCATCCATGATTCGTCACCTGTCACGATTTTATACACGTCTTTTGAAGCACCACGGTCGAACTTTTGAATCATTTCCTTACACCAATCGACGCGAGCCTTTTTTTGAGCGATTGATAAATTATGGGCCATCCAATGAGAGCAAATTTTTTTTACAGCTAAGTGTTCATGCAAAATCGAATTTATTGAAGTGGAATTAATGTGCAAGGATGCCTCTATCTCACGGTATGTCACATGACGATCTTGCATTATCAGTTCACGCACTGCATCGATGTTTTTTGGGCACAACAAACGATTTTGGACGACCTTCACGGAATTCGTCGGCGTCCGAACTACGGCCACGATTGAATTCACTATACCAGCGATATACTGTGGGTTTTGATGGTGCCTTATCGCCATACAAAGAACTGAGTTCATTGACACATTCTTGTTGAGATAATCCACATCGAAAGTTGTGAAAAATAATCCAACGAAAACCTTCTCTTGAAATTTCCATTTTTTAGCCAAACTGCTTTTCTTAACTCACTGTAAACAAAACAAATAACAATTGTACATCAAAACTTTGTGAGTACGTTTATGCCAAAAAATGTCAAACTTTATTATGGTGCTGCCAGATTTTAGCTTTTCACATAAGTGTTGCCAGTTCCCGAAGTGTAAATAGCAGCCCTCGTAGTATGTATATGTAGTAGGAGTACTTCAACTGAAGATAATAAATGCTGTGTCTACGAAGTTCGAATCACTTTCATGCAGCTAAGTAAATCAATGAAAATCGAATGCTAAAGAAGCAGAAGCACTCAAAATGATAAACGAGACAATAGCTCTAGATTTTGATGATGAAGAAGACAATGTAGATGTCAAGTGGACGACAGGATTTTATGCTGGCTCGTGTAGCACAGTACATTGAACTCTATCATATCACCAAAATTCAATACCAAAATATTCTATAAAAATGCCAGCAACCGAAACAAGGAAGCCAAGGAATTTATGCAAAATAATTCTGGTAAAATATACTAAACGATGTCTGCAGCAGTTTGCTTTTCAGCAAATTAACACTTGAGCTCAACATTCAACAAAACTTTCCACAACGAGTTGTTGATGAATTATCACAAGCACTAAACTATGTATATACAAAATACTACAGGTCTGTATACAGCACAACTCCGAACGCAAAGCAGCAGCAAAATGATGCAAACACAAAATTAATGGGTGTACTAGAAAGTTGCAGCCCATTTTTACTACTAGTTTGAACTTTTTTTTATTTATTTACTTATTCAAACTAGGAACAATGGCCAGCGGCCTAATCGACCACAATCTAGAAATAATTTTATATATTATTGCGTTCATCCGTTTGCTGTTATTGTTATACAAACAGAGAGACGAAGCGCATACAATGCTCGTATGCTATCGTCTAATATTTGTGTGCGTGCCTTGGTATTTTATGTAAAGCATGAGTATGTTTGATTCGTTGTGATAAAATATAGATTGTGGAAATGAATAGCTTTCAAAATGGTAAGAGCATAGAAAAGATACTGTTTTTGGATATACTCAATACGATCCTGGTGAATAGCATAGTAAGCGTTACAAACACATGTGTGAGTTTATTTAATGTGCAATGAACAGTGTTGTAAAACATCAGAAAATGATCAGCTTAATTTAACAACGTCTGCATATATTAGCGTATGAGCATGGTGAATAGCCAAAGGAAGATCATTAATAAAAATATTAAACAATAGTGGATCTTAGTGACTCCCTTGGATAACACCAGAAGAAACAACAATAGTTCAAGGCAAATGATTGTAATATAAAACTTTTTGGCTTCTACCGGATAATACGTTTAGTTTTTTAATTAGTACTAGTGCTCTCCCTGTGGTTGAAATTCAAACCATTTGCTAATGCTGATAGCGTTAAGTATGATCCACATATTAGACTCAACATAAGACTGGCCCGCATAAGCGATTTAGCTCTCTTCTTTGTTTCTTTAATGCTGAGAACATTAAGTAAGACCAACATGTTGCGGTCGACAACAGGCTCGAAGATTTTAACAACGATTTTACCAACAAAACTATGAAGCCACGTTCTCAACTGATGCTCGCCAACATGTTACGAGTTTATTTAATGTATATGTTAATATTTTAATAAATTCATTTATTTAATTTATATTTTATCATTATAGTCTTCGCGCAGAGTGTGAGTAGTAAAATAGTTTAGTTATTATGTTTGCAATGCCTTAAGGGATGCTTCGGAGACCCAATATTCGCATTCATCTTGACAAGGGAAGTCAATCTAGCCAGTGTTTTTCGACAAGTGATTTTAAGCATTGATTCCACAGCAGTTAATCTCTTCTATTGACTTTATTGTGATCTTCTGTTCATACAGTTCTTATCTACAGTTGAATTGTAAATAGTATTACAATGGTTTCACGTCGGCAGCTCTAGGCACATCAAATCGCTGCATACTGTGATGTTTCACATTCACTATCAACTAACAATTTGCAACAAAATACTCCATACTCCATACCTGCGAACATTCGTTTGAAACAATTAGTTCAAATCTCAGTTGGCTGCCTTAATTTCAGTATAAAAAAACTCAAAAATTCTTAAAATATCCTAACAAATACCACATTTCAACTAGGTTCACAATAAAATATTACTGTCTCACAACTCTGCACTTTTTACTTTCAAATTATGAAATTTGGTACCGAAATTCATCGAATAATTGTAGGAATTTTCAGTAAGAATGAACAAGAAATGATTTAAACGTTTCAAGAGAGGTATCGTGAAGGATAAAGAACAGTCTATGCATTCCAAAACATTCAAATACCATATTAAATTTGTCAAACTTCCTTTTCCAAAGATTTGAAAACCGTTGAAGTGGTTTACAAGAAAAACATATTGATACCTTATCAAACATATTGATACCTTATCAAATGTTCCCAAGGCAAACGAAAGGACGATAAAGTATCTGTGCGCTTTTATTTCCCAGGCAAAAATGAAAAGAAGCCATTTGTGACTCCAGCCAACCCTCTAAAGTCTTGCTGAAGAGAAGCCCCACATGGAATGAGGGAATGATGCTCTGCATTTAATGGAACTACCAATGTGCACCATAAAGTGCTGTCTCACATTCGTAAATGAATGCAAAAAATGGCTACAGCATAGCTGGAGAATATTACAAAAACTTAATTCTTGATCAGATAAAGTCAAATGTCCGTCTGTAAATTGCTCTGTCTATAAGAATGACCAGATCTCGGAGACTATAAAATATAAAGCTGTCAACCTTAGTTATTTTGTTTTAAATGAATCAATTTCTTGTTTTAATTTCAACTACGGGTATAAAAAAAAAAAAAATAACAGCGGAAACTTTCCCATATCTCCAATATCTACAATGGTTGCAAACTACAACTGACCAAGGTCTAAACGGCCTTGCACTTTCGTGTGAATCGACACTGTGCACAGTGCAACTGCAAGATTAGTGGCAACCAAATTATGCTAATTTATATAAATATCTAGGCAGAAAGACAGACAGACAAACGGACAGACAGACAGACACATAGCCAAATGACCAACTCTCAGCAGACTTTCTTTGAGCGCGTTTATATGCCCAGTTTGCAAGCATTCTCGAGCCCAGTTAGCAGCGCGCTGTCAACTGTTCAGCCTCGCGAAATAAAACCACTGCAGGAATTTTATACTACAATATATTCTACAACAAATAAATTAAAAAAAAAAGTTAAAGTGAAATTATTATACAATACAAAAAGAAATTGCTTCTAACATTTTCACGCTTTTTGCTTCCGAAATTGAAAACTTAAATGAACAGACAATTAAATCGAAGAACGCTTCATTTAGTCACGAGCCAACGACATCCAGCCGGCGTTCCATTACGCTTCAATAGCTTTTCCATCGCGCCATTGTCAGTAAATCATTATTATTTGCCTGATTTAAGTATGCCCAAGAGATCGCTTTGTAAAACAATTGAAGTATCTAAATACCGGCGGGCCAAATATCTTAAATGAATAAATTCCATTGTGTAGAGTTTGTTGACAAGTTGTATTACTTAGTTAGAAGCACTACACTAAGTGAAAATTTATAAACCCAACCTTTTCTTTTCGAAAAATCTCTACTTGAACTAATTGCTTATTGTAGTTGGGGAAAATGGTAAGCAGCAATAAGAGGGAGTGAGAGAGGGAGATGAGAATATTTTGAGAAACCACTATAATAACGACTATATAACTATCTCTCTCTCCTTAATTTTTGTTTTCTTCGTTTTTAATTTGATTTTATTGAAAAAAGTAAAACAAGTTTTTTAATTTAATACATTGAAGTTTATAATTCTCAAGTAGTCTAATGTATCAGCAACGCACTCCGAGCTTTTTGAGCGCTGCTTTAATATAATCAAGCATCGCACTGGAACAACTCACGAGTGGTTTATCATACGGCTTTTCAAGGCAACGTTCTGTCCCGGCGGGACAATGTTATCAGGGAGCTTTCTGCCGCTTACTGGACGGTCACCTCTGGGGCTTAGTCCTCGAAATAGAACCTCCTCAAATAGAGGTTTTGCGAGAGAGAGAGAGAGAGAGAGAGTGAGAAAGGGAGCAGAGATAATATTTGAGTGATTAACGAAAATCGAGAAAAATTATCAACGAAAACTAAAAATAAATTTTTGTGAATACGGGAGGGAGAATTGGTAAACTGAGATACACTAATTTTGTCAACCTGACAATATTAGAGCCGTTTTCACAAATGCTATTCTGCCTATAAAACTTATACTTACTTACTTACGTCGGCTCTACAACCGTCTATCGGTCAAGGCCGCACGTAGGAAAGCGCACCATTCGGTGTAGTTTAGTGCTCGCCGGCGCCAGTCGCTGGCAATCCGGAGCTTCTACAGGTCATCATAGACCAGATCTTGCCATCTTAAGGTTGGACGTCCCCTCTGACGACGTCCACCAATCAAGTTCAGGTTTCCGTCGTAAACCTTTTGTTCTGGAGCTTCGGTGTTCATCCGCTGGAATTTAATGCGCTGGACTATGTCAATCTCATCATACAGCTCATACAGCTCGTGGTTAATACGGGTCCTAAACTCGACGTCAACCCTAAGGGGACCATAAATCCTACGAAGAATCTTTCTCTCGAACATTCCTAAAGACGCTGTATCCGTTGATGTAAGGGTCCATGCTTCTGCTAAAACTTATGGCGTAGTTAATTTTCCTAGTAATAAGGGTCACTTTCACTACTGGCCTATATCTTTCTAGCTCACTTTTTCACCCAATATGCAAGTTTTCAATTTCATTACTGTTATTCAGCCTATAAAACGAGTTGCCTATTTCAAGCACCCAATAAATATATTTCAAAGATATTAGTTTTAGAGCTGCCAACTTGACTTCACAATTTCGATTGCAAAACCAAAGGAAAAACAAACAAAAACAAAGCAAAAAACAAAACAAAACAAACTAAATTTAAATTTTATTATTAACATATTGGCACCATGAAAAGCAAACGCGCATATTATATTCATGGATTGGAAGATATTTTTTCTACTTTTTACGCGTCTACATGGACTGTCGATCTGTTCAGCATTTAGCAACTGTTGGACTCATCTGTTAAATAAGACAAAAGTGACTGATTTTTCAACGATAACAGCCCAAAAATGGATTTATACTGCAGGGCTACTCGACGGCGTTGTACTTATGTGAAGTCGTGAAGTTCACTACTAAAAATATTTTCAGCAATATTATATCTTGGATCTATGTCTGTACTTTCTAATATATTTCTAAGTCGTGCAAATGGTATTAAAAAATATTATTACCAGTAACAGTTTTAGCTTTCCTCACTCAATGCAATGTTGTCATCGCAAATGACTGAACTGACCACTTGTTTGACACCGGACCGATAAATATGAATAAAGTGACTGATTTCACTGCAAATAGGATCGATAACAGACAAAACTGTCGATTTATACTACAGAGCTGTTAAAATTTCGATATGTAACTATTAAGAAGGCAAGAAAATGACATTTAGTTTTGAGGTACTATATTTTTGAAGTTCAGCAAAAACTCAGTTTACTTTTACTATTTCACATATAGTACTTAGATGTATGCATTGTACTATAGAGCGAACCAATTTAAGTACGTTAAACAAACAAAAAAAAAACAAGAAGGTAGTAAATCATTCTATATCCAAAACCACGTAATAATCAACGCAATAGCATATAGAACTACAGTTTTCGTTACATTTATTATTAAGAAAAGCGTACGATACAAAAGAAGATATAATAAATGTGTAGTATAACAAAGCCGGCATTAATTTAGGCCAAATTAAAGAATGAAAACAAATCCAATTTGGCTGAGAGCAAATATAAACGCTTGAACGAATTCCATTAAAAAGACACCAGAACGCCGAAGTATTGCTTCGCTGAACAGTGAATTCATCTAGATGATGGAGATGTCGAAGAGTTAATGTTGCTGTTGATGGTGGAATTCTTACTATAGCGTTGCACTAGTGTAGGTGATTATAATCATACAATAATAAAATGAAGTTGAGGTTTCCGATTTTATTGTAACTGACAACTGTTCACCTCTAAATTGAAGTAAAAGTCTGTTGTCGCTTTTGCGCTCACTTGATTCGTTCCAACACTGGCACTGGTTAGTCTCCGGTCTTAGCTATAAAATCTAAATGAAAAAGACAAAGATAGCAAAAGACCTTCAACGTTAGGTATATAACTATAACTATTCAGCTGCCCATAGGTCTGCTGACCACTTTCGGCAATAGAAAGCCAATAAAAATCACTGAAGTAAAACAATGATAAAATGTCGATCATTTACTGGCACTCGTTTATTTGCGCATGAACTTTGTACGGATGATGAACTAAATCTAGACGGAATTTTTAAGTTGTTCTTTTTTGTATTTTGTCGCTGTGATTGTCATCGCAGACAGATGTCGGTGTGCAGTTTTAAATGACTCAACTGAAGTGAATACATAAATTAAAGCATAAAAGTGCCCCATAAAAAGTTTAAATTGTGTCAAAATGTTGCGGCAACTAGTTATACTACTACAATTTGTTGTGTTTACTCTAACTAAAATCAATGCACAACAGCAACGAGAGCAGTTAAATCGTTTTAATGCCGGCACATCCGCAAACAACAAACATTACAATGACTTATATAATGAACAAAGTCAACAAGAGCAACACAAATCCGATGTATGGCAGCCGATTACAACGCAAAACAATTGGATTATATTGCAGACAAGTATGGCAGCAGCCGGAGCACGAGCAGGGACTGCAGAGGTATCAGCAGCAGGACAACACCAACAACAACAACAACAACAACAACAACAACAACAACAACATCAACAGCAACAACGTATACGATATCCTGTCAATTACTATGCCTACAATCATCGCTATAATCAGAGCAACGGAAATTACAAGCAGCCTGCTGTCAATACACAAAACGACGAACAGGAACAACAACTGGCACTGAAATCCATACGAATACAAAGGCAAAACGATCCATATGTCCTAGCCATTAGCAAGGCTATGCGCCGTGGCAATGTGTTGGCACATCAAAGTGCCACAATGCTTCCGCACCTCATCAGTGATAACAAGGATAGCAACATATTGCCAAAGGATATTATGCGACGCCGCATCGATGACACACTTCTAAGACAGCCACAAAAGAAACATCAGCAGCAACTACAACAGCCGGAAGTAGCACAAGTGCCTGCCACATTTGTTGACAACAATGTTATCACTCTTTCGAGTGATAATTTAGCAAACATTAATGACAATGGTACAAACATTGATGCCACCAAAACCAAAACCACCACCATAACCTCAACAATCTCTGACAGCAATTCGAACAACAATGTTGATGTTGCCGATATGCGTCTTAACGAGTTCTTAGTGCCATTCGAGGCTGCCTTGGATAAAGTGCGCAATTTTTGTGATATTGTCAAAAGCATCATCAGCGATGATGAGGATGACAATGATAATGACATTCATGATGACAATATTGATGATGAGGATGATGCTGATGCTCTTCAAGAAGGTAAGCAAGCTCAAAAAGAAAAACTCTAACTTAATCAAATTTTCAAAAATCCTTTTCTTTGCCTTTTTATATCAATTTAACTAGAATTTGCAATTTTATAATACAGTAAAACTTCTTCTAAATGAAAAAAAAAAATATATATCTGAGTTAGGAAAAGCCTGTCAAAAGCACTTGCTGTTACACCCTCGATAGCAACCCCTTTTTATAGCGTTAGTTGTTTATGGGAGCCTTGGGGAGTAAACTTATAAAATCGTTATAAAATGGTACACCAGCAAGAACGATGGTTAATCCTTTGACGACTACTGGAAAAACTATTGAATTGATTTTCCTCAACAAGGAATGAATGTGGCTATCCGAAAATACCTAATTCTCAAGGAGAGATTCATCCTTTTGCCTACCAGATCACCCCAACCTAGAAAAAAACTAACTCTTTCTTCCCCTTCTTCTTGCTACAATACTTTGGGAGTGGGTGGAGCTAAATGTCCAAAGTTTTTTTTTAAAGTTCCGGGCAACATTCGTTGTTTCAACAAAAACAGCTAAAAAGGATAGTCCTTTGCCCACATACGTGAGCACACAATCTGAATTGGAACATCCAATGGTCGTCAACGGTAGTAAGTCATCGGAATAAAAGTATTCGCTGGGAATTATACACATTCATGCGCTTGTAATTCACAACTAGTTCTAACATAGCTCATACTAAGTTAAATCTGATCTGACGCAGAAATACCGCATACCGGGAACGAAAATAAAGATATTTTGCAAAATTTTGACCTTTGACTATTTCTTTAACTAATGGTTTTTGCCCATTAAAGAAGAATGTGAAATTGAATTTGTCACCAGCAAAAAATTTGATTAATGTTATATATTTTCTCACTTCCACCTATACACCCAGCTCTCTACTTAACTACACTACTGATACTCAATATGCAATATGTTGAAATGACGTCGATGCCAATCACGCATGGTCTGGTGTAGCAGTTACAAAAGTATCTTACTCATTGTCGTACATAACAGATAAAGGACTAAGTTGTCTCTGTGGTGCTATTCACAATAGAATGTTTCACTGTAGCATTTCAGACGAGACAAAGAATAATTATTTTTTATTCTTAACCCGCGTATTAGACAAATCCTATTTAACTTGCGTCGACAATCCTTAAAGCTGCTCATATACTTAGACAATAAAAGCAAAAAAGCAATTCACACAAAATTAACTAAATTAATACCACAAATTCTTTTTATTTTTTCTTACACTTTAAATATCTCCGCATTTCACAACCTAATAGACACCAAAGACATTGAGCTGGCAAATGATACCGAAGGAATACTTGATGGCGACCCAAGTCTAAAGGCTAAATCAACATCAATTGAAATTCAAGGACGACACGGTGCAACCACAGCCACATTATCCAGATTAGCATCAACGTCATTATCACTGCCAACCCAGACGCCAACGACTTCATTATCATTAGCCAGAGCAACAGGTACGGATACGGCGCTATTACCAAAAATCTCCGGCGCGTCTACGGCGCTTTCAAACTTTGTCGGCTCCGGGCGCAAGGTGAAAATTATTAAACGTAAACTCAAAAAGTTAATATTGCCGCTACTCATTGCCTACAAGTTAAAGTTTTTAACACTGATCCCAGTGCTCATCGGCGGTTTGACGCTACTTGTGGGCACTACGGGTCTGGCGGGTTTCTTCTTTGCACTCTTCACCGCTGTCATGAGTCTAAAGTCAACGGGCGGCAGCAAATCGATTATACTTAAGAAAATTTAAACGATGAAATTAAATTTTAGTGCCGCACAAGTTCAGCGTAAATAAGTTATAAGTTTTGTGCTAAGTTTTATGTATTGCATTAGTTTAAGTTTCTTAACGTAGTATCGCAGTATCGCAATAAAGTAATGCTCAGTGTTGGCCATGTTGGCTGCTGTTGTTCGAGTATTTTGGTATTTTCCAATGAAATGCAAATAAGTTAACAAATCAATATGCATGTAGCTTCATAAATGTTCGGGACGCGTCAAAAAGTCAAAATTTTAAACCGGATACAGACATTTGACGCTTCAGCAGACGACACGTGCCGCCCATGGGCGCTTAGATGTAGATACATTTACAATACCTATGAATATCAACTTACATATACGATAGATTACAAAGTGTTAAACGCTGCGGAGTGATGAAATGCTATCGATTGAACGAGCTTGGGTAATCTCTGTGTGCGATTGCCAATGTATAATGATGTATCTTTTTTTACTTACTTACTTACTTACCGCACGCCATGAAATATTTGTATATTGTACCTGTAGGTATGAAACTATTTAAGTGTTACTGCACTCTGTATTAGTTTCGTGAAGGTGTGTGTGTGTGTGTGTGTGTGTGTCTGCATTTTAATGCATACTTATGTATAAAATTGGTTTACTACGCTTGTATCGACTCATTAATACACTTCATTAATAGTTGCAGATTTTTCTGCTAGCAGTACAAGTATGAAGGTGACCATTGCAAAGTGTTTTTCGATTTTGTAGTTCTTATTTATCAAAATCAATAGAAGAATGTGTAATTAGAAGAAAAATATAAATAAATATAGTGGTCAAAATGATGCACAGAAGTTGATGGTTAAAAAACTTGCCAAAACCTTTTTGGCAGGCAGTAAAATTCAAATTGTTTTAAAACGCTTTTAACAGAAGTTCCGTTCTCCCATTTCAGAGGGATTTTGCGGAAATACAAAAATATTTTGCTTCATTGGAAAGGAAGTGAAGAGAGACAGGGCACAATATATATTCTTTCAAAACCGTTTGAATATAACGTTTTAACGTATGTTATAATTTGCAAGCAGTTTATGCAGTGGCAAAGTTAAGACTTGCGGCTTTCAATTTCACCTCAAATTACTTCAAATTTTAGAGATGAAAGCGTTTTCTATGATACTCCTGCAAATCTCGACCACTGAGAGAACTGTACTTTAAATAAAATCGATTCCAATCAAATTATTCGGATCTAAATCTAGAACAGCGAGGTTTATTTATGTCAGCTTACTACAACAAGAGTACTACCAGTTGTTGGTTGCAAAAAATAAATTTTTTTACAACAATAAAATCCGGGTGAACGATTTTTAAATAGGACATGGGGTATGAAAGTACATGGGGTATGAAAGTATGGGGTATGAAAGTATTTTAAACATTTATCGGTGCTGTGTCATATTAAAATGAAAATCTATTCGAAAGTTGAGAGAACTCTGGACTCAAAATTGATAAAAGTACCAAAAGTTCGGCAGAAATAGTGTATTTATCTATATTTTTATGGTGTTTGAAATTATTTCTTCATTCGGTCACTCTTTACACAGAAATTGTATTTGTGCACAATAAAACTAGAAAAAAGAGCAGCAATGAATAATGCAAAGACAATTACTTCGGCATGTCATGCGCAAATGGTGAATATACTCAATGAATGCATTTTTAAAGTGGTTTCCTCTATTGATTCAGTATATTTTAATAGAAACATAAACAAAAGTCAAGTGTAACCTATACGAGTAGATGTGAAAAATGTTGCTGTATATATGTATAGCTATCCCTCTCGCAAGGACTCTGTTGAGTTTAAAATCCCAGAGCATTGAAGGGGAAAATAATTTGCTGATTGTTATGCGTTTGTCATAAGACTATAACTATAATCGTACAGACAGGCGGACAAGAGAATTGACAGAGAGATAGAACGGTGGACAGACAGACAGGTGGCACTTCGATTTGGACTATAACTGAAGATTGATTCCAATAATACAATACATACCTATATCGAATTACAACTCGATCGGTCAAAAATTATTGGAAGTAATAGGATTTTCTACTCTACTTTTTTGATTATTAAAGGTAGGCGCGGAAAAAAACGTTAATGCTCTATCTATCATAGTTACCGAGATATTGTCTAAAGCGACGCTAGATGTGCATAAGACACTGTGTACCGATCTCAATTCATCAATTACTTGATAAAGGTTTTGCAAGAAGATAAAATGTTTGATTTGGTGTTTGCCAAATGCCAATACTCTTCATCATCATTACAGGAAAAGAAGTTTTCATAAGCTTACAAAAAATGGCATACTAAAAAATGTAGGGCCAGCGGACTGATGAGAACTCGTAGAAAGGTTTTTTGTAAAGCAACAAATGTTAAATTTGGTGCATCTTACGTAAATCCTAAACATATATGCCGCTTAGTTACAGAACGGCCTGCTACCAGGGGAAGCTCACTTACAAACTTGACTCATATTTAAAGTTTTTGTGACTCCGTAGCTTAACATTCCTTGTAAACAACACAACTTGTTGTTATGATTCTTACTTCACTATGAAAAAAATGTAAATATTACTCAATGTAAAAATTGACCTGAAGCCAGCTAAAAATTCATGTAAGTATTTGGATTCAGCGAAACTCAATTCACCAAACAAAGAAGTCTCAGTCACGGTCATTTTTTCTTCTCTAGTGTAATATTACATAATCAATGAAATGCTATGGTAGTAATATTTGAACCGTTGCATTTACTAAGCAACGCAATCCCTTTTTAGCCAAGTAAATGGAAAGTAAGTAATATATTGAAAGTAATGTAATGTAAAGTATGTAATATAGAGTACAACAAATTTTGACTCACTACAAGGAATAGTGCTATAGTCAAAGCGCACGACCCTGCTCATGCTTCCACTATGCTGGAAATAACTAAATAGATGTATCAAATATAATTAGGAAAGAGAAACTCACCATGTACAGCACAATTACTGATCAGAGTCGGAGGAACGCCAATAACCGTTCAGTAACCAAATGATTCTGCGTAATCCTACCATATTGTACAATGTTGGTTGCTTTCAATTCAGTCAAGAAGCACTATTTGCATTGTAGGAATTTATAATCATATTTACTCCATAGCTACAAATCGACGCAAAAGTTGTTCATATTATACATTAACAATTCAAGTGAGTTTACGGTCAGTTCTCAGCCAATGTAATGCATAGTTCATGCTAATTTTTTATGTATCCAACAGATATTTTCAATACTTATGCACCTATTTACTTTACAATACTTTGTTATGACTACCATTTGATACACTAAGCTTTGAAGTTGTACATTGTTGAAATGTCCTAAACTTTCTTTCCATTTTTTTTTTTTATTTTCTAGAAAAAAGTACTTTTTGAATCATTGAAGAAGCTTTACTTACAATGTATCTATGAATCTATCTTTTATGCTACAAAGCTTCTTACAAACTAATATACCATCGTTTTGTATACAATTATTATGGCGCATCAAAACCATATTAGTCTATATAGTAAATTCAATTCCATTTTACTACAATATTATCACTTGGTTTTTATTATTCCCAGAGGCGACACAGCCATTAACCTTTCAGTTCAGCTCAGTTCGGTTCGGTTCGGTTTGGTTTGGTTTGGTTTCATTTCACATCGGATCGCAACGCATTGCATCGCATCGCATCGCATCGCATATGTTTACCGTCTGCGCATTTTGCGACAATTTCGACAACAAAGACTTCAGAGAGTTCAGTACACTTAGCTTTGTGTAAACTCTATTTGCAATGGGATTATTAATTTTTTCTTTTATATTATTTACATAAGCCCGGTCTCGCATTTAATAATTACAATGCAAAATCTTCAACACTGCAGAGTCTCTGCACTGAACATTTTTAAAGCGAATATAATTAAAATCTATAAAATTATATTAAAAATAATTTTCGTCTCCATTTTACATTGAAACTGAATAATTTTTTATGCAAATTTTAAAAAAGAATGTTATATGAAGTGCGAAAGTGCGAAAAATTTGCCACATGAATATTTAATATCGCCCTTAATAAAAATTCTACGAACTAATTTGTAGCAACATCGAAAGTGTGCGAATTCATTATGTTGTCGAGATTTAATGAATTTATGCATAAATTAGCGAGCGCATAAAATTTCGTCAAAATGACAATGCATAGAATTAAACAGAGATAGAGTTCTTACCAAATAGTTCAATACTGTTAGAGGAAAAGTCAAGCCAAGATGCAGTTTGAATAAAAAAACTCTCTAAATTTTGTCGACAATTTCTAGAGTGATTATCCCTTTGGAAAGACTGAAACGCGCATCGTCAAACATGCTCATCGGAACAATAATAACACGGCGACAGAAGTATCCTAATCAAGATTCCAAAGAAGTATTGCATGATATCCTACTGTAGCGAGAGCTCACCGTAGTAATATAATAAATAAGTATAACGAGTGCTAACTGTAGAATAGTAAGCCAAATAAATGTAAATAATTATAAGTACACATAAGCACAAAGTTACATTCACTTCAAGCTGAGTTCGCATGTGTAATTCAACACTTATGACACACATATGTGTATGACACAATTGCAGTAAACTACAGCGCAAGCGATTAGCCATAATTGAGGCTAATGCACTCAGCCACTTGAAGTTGCGTATGCACATACACTCAACATACATTTCTTTAGAATAAGAAAGTTATTATAATTTAATGAGTAAGTTTGTAAAATCAATCAATAAATGGCATCGGTTGCGAACGGACGTGTTCGCAACCTTGCCAAATTGTAAAACTGGCATCGGTTGCGAACGTACATGTTCGCAGCCCTCTACTTTAAATAAAACCATAATTAATAAACTAAAAGTGTATGAAGACTATTTAATGCTTAAAGCGAACATTACACTACAGAAAGCGATCGATAACCTACAGATAGGTGACCATTGCTTGTTCTACGCACATCTTGAAGATTGGAAGTAGGTGGGAGACATATGTCTCCTGTCAAAAAGATACTCTAATATGCAAAACTAGGTAAATGTTGTAGCACAGGTTGCGGCAGCATAACTTTCTTTTCAAGCTGTGAGAATTGTAGCTTGGCGGCAGTAATTCTAATCGTCAATAGGCCAAGACGAAGACCTGGAGTCTCTCGGCCTATCAGATCACCTGAGAACATTGAGGCAGTGCGAGCTTCAAACTTGCGATAACCGCGGCGTTCTGCGCGCAAACATGTATCTGCCCTTGGACTCTCCGACCGTTCGGTGAGGCAAACTCTTCACGAAGACCTTCATTACCATCCATACAAATTGGCGATTGTACAGGAACTCTCCTAATGCGCCTCTAATTCTCAGAGGAACGTATGTGAGGCGGTTCACAAAAACGTTCCAGAGATGAAGTGCATTTCCACATAAATGGATCCATTAGAACAAACAGAACATGCGCTACTAAGATGACAGCAATCACCGAGAATTGCATAAAAGAACTTTTGCATTCACCTAAAGTCACAGTGTGGCGCACAACTGCCTCAGCTGCGATTATCGTATTTAAAAAAAAAAAAAAATGAGGTCACAATTTCAGTGAATTCAGACCGGTATGTTCACATACCTGTTCGATCAATTATTTTTTTCCACGACTTACCACCAACAGAACGGAGCAACGGCTCACACTTCAAGAGCATCGATGGTTGTTTTGAGGGTACACTTAACGAAGTACCTCAACTCAATACCTCATCAATAAGGTGCCATATGGAGTGGCCAGCCTTTGGAGCTAGAACACTAAAAACATGGGCCGAGTACTTAGGTCCAACGTAAATACAAAAAACAAGCAGCTGCTTACGAAAATTCCTGGCAATTTGGTGGCGTAACACCATTTCGAACAAAGTGATCGACAAGTTTGCGGAGGTCGTCCCAGACTTGGTCTTTCCAAAGCATGCAGCGTCGTTCTCTCGGATGTCATCATCAAAGCGGGAAGATTTGTTTCTCACGCTTCATGTGCGTGTTCATTGATAAATGTTCTTTTTTTCCAATGGCGGGCACCAAACCCAGCGCATCAACCCTCAATTAAGAGGTTTGTCTTCTCACAATTTTCTCACACAAGAATGTATGTGCAGAGGCTACCCTGAGGATACGTGACTAACACATGTTTCTGAGCTGCTTGAGCCGTTTGCAAAAGAATCGTTTGTGGCCATTCCATTCAAGTGAATGGCAATTAATTAATCCCATCCCCAAAAATAAGAACATGGCTAAATCGTTTCGTCTCGCCAAAATTTTCGAGATGATTGTTTTAATGCTTTATGTTTGCAAAAAAAAAGTTGTAATATTATTCACACACCACATGTGAAGAGTATAATTCTATATTTAATACGTTTTACGACAACTCCAGAAAGCTGCTTCATTTCAATTCATAATAAAAATATTGAAAAAGTTCTTACACAAAATTTTTACCAATGCCTACTCGTTTGCAGTAAAAGTTTTATGATCAAAAAAAATATATATATATATACACTACAAGTTTGTATAGAACATGAATAGAAATGAAAACCACTTTGCCTTATATAAATAAGTTAGCAGCCCTTGCTCTGTGAACCGTATCCAAATGAGTACGCGCGCTTTCATGGCTAATGATGAGTTTTTACTTTATTATGAGTGGCAGTCAGTGTGGAAAACCGTTTATTAAACTTTTTTTTTACTTCGCTTAGAGAAAATTTACATTTTCACGCTCAAGTTGCATACAAATGAAAGCCAAAAAGCAGTGCGAGTATCTACAACAGCAGCACCAGCAGCAATCAAGAGGCACAGCCGGCAGTATGAAATATCACATACAATTTAGAATGCGCTTAAAAGCGAAATATAGACTTGGCCAGCTTGGCATGTTGTGGTGAAGATTCTATAGAAATATTGCAGTAAGAGCAACTGACGCCGTTTAGAGTATGCGTCCAAGTGCAACGGCTTGAAAATGGCACAGTCCAATGCTGTTGTTGTTGTTGTTGATGATGATGTTGTTAATGATAAAGAATTGCGGGCGTCAGATACGCAAGAGCAACAGCAACGTTACCACCTAGAGCTGCGGTTGTACTTCAGTTTGGTTAGAACCGCGCATTGCAGCGTATCTTAGTTAGTTTAGTTTTAAAAACTAAAGAAATATTTTGATTTTTTCTCGCATAAAATGCATTTAAAGTTTGCGTTCTTGCTTTACATATCCTGCAAGCGTTTGACTTCGATAAATGCACGCGAGTTGCCACATGCAGTACAATTGAGTGGCGCCATTGTTGCCGCAGTTGAGGCAGATGCTGAACAGGAAGATGCCGTAAGGGAGGCACAGGAGCGCATGGCGTTTGCACGCACAGAGCAACAATTGTGGCGTCTAGTAAGCGGTGAGTCACACGGCGACGAGTTGGCAGCGTTGTTCAACGATATTCAATTGGATGGCGGTTTCGGTGTTTCTGCCGCAGCGCGTGGCAAATATCACAAACGCAAAAAAATGCTTAAAATGCTGTATCCGCTGCTGATTGGTGTGCTCATTGCCAAAACTGTGCTCATACCACTAACACTGAAATTTTTGACTGCATTGTCTACATCATCGTTTGTCATGGGCAAAATTGCGCTCTTAATATCGGGTTTACTAGCGCTCAAGTGGATATTTGCAGGACATGGTCCCGGTGGTGGTAGTGTTGGACGCGAACGTTTGCAGATTATACAACTGCCAGCGCGACATGCGGCTACCGATTGGGATGACTTGACACCGAGCAGCAGCAGCAGCAGCAGTTCTTGGTCGAATGTCAAGTGGCCGCACAAGTACATACCACTTGGTGGTAGCGAATATTTAATCAACGGCAATGATCCCTTTAGTTACAGTACTTCAACAACAACAACAGCAGCGCAACACTATCCACAGCACAACTATGAAAGCGCATACGGCAAACCATTTTTATAGACGCTTATCTGAATTAAGCAAGCAATTTAGTTTTAGTGCTCTTCACTTTTATGTCTGTGCTTAAGTCTAAATTAGTGTAGATATTTAGTAAAACTTAGAATTTTAAGCTACAAATTTTACAAGCAATAAAACTCGCAGTCGGTAATTTAATTCAATTTGCAAATGTTATCAAGGACATAGCCAAAAGGTGTATATTTTTGATTTTCTAAAATCCGCCATAGGTTTTATTTAAATAAAACCTAGAAATAACATGGTTTCCTCAAGTTTTAAAAACATTACTATTGGTTTTAAATTAACAACATATCCGAAATCTGACTTTGGGGAACATATGCTTAATTTCGGTATTCGTGATTTCTTCTACAGGTGGAACATGGAAACACGTTGATGGTAATAAACATTGTTTCTATGGGTAAAATATCATGCTCTTTCAATTTCCAATGAGAATTTTAGGAATGAGTGAGCTAATTTATGAGAAAAATCACTATTTGCATTTGGTCAATATTAGAGATATGTAGATAGACCGTCGATATAGTGTTTAATTGTGTATGGTGCATAGATGGTTGGTCAACGAAAGGAAAGTGGAATTGAAAGTGCTCAATTTGGAAGAGTTAACTAAAAACTAAAGAAAAATTTTACTTAATTAGTTTGGTAATATGGTTATATGGTTAATATGCTTATATACAGGGTGTACTGTAAAATTTTCACAAAACTTAAACACGTGATAGCTCAGGTCAAGAGGTACTATGTTTGCTCCTACACTAGTTACCTATGTGGTAACGTTTCCGAGATATACGAGCTTAAAAATTATGCATTATATTTACGGGAAGACTTGTATAAATACAAGGAGGCTGTTTATTTTTCTCGAATAATATTTATTTAGTCATCAATGTCTGTTTCGACCGCTTTTCTGAAGCTTTTATGATACGCGATTTTTGGTATGTCCTTGAGCTCATTCAGCGTTGCGGTCTATATCTCCTCAATTGTGGCAAAACGACGTACTTTCATGGGTCTTTTCAGTTTTGGAAACAGGAAAAAGTCGCTGTTTTGTAAATAGTGTGGCTGAGGCATGATTACGGCTGAGGCATGAGGACGGGCAACGTCATTAACATCCTCTCGCCCTTCTGTCAACATAAAACATTATTTTTGCTCAAAGTAGACTTGTACGTAATGGGTTTTCGTGATTGAAAAAAAAATATTTTGTGTACAATTTAGGCCTCCCTTTGTAAATAGCTGGCAACGTCTTTGAGTGATATTAAAGCGCAACGAAGTCAAAGCATTTATGAAACTGTCAAACGAAACGTTTATATAATTTAATTAAATTAATTAACACCTCAAACTGTTACGTACTTTTGAGTTATACCGACAGACTAGACTGATTGGCATTTTGGCTAGGCTGCATATAAATCTTTTATGTTTTGAAGTAGTAGATTTGCTTAATGCCAAACGCTGCGCAACCCAACGCACTGTTGCATTTTGTATTTTATAGAAACGCGTAACAATTAACAGCTCGCTGTACCGCTATGCATATAACGGTTTATTACGCATGCGTACAACGCGCACGCGCAATCGACTTCCGCAAGTCTTTGACCAAGAGTAATAAAAACAAAAACAACAACAACTATAATAACCGCAACAGCTAAAACGAAGATAAACCGACAGAGACAGTCGGAGAGTCGGAGAGTCGGAGAGTCGGAGAGACGGACATACAGACGGACATCAGCAGCAGTAACGCACAAGTGTACGAGTATGAATGAATGTGTGCGGCGAGTGTTGCAAGTGCGAAAATAAAAAAGGCAAAAAACGCAAAGACAAAACGCAGAAAAACCTTACGTAAAACAAAAACGCAAAAAAACCAAGAGAAATAGATCGTATCGGTATAATTGAATCTTTTATACTCTACACTGCCAATGACTTTGATGCATAATGTAGCGAACATGCACCTTAAATCAAACATTGCTGGCTTAAATTGAGGTTAGTGGTGCTGAAGTTGAGGTTAGTGGTAATGATACCCTGTATAATTCCATAATGATACCCTGTATAATTCCATACATTCTCACAGACTGTCCAAGACGAAATATGGACCTAGCGGTGAACGAAGACGAGACAAATTGGTAATTGGTGTCAGATCGCAAAGATGATGCCATATATCTTAACTGTTTCGCAATCTCCGAGAAGGCATTACTACTTCGCTGAAATCATCATATGCGCGAAGCATCACTTCTTACGCAACATTGTGTCTGATCGGTATATGATATACTCGTTAAGGAAATAACGAAAAGACTCGGAGAGGCTCCTTCATATTAGATTGATAGAAGACTTATTCCACGCTAGTTCGTGCAGACAGAAAGGTCTGTTTTTTTTTTTAAAGATGGAACATAGAACACTGAGATTTCAATCATTGCGTTCATGCATACATGGAACCATATCTTGCATAATAGTGGGTCTTGAATAACTCAGCTGGGAACTCATCGCAGCATGCCGCTTTGTTATTCTTCAAGCCACAAGCATAAAAACAACATTAAGTTAAGACATTTATCACAAAAAACAACTGCTATATAAAAACAAATTTATGTATTCTTATTCGATACTCGATATCCGTGGCATTTAGACATACCAGAAGTTTTCTAAGTGCCTGCACCTCTGGCTGGCGAACGCTGTATTTGTTCAAAGATCACATTTTTCACTAGTATTGCAAAACTAACAGATTTCTAGACCGCATAACTATTATCTCAGGACTTCCTACACAGATATAGAGGGAGTCTCGTAATAGGTCATTAAATTTTAATGTTATCATTTATGTTGGCTACCATATTGCAGCCAAAAGCTCACACACACACACACTCGTCCCCGTACCACTCCTATGTTAATTGCAGCAATTTACTTTTCACTGCTAAATTCTAAAAAAATGAGGAGTACATTTCCTTGTGGCATACTTCTATCGACTAACATAGAAGTATGGTCGACAAGTCGACATTGTTTACAAAAATACGTCGGACAAAAAATGTATGACAAATCAAGCTTTCCTTTTGGCTATTAACCCACAAAGCCGTTAACGATTTGGTATTGAGACATTGTTGAAAACAGTGAATAAATCTTAGCAAAACACTTTTTGTTAAAAGCTTGGTACTGTTTGAGGTATTACTTTCAGTAGTTAACTAAAAATTTTTTAGATTAAAACTGCTTTCCTTGAAGTTGGAGTTTGAGTCTCGAGAATAGCAAATAGTCGCATGCGATTATTTTCTATTAGTCTTACGAACTTTATATACCCAATTCACGACACATGTGTAGCGTATTAATGAAAATAAATACAAAATTAATCAGCGTGCAGCTAGTGTCTTGAGTGTTAAAGGGTCAGCAAGCAGTGCCAATAAGTGAAGTACAGACCTCACCTTCTCCACAACAAAAAAATTGCGTATACGCAGTCAAATTGAAACTGAAGCCAATTTTAAGACCCCCAAACAAAAAAAAAACACATTTGTTAGTAAAAGTATGCAACTCGATTACATAATAATGAAAGAGAACTCAATTGACGCACATTAAAAAAAAAAAAAAAGCAAAAATCGCAATTAGGCTCCAACAAAAGCATCGCACAAAAAACTCACTTAAAAATTAATATTATTATTGGCTATTGTTGCAAATGAATGCTGCGCACTTTGCTTGATATGATACGATACGATTGTCTTATGAATTCGACGAGAGAGAAAAGATACATTTAACAGCCAGCGGCACTCGCAGAAGATAATTGAAAGTTAAGTAACCGATACGCATATTTAAGCGAAAAAATGCAAAGAATAGCGCAGACTGAGCCACAACGTTCGAGATCAAGATCGCGGCCGAAACGACAATAGCAATTAACTGAGCAGCAGACAGCAACATTGTTTTCTGGTTTTCGTATTTTATTTATTATTACGATACATTTTAGCTGCGACAACAGCAAAAAATCTACCCAGCTATCAGTGAAAGTTTAGGGCGCATTGTAAACACAATTACCGCGCAGCAACAACGCCCAATGCGACAATGCTGCGTGCTGCGTGCTGGCTTTTTTTCTGTTGCTTACTGCGCATGCGTAACGCGTATCTAACAAATCGATCAAGCAACGAGGCAACAACAATCGTTTCCATTGTTGTTGCTTTAGTTGTAATATTTACTCATTTCTTTTCCTTCTTCTTCTTCTTCTTCTTTTTGCTTTTTATACACTTCACACACAAGTGCGAATGCTAGTATATTAATTTTTCTGTAAAGTTTGTTACTCTGAACTCTGACGGAGTCGTTGGAGATCTCTTATTGTGTATATACATATTCTTGATCGGCTAGAGGAGATGCATCGATATATGGTAACGTCAAATGTTTGACATAACCAAGTCGATATGGAATGCTCTCTTTCACAGCATCAACATCAATTTCAAATGCCGTGTGAAGACTACATATATTTTACGTATGTTTTTCGAAGTGTGTTCAAAAAGTAACGAGAGCACTCGTGTGAAGACGTTAGACTTTTGACTTGCTGATATGAAAATAGCAACAACAAAAAAAAAACAATTTTTTATGGGCAAGGTTTTGAGAGTTGAATTTTTAAACCATTTTATCCGATTTTTCCGGAGGTAGTCTCATACATATAAATATATATCAACTTATACGAAATTATATATAATTAAATTACCCCTAAATTTGGTCAATCAGCTCGGTAGTTTGGGCGCAATATAGCGAAGAAGTAGTTTTTTGCTCTCAAAAATATAAATCCCAAATTCATCAAACCAACAAGAAAAAATAGTGGTAAAAAGTTTTAGTTTATAATTTTGACCAAGTTTTGCCATTTCACTCAACAAAATCAGTAGCCTCTAATTCATCTGTCAAAATATTCACAATCCGATCTATAGAAAAGAGCAGGTCAAGACATTTAAGAAAAAAATAGCGGCTTATTGTTACGAACAATCTCCGATTCACAGTTATAGAAGTCGCTAATGATGTCGGCATAACAATTTCACCATATCACGAAATTTTTTAAACATTTTGACAGCTGTGTGACAACAAATTAAAGAAAAAACAAGAAAAAACGTTAACTTCAACGAAACTTTAAATAGTATTGTAATACATAAAAGTGGGGGTTTAAATAGGGGGTGGTACACAGCGATGTAGTAGATGTGTAAGATGCCGCCATATAGAATTTCAAGTTGATATTGACGTTTTCCATAAAAATGCATAAAAGTGAACTGTGTGTTTATATGGGACTATCTCAAAAAGTGAGCGGGACACGCCCCTTTGTATACGTATATGAAGCGGTTGTCCAATAAAATCCACAAAATCAAATTGCAAACTAATATTGATTTAAATGAAGGATTTTTTCATAAAAAAACAAAAAATTGCGCGGTGGGTTTGTATGGGGGCTACCTCAAAAAGTGGGTGGGCCACGCCCAATTGTCTATGTATGTTTAGCGGCTGTCTCCTAAAAGACACCATATCACATTTCAACCTAATATTGACTTTCATAAAAAAGTTTTTCTTACAAAAAGTCAAAAGTTGACCATAGGTTTGTATGGGAGCTACCCCAAATGGTGGGCGGGGCACGCCCGTTAGACTATGTACGCTAAGCGGCTGACCATAAAAAGGCAGCACATTGCATTTCAACCTTGTATAGACTTTAATAAAGAACTTTTCTTACAAAAAGTCAAAAGTAGGTTTGTATGGGAGCTACCCCAAATAGTGGGCGTGGCAGGTCAATCTTGATACTCTATTAAACTACAATAAAAAGAAGTATATGTGCAAAGTTTCAATTGGATAGCATAAAAATTGGTCCCCAAAAAATGAGCAACAACATACAGACGGACAGACGGACATACAGACGTACATGGCAGACTGATCAAGAATATATATACTTTATGTGGTCTAATGCGTTACAAACTTTCAGACAAACTGATAATACCATTTCACACTATGTGCGAATGGTATAACAATAATAAAAATAAAATTACTTTTCCGACATGTTTTCCAATACTATAGTTCAAACTTAGAAAAACCAGTAACCAACCAATGCACTCACCCGGAAATACAAGGTTGATTTTAAATTTACATTTAAATATTTTATTGGCATTACAAAAAAATCTTGAAATATATTAGGAAACTCAGGTTTTATATTTAAATACGTTTCACACTGTATTCAATAAGAAGCCTCTGTGCCTATTCAGTAGACCATTGCGCAAACAGACTCGTTTGGCAAATTCCTGTAATCATTTATACTCTTTTCACCATGGTAAATTTATACTAAAGGTGAATTTATACACCTCAGCTGCGCTCTTTTTCATTTTTCATTTCTTACTTATCTTTTGTCTTACTCTTTTTCAACTGTTGCGGATTGCGCATTTCTTTTTTTATTTCACGCTCAAAACATTTAAGAAAGTCACCACAGCGGAATACACATATTTATAGATAAATTCACCTTGCTTTTCACTTGGTTCTTTAAAAAATATTACAAAAGTACCAAATAAGTTTCAGCAAGTTGTAAGTTATGGTGAACTTGAATCGATACAAGAAACGACCAAACTGAATGAAAAGATAAGGCAAATGAGTAAAACATACACAGCAGCATTTCGATTCAACACTGTTTGTCTGCTTGTCTCTTACATTTTCTGGTTTGACTCCTTGGCATATTACGACTACGACTGTTCTCTAATTTGTGTTACTTTTGGTTCCTTTGTTTTCATTTGGCAGTTGTATATCTCTGAACACATTTCTATGTATATACATTTGCATCTACGTCATTCTCCTTCACAAACCATCAATTTCTACATACATATTTTTGGAAGCTGAATAGAGCACAAGAGGGGAAAAGAGATATGCAAAAGATTATACTCAAGCATATGGCTCGTCTACTCTCATTTGTTCTCATTGTATCTTGCTCTCTTGGCAAGCAATTCATTACATACGAAAACGTAAACTGCAAGTCTATAAATGCTTTGTCTTTTCGATTGCATATTTATAATGCCTTACCATTGAGAGATGACTTATCTATATATTAATACGCAAGCACTATTTTTGTTGTTCCAATATATTTTCTTACATATATAGTAATAGGAAAGAGATATATCATTGCAGAATTGCACAAAAAAGGTAAAATCACATAAACGCCAATACCGAACTGAGTGCACTCAAATTCGATTTGTTGTTTACTTTTTCATATACGCTTCATGCTTTACTTCAAACACGTCTTCAAATTATTATTTGATTTTCATGGATTCATCTGAAAATTTTTATACCGTTGGCTAGTAACGAATTGAAAAATTCGTTCGGCGTCATGGTTCGAATTTTGACCAATGAGGTATACTAGTAAAAGATAATTTTATCTGTCCTTCGAGTAGCAATTATATATTACATATATAAATCAATTTACATCTAAATAGTTTAGTTTTTATTAACATTCAAGTAACTTCCATGAGCAGCGCATTAAAGCGTCGGTTCTACTGAAGTTAAAATTATTTCTGCATTTTTTTCGTTAATTTTTCTGGCATTGAAGTTGAAAATGAAATTTTCATGGTTTGACAATTAACAACGTCGTCTATATACATACATATGTGAGAGCGGGCGGAGGGCGGAGGGCGTGGCGCGGTGTATATACATATACATATATTGACTGCTCGACTGCGCAATGTTTGCCACTCTCACGAGATTACTTAACTCCTTCTGTTGCTGATGTTTCTTCCTCTTTTTGTCACTGCCGGCATCTTCTTTTGGGCTTGTTTCTGTTGTTTGTGCTTAACTATTTGTGCCATCAATTTCACTTTCTTTTGGGTTAAATAAACCGAAAAATAAAAGATAAATACTATGTTTGTGTATCTGAACACCTATAAAAATACACAATGCTGTCATTGTTGCCTCATAAAATATCTCTGTAATTCTTTGGGTGTAAAGCTAAGTTTACTAAACCTTCCCTTTGTTAAATCAACAAGCTGCGTTTCATATGACTTTTATGTCATCTCAATTGATTTCATTTTGAAATTAATTAATCATTAGTTTGCCTTAAATGTTTTAAATCTAAATTTATGCTTAGTCATCATTATAAATCCTAGTAATATTCTAAAATGCTTTTGTGTTCCTTATTTATTTCAAATAAAATTACTGTAGAAAAATCGAAAATTTGCCACAGTTTCGAGAAAGCTTTTGAATATGGCAGCTTAAAACCATTTAAGTCAATCTTCTAGAGTCATCTTCTATAGTCAGTAATCAAGAAAATGGCAATTTTTAAATATAACTGGTGTAAAAAATTATGTAACACACTCATAACAAAATGCTTTCAACCTCATTTATTCACCCAACCATTGAATTAATCTCTTCTTAAAGAATAAAAAGTAATATTTGTTCTGGTTTGTTGGCCTTGAAAAGTATGGATATAAGAGAAATAGTTACTTGGTGGGCGTTGTATGCGTAACAGACAGATGGATGAAAGGACATGGCTATATCGACTCGGCTTCCGGTCAAATAACGGATGGTTCATTTGTGGGTTTTACTTTACGTTATATAAAACACATAAAATAGAATTGGATGTCGGCATCTTTATTATGACCCAAAAGAACAATCTTTTACATTTACTTTTTAAAGATAATTTCATTTAAATGTTGCCCGCGACTACGCTGTGTGTGGTCCATGCATCAGCCCAAATGCGAAAATGTTGTTCAATGACGTATCCATTGAGCCAAAAATGTTCCTAGTCACTGAATAAAATTCGGCGCGAAAACTGAGGATCTTCATTGAGCTTTTGAAGAGCTCATTGACTGAAATTTGGATTTTGTAAGATTTTAAACTAAGATCTGGGCGTAAAATGCGCCGAGTTGTTCCATGGTCTTCACGGTCTTTAGCCAAACTCTCCTACAACCGCAATATTCACGTCACTACCGGCTGGATGTAGTTTATTTGCGGATGGTATTGGCAATATTGGGCTCGGATCGTCGATTATGCACATCATATGTTGCTCGAAGCGCAGGAGCGATTCCAAAGGGAGCGTTTCCAACGGTTCCAAGCCCCAAAATGTTCCTTGAAAGTGTTCATCCAAAGTGTTCATCCAAAGTGTTCATCCAAAGTGTTCATCCAAAGTGTTCATCCAAATTGTTCATCCAAATTGTTCATCTAAAGTGGTCAATCAAAGTGTTCTTCCAAAGTGTTCTTCCAAAGTGTTCATCCAAAGTGTTCATCCAAAATGTTCATCCAAAGTGTTCATCCAAAGTGTTCATCCAAAGTGTTCATCCAAAGTGTTCATCCAAAGTGTTCATCCAAAGTGTTCAACCAAAGTGAAGATAGGTGCCAATTTCTTACACGTTTTTCATACAAAAAGTGTAAAAAATTATTACTCTTTGTTTTCTCGCTCACATTCACCGAAAGCGATAAGAAACTACGTTCCCATAAAATGACAGTATGACACCAGTCACACGTGATCTGTGAAAACCCCAGGATGAATCACCCGTTATATATAATCCTTATTGGATATCTTAGGCCCCGTTTTAGGTGTTACAAATGAATACCCTATTCATACTCTGTGTGAAATGTTTAAAAAAAATCGAATTGGAGTAATCCAACTTTTCAGAATATTTACAAACTAAACTCTTTTAGGCACTACTTTTTTTTAAAATTTAAACGAAAGAGATACCCATTAAACTCAACGAACAAATTGCAATCTTAGTGCCAAACAGCTTTACAACAACATTAATTTTATGTATGAACTATTCTACCTCTTTTATAGATCCTTTTAAGCAGCTTACTATTTTGCGCATGACAAAGTAGGCACATAAACATGTTTTATCTAAAACAAGTGCTTTGCAACTTGAAGTAATCCATCAAATAGCAAAATCATTTCGACTATGCAAAGTAAAAGCAGACATAATCCAAAGCGCAACAAAGTTTGAGGTGGAATATGCCAAGCTATATTGTACATGCATAAGTAATACAAACAAGAAACCCAAGTTGAAAAAAAGTATCTGAATACACATACTCGTATATTATAGATGCTTATGCGTACTCGTATGTCAACATTTTGTCACACCAAACTGCTATTCAATTTAAACGCACTGTTTCCGTTTCGGTCTTTTGAAAGTGAAGTGAATTTGACTAAGACTTTGACGACGACGACGACGACGACGAAACGTTGGAAATGATGAAGTACATATGTATCTCTGCTGTGCTTCATTGAGTCGAGTCTATGGGCCTGACGGCTGACTGACGTACGGACGTACGGACGTACAGAGGAACGAAAGGGCTGTAAGGCATTTTGTTGCAAATGTGTAACGTAATGCTTATGAATTTTTAACAGCATACATCTAGAGAGCTCTACCTATAACCACATGAGAGTACAATATGGCAGAGCACTTTCTCAGACACTCAATATTGACATTTCATATTTGCACAAATGAAAAGAAAATCAATTTCACCTGTTGGAATTTGTGCGTTTAACCCAAAAAGATACAAAACAACAAAAGCATTTATTTATTTCATTTTTCAGCTTTTTTGTAAGTAGAAGTTTTAAAAGCTTACAGCATTACACATCAAAAATTACATGTATGCTAAAAAAGAGAAGAAAATAAATCGAAGCCAATTTATAATTTACATAAAATATTTGCAGAAATAGGTCACTGGCACAAATTGCCCAAATAAATTCCACTATCAAAAAGTAACAAAACTTCAACAGTTGCTAATTCAAAAAGCAAATGAAGACAAGCCAAAAAAGATACATATAATGTAGAGAATTTCACGCTCAATAAAATTATGAAAAAAAAAAAAAGGTTCGGTTTCTAATCGAGAGCTCAAACTTTTTATATTTATGAAGGCACAAAAACTTCATTACGAAATGGGCCACAAATGTGATACAGCTAATTGCCTACAACAATAATATTTATACAAAACAAGAAACAAGTTTAACTTCAGCCGAAACGCAGCTTTAATACTCTATACACATATTATGATTAAACTACATATAACTACAAGTACCTCAATCGAATATATTCTGGGAAAATTTTTCTATTTTGTATCTGCGTTTAAGCTAAGCGCATAGAAAGTAAGTCTCTTTCGGGTAGAATGTTATCAACTTGTAACTGACCGTTTAATAGTATTTGTGTGTGTGCATTTGTATTTCATGTAAAGCCTATATGTGTTTAATTCTTTGTGTGAGTGACAATTGTTTAATCCTTTTACGACTAAAATATTGAACCAATTTTTATAAAATATAGATTGTGCACATCTCCAAATGAACTCCTTTCTAAATTTTTCCTTTTTCCAAGCTCCATTACTTTGAGCATAGCAAATCAATCAAAAATTTTTGTATGTGTAATTATGTTTCATTTAATTTAGATTAGAAGCGCATCTTTCAGAAGAGTTTAGTTTAGCATACAATTAAAATAATATATCTGCAGTATAAACCTTAGGATCTATTTCAAATATGGGACATACTGAAGGCAAACCACCATTGTATGTGTATACTTGTACTACTACTACTACTTAAGTTTAAGCAAACAATTTCTCTTACAAAATCACATTGCAGTTAGCAATTTCAGAGATAAAGTTTTTGAAACGTGCTCATTTGCGTTGTCAAATAAGCTTGACCCTTCTGGTTTTAAAGCTGAACGGCCACTAATTTCAAATTTTGTTTCTAAAAATCTGAATGTAGCATACTTTAGCGAAAGTTTGGCTTCTGTCCGTGTAAGCACTAGATTATTGTTCAGTTTGGTTGGGTTAGGACTTGCGTTGAGCTAAAGCGTGATTCGGTTTTTCGAAACACAGTGATCACTGTGATTGGGTCACAGTTCTAAAATCGTTTATTCGAAACAGTGATTGGGACACAATTTTATGATTGGTTACTTGGAAAAATGATCTGTCCATCTCTCATATTGGAAGTTAGACACTACGAAACTTTGTGAAACGCTCTAGGTTTCGCGCAGTTGCAAGTTTATATCAAAATTTCATTCCTAGCAACCGTTCTGCACAGATTTGAATTTTTTATACCATTCACACATAGTGTGAAGTGGTATTATCAGTTTCTCTGAATGTTTGTAACGCATGGAGACATCGTAGACCCCATAAAGTATATATATTCTTGATCAGCTCGACGAGACAAAGCGATCTAGCCATGTCCGTCTGTCTGACCGTCTGTCAGTCTGTCCGTCTGTCAGTCTGACCGTCTGTCAGTCTGTCCGTCTGTATGTTGTTGCGCATATTTTTATTGCAGTTTAATAGAGTATCATGATTGCCCCGCCATGCCAACTTTTTGGAGTAGCTCCCATACAAACATACTTCCCACTTTTGTGTTTTTGTAAGAAAAACTTCTTTATTAAAGTCAATGTTAGGTTGAAATGCAGTGTGATGCCTTTTTATGGTCAACCTCTTAACATACATAGACCAACGGGCGTGGCCCGCCCACTTTTTGGAGTAGCCCCCCTAACAACCCCACTGTCATATTTTGTGAATTTTATGAAAAAGCTCTTAATTTAAATCAATATTAGCTTGAAATTTGATTTTGTGGATTTTAATGGACAACCGCTTCATATACATATACAAATGGGTGTGTCCCGCCCACTTTCTGAAGTAGTCCCATATAAACTCACAGCTCACTTTTATGCATTTGTATAGAAAACGTCAATATCAACTTGAAATTCGATATGGCGGCATCTTACACATCTACTACATCGCTTCATACACATATACTAGTAAGCGTACCGCCTACTTTTTAGGGTAGCCCCTATTTAAACCCCCACTTTTATGTTTTACAATATGTACTATTTAAAATTTCGTGTGAATAGTATTAGTGCTTCGGTTCAACCGAAGTTAACGTTTTTTCTGTTTTTTTTTTTTTAATATTTGTAGTCCTTTTATAGAAAACCTTGAAGATGGCTAAAGAAGTCTGTCAATACTGAGAAGTAAAAAGTAAATTGTATTGCCTTTTTAGCCTAGCTTCAATATTTTGTGTTCAGGGTATCAAGTACTTATAGGTAGCGACATATTGAGGAAGAAGTAATCGAACTACTTACAAAGTAGCTGTGACTCACACAGTACTTCCCAAAATTGTGTAGACCAAGCACTGTTTTGCGAACAAAGCAATCACACAGAACCAATGCGATTCGCAAATTACAGTGAAAAAATAACGATTGTGAAATATTGTTCATCCCTAGTTAGGAGTGTCCATATCCTTTATAACTGGTCTCATAGATCTACCATATAATTGAGGTCGCATAATATTAAAATCTATAAGATGTTTAGGGTCTCCAGTTTTGATAAAAAAAAGTTGTTATATCAGAATCGTTTTCCGAACTATAGACTTTTATGAGATTTGTAATAGAGCCCAATCTCGATCAATATTATATATTGATGAGAATTTTCTTTTTTTTTTTGCGTTGGGACTTTATTTAATAGACTGAAATATGAATATTTAATGAGGACTGATATTAATGCTTTTAAAATTTGAAGTCTTTAGTTTGTATAATAAAGAACATTTCTATTTAATGTCTTCTATCTGAACCGATAGTAAAAAGTATATGATAACCAATGTTTAATATTTTGTATCGAATGTGCAATCTGAAGAAAAAAAGGAGTCGAAATCGTGCAGTGTGCTTCTATTTTTATGCAAAGACCCCAGGAAAGTACAAAGTGTGTATCAAAAATCATATAAACAGATGGACATGGCTAGATGTACTTGCTTCATCGAGCTGATCAAGATCTTCGATGCCTTCTTCAGTAAGTTAAAAACTTTCCTACAAACTCACAATACTCTTCACAAACTACATGTGAAGGGTATACAAAATAACTTAGCAAATACATGTTTATATGTATCTTTAATTGACAAGCAAAATACTACAAAAACAATAACAACCACACTAGAAACTAATAAAAGTTCGACACCACTTGAACATAATCGACTTACAGTGCTCATTCGCACACATTTTTGGGCGTGAAACTGAAGAAAATTTGCAACTTGTGCGTCTAACTTAGTCAACGAGTTGCTTTTTTTTCTACATCGTAGTATACGAGTATATATCTGGGATGTGTTGGAGGCAGCCGTAGCAGCATAAAGCATAGAGCATATGACAGCTGTCAATGGTGAATTGAAAAAGTTATTACGCGAAGTTAACAAAGTCGACGCCATTGACAGGCAACGCGTAAAAGTTGCAAAAGAGAAATTATTTATTATCGATTAGAAATAGTTTTTTTATTTGACAAATAATTGACGCAAGAAAGCTGCGACATTAGCAACAACAAATACATACATATACAATATGCACACCATATATTTATAATTAGATGAATGTCTGAGACGTTGAAGGCGTTCCAGTTGTTCGAATTTAAGTTAGGCAACACCATCGACAGTGGAACTCTTAGTTTTTTTGGTGGGTGTAGGCGAGCAAGTGAAACTAATTAATATTATTTAACCTAAAATGCATGGAGAATCGGCTAATTGTGGAGAATACAAAATTCAAAAGAAACATACAATTCAGTTAGATCGTATTTTCATGATACTACATAGTTATGTATTGCGAAGATCCGTTATGAAATTTCCTGCCCAAGTTTGTCATATTGCTTCGCAACTAAGCTTAAAATATAAGTTAAAATATTTCTGCATAAAAATGACCGCAAACTAAACGAAATCTGGTCTATAAAAATTTCGAATACTGCACAAGATGCTTTGCTCCTATAACATATTTTTGCGGCATTATGCTATATATTGACTTACCTATTTAATCTAGACGGATTGTGAATTTTATTTGAAGTCAAAAGACATCTTCGTGTCTTCAGAACGTCAGCAGTTTAAGTACAGGCATCGATGGAATACAATAAAAATACGCTCAAAAATTAAAATTTTACATTTCAATGTTTTGACTTCACAAAAAAAAATCTATTTTTCTGCTTTATTCATTTTTGTTATCCTTGGACAAACCTGAACAAACTGTGAACCTAAAATATCACACATTAATTTTGTCATTAAGTTTGTAGAGGTGTGTCAGCGTATATATTATTATATATAGTATATCAACTTGACTAGTCGAGTCGTTTACTCGCTATCCGTCTACCTGGCTGTGAATATGAGAACAAGTCCCTCAGTTCTCATCTAATTTTACTTAAAATCAGTTTAACTCTCTGAGTCGGTGTTCGTTCATTTGTACTAAAAACTTTTCATTCCAGTCAAAATTACCGTGAAATGCACGATCTAAATATTACAGACCTAAATATTTGAATAAATGGGCGTGGCACGCGCAGTACACTGAGATTCCCACTGGCTTATTTAAAGTTTTTATAAAGAAACATTTTTTGTAAGTAAAACGTCAACTGCATCAATCTAAAATGATTGCTACAGTTGCAGTTTTACTTACAAAAAATTTGTTCAATGACATTTTTGAGAATTTTGAATGGCATAAACCGAACAACCGATACATTGAGTACTACTTCAAGGATCATCCTCAGACACTTTCGTAACATTTATTTATCGTCTGTGTTGTATCGACTGAAAACGGAAGTGTTAATTTCAAATTTTGGAAGGAGAAAAAAGTAGAACGGATCCATATCAGGTGAATACGGTAGGTATTCTATGGTATTTGTTGATTTGTTGGCCAGAAATTCGTTCACAATGATAGACTTGTGAGAAGGTGCGTGGTTATGATGCCAAATCCAAGAGTTTTCTTTCCACAAATCTGGCCTTTTTCAACACATTTTCTTTATTCACTGTTTGGCAAGAATTCCGAGTGCACAACACTGCGATAATCAAAGAAATAGACAAAGTTAGCTTGACTTTTCATCGACTTTGACGTGGTTTTTACAGTTTCGGCTCAGCTTTGCATTTCAAATTTGTAAGCCCATATCTCAGCACCAGTTACAATCCGTTTTATGAATGTGGTGTGGACTTGTTCCACCATGTCTTCAGCAACCTTTACTGTAAAGAAACTAAATGACAGATAAGGCGCGCAAACCGCGTCAGTATAGAGGAGAGTAGTGCCAACTTAGTGACAAAAAGAATTTTGACAATGCTTTAATTTCTCCCCTACTTTTTTTGCCAGAATGCATAACTGGAATACGCTATACTTTAAACTGGCTGACTTTTCTTCTTGTTTCTTACTCAAAATGTAGTTCGTTGAAATGAAGATTTAAAATTGTTTTATTGTAAATGAAGAATCTTTAAAAGTTTACTATAAATTGGTGAGAAATAAAGTTCAGATAGTTCAATTGGATGGGTAGGTGTAAAGCATTAAGTTGATATGAGGCAAACTATTATGTATGCTCAAAAGATTTATGTAAACAAGCCTCGAAGCACAAACTAACTACTTGGCGTCGTCGTCATCGTTGAACTCAAGTGTATTGTTTACTTTTTATACCGTAGGGTAAAGCGCTCTATTAATTTTGGGCAACTGTATGTGACATGCAGAAGAAGGCGTGGTAGACCCCATAAAGTTTTGTATTCTCGAACAACATCGGAAGCTGAGTCGATACAGACAAGTCCGTCTGTCCATTTGTCCGTCTGTCCATCTGTGCGTCGAACCGTCTGTTTGAAAGAACAGATCTTGAATACTATAAGAGATATAGACTTCAAAATTGAATATTTCGACTCTAATTTTACTTCTTCAGTTAAAAAGCATTAAATGAACATGTTAATCCCAATAGAAGGTGTAGCCCTCATGAACCTTCAACCCACTTATGAGTTTTTGTATGAAAATGTTTTTGTTTTTGTTGTTATCGCCAGAATGTGTGTGCGTGTCAGAGAAGAAAAGTTTTTTCACTGTCATATTCGTTTATTGATTTATCTTTTCGAATATTAACCATTCCTACACAAATTTAAGCTAAGGGTAAGCGTGTCTTTGCTCCATAGATGGTTTTATTACTATTCGACAAGATTTCGTGACATTCAGCATTCACTGACTATGATATTTGCAACGACCTATAGCGAATTTGATTTGCTTTAATAATTTACTAATAATTCAAAACAAATGGAGAATAAATTAAATTCGAATGAAAAACTCTAAGGTAAATTAAAGAATTAAGGGTTTTTTTTTTGAGAATTTTCATATAACACACATTATCATTTTAACATATAGAAAAAATGTACCATGGCTGCATATTAAAGCACTCCAAAAAATACATTTTTTGGCTGCTAGCACATTCAAGAATGCATTTTTACCTTTCACAGCTTCAAATTTACTAACATGCTAAACTACAAAAAAAATCGAGTGCAATAAAGCTTTCAAATTTGATTGGGGTAGACAACTATGCGAGCAGCATATTTACAAATAAAACAAACCTATCTGGCTGTTGCCAATTCAATTTAATTTTGACGATTTATATGACAACTTGGTGGCAAAATTGACAACATCAAAAGCAACAGCATAAAATTGTAGACCACACCAAAAGCAAAAATACCACAAAATTCACCAAAAAAAAAAAAAAAAAAAATGTATGCGCTTGTTGTGTGGCTTACTACGCGTTTACTTTACATCACACAAAAACTATTTTTTACATTTGGGCGAAAAATAAAAAATCCAAACTGAAACCAATCAAAAAATGCAATAAGACAACAAGCAAATAGTTTTGCTTCAGTATAAACGATGCTTTAACACTCTTCACATGCAATTAAAATAAGATTGTTTACACTTTGTAAATACTTTTCCAACACTTATAGAAACATTTGTCTCCTGTAAGTAATATTTCAAAAGTTAAGAAGATATACCGTAATACTTGAACGGGAGAAGCTCAGTGTGAAGCCTATACGCATTTGAAGTCTTCATTTGGTACTTCCTGAAACAGAAGAACAGAAAAAAATAAGTCTTAATTTTGGACGTGGCGGGCATTTTCCGAAAACTGCAAAAACACTTGATAGATTATTGCTCTGTCGTTTCTGTTGGCAACGCTATTATTATTCTTCGATATTTATGTTCTGTCATTGTCACCATTTTACCATTTTTATATTTAAGTTGAAGTTTTAAGCAGTTGTAAATGAAACCAAATTTTGGAGAAAAAAACTTCTTCAGTGGTGAAGCAAATTTTTTGTTGAACGGACTCGAGAGCAAGCAAAATTGCCGCCTTTGGGAAAAAGTAATCCACAACAGTATCAAGAATACCCATTGCATTCGGAGAAACTTACTCTCTGGTGTGGATTTTATGAAGCGACGTCATGCTGTCATACATCTTCCTAAACTAGAATGGGCAGACGGTGATTGTCAATGGCGCACGGTATTAACTTTTTTTGGCCTCAATTGGATGATCTGGATCTGGACGTGTCACACATCGGTTGTTACATTGCAATTGTTGCGAGAAATGTTCTCAGTACGCGCTATTTCCAGAAGAGGTGATGTACAATGTTCGCCAAGATCCAGCTCGACTCTTACAATAGAGTCATACAAAGTTGGACCTCTCGAATTGAGTGCGGTAAACGAAACAGCATTTCAATGATATAATTTTCAATAGTATTGAATGTACTTTACTCACTAAGGTCCATATTGTCCTATGTGTGACCTCTATCAAGGCGTCAGTCGGCGTAACCCAATGTACTTCAAACTTGAACACAAGATAACGTTATACTATCTTATTCACAACTTTCTTTTTTTCAATTTTAGATCGCACGGATACAAAAAATTTGATGCATGTGATTGACTGCAAAATCAATTATTTTAATAATTTTTTGTTATGCAGAGCAAAAGCTGTTTGGAGAAGTGTAAACTGGGTGTTGCAGAGAAGTGATAAATTAGAGCAACCATAATTTTTCTTACTTTTATGTGGCATATAGATAGAGATATCGGATATCGTTTTAAAAATATATGGCGGGGGTATTAACACAATATTAGAAAATCGGTTAAAAGAAAAAAAAAAAAAAGGAGGAAACGAGGGCGTTAGATTAGGTTGAGTGGCCGATGGCAAGAAAATCCACAATCACTTAGTAAAAAGAAAACCATTTTGCACTCTTATCTGCAAGAGACCGCTCATTCTACAGTCATTGGAACGATTTACTGAATATAATTCTGTTACTGACTTAAATTTTAGAGATTTCTGAAAAATCATTTAGAAAGTACTCCCCCACATAGCCAGCAGCAGGTACTGAACTCTCTCACCCTCTACGTTATTTTGACAGCTTCTACATAGATCGGGTTGGTTGACTCATAGTCTGATGGCATGTTTGCCTATCAGCCAATGTTCGGTTATCGAGATAATCGAGAATCGAGATAACGGTTCTGTTTTGATTGGGTTCCACTTTTGTCGTATCCTGGCCAACTTTATTTAACACATGCTGCATGGTTTCAACTTCGATAAGCATATTGCATATTAACAGAGGTATTCCGACCGAGTTCTTATTGAGTGAGAACTGGGCGCTGATATGCTTTCCTCGATTGCACTGTGCTCTGGCACCCAGTCGAGGTATATACTGCAATACTATACTTTGAGAGAACTGCATCATTCAGAAATATGTCATGATTTTATCGAGCAAGAGTCTAGAGTTTTTAGCGCTGCTGACTATCTGAGTATGCTATTACAGTGCTTTGGCCTTCCTGAATAGCTGCAACCTTGGCTTGGTAGACGCTCCAATAGTTTGAATGTAAAAAATGTGTTTCTACATTCATTTATATGGCGTATAAGCCTCCTAAAACTTGATTGTTTAGCTTAGAGCCGTCTATGTATATGCTCAAGGAGTCGGTTATGATAATTCCCAATCGATTCATACCACTGCATTTGTAAACTGGGACAAATTCGAAACGAGATTCTATTGTTCGAATTTAAACATGACAGAATTTTGCAGAGAAGCACTAAATCTCCCATCAAATTTTAGACAAACTATAGCTGAAAGATTAGAAACAATGGCTACTTTTGAAACATTTTCAATTTGTTATACAGAAAACTGAATATTAGCCACCATATAAAAGAAAAACCATATGGAGGAATCATCGCATGCTGGGTACGCTAGCATGCAATAAAACACAAAAAGTGGGCTGTAAGTTAAAGTTGGGTTTATAGAAATTTGGGTGGTCCCATTTCAACATACGAAGCCTCTGTTATAAGTTCCAAGCAGATAGCTTAAGAAATAAAACAACTTTCTGTACAAACACCATAAAATGGGTGTTAGGTTTCTATGAGACTTCTCTCAGTCTGTGTGTTCTCTCAATATTTCGTCAATCTTTGAAATATGCGCTTGAAAGTTTTTATGGATAAACAAAAGCAACACAAGTATCAAAATAACTGCAATTCAATCACTAGAACGTATAGCTAACATAAAAAAAACATTATGTATTTATTTTGTTGTATCGAACATTTTTGAAATAAAGCAATATTTTTTTAAATAGTTTCAAACATTTAAGTTAGTTGAACTATCTAGCATGCTGTCACACATTCCAGACGGCTTGGGTTCAATCTTCGACCTATTTTCTACTTATTTCATGCGCAACAAAATAATCAATAACCCTCTATTTAATATAATATTTATTATATTAAAAAATGTTAAATCTAAGCATCCATTCAAAAATTGAAAAGCTACAGCGTTGTGGAACGAAAAGGATAAATGTGAAGAGTATTAAAGCTTCGATGCCGCCGAAGTTAACGTTTTTGCTTGTTTCTATTTACTTAAGCAACTAATCGAATAGTTTACAACGCCAACAACACGAGCCTGACAGACGGACATAGCTAAACAGATGCCTCTTGTTCTGCTGTTCGAAGAATTTACAAATGACTTTACTGAATCTTAAATGCGTTACAAAATCATTGACAAAACTATAATACTATTCACACTACATGTGCAGAGTACGAACAAAAAAAAAAAATCAAATAAAAATTCACTCACTCACTTTCGTTTGTGTAGCTAATTGAAACAGCGGGAAGTCTGGGGGAGTTCAACTGCTCTATTAGCTCGTTCATGCATAGTTGTCATTTTTGGCAGTATAGTGTGGTGCGTATGAGTGACGCTCCTTTATTTTGCCAGCGATTATTTTATGATTATTTTTTGATTGTTGCTGCTGTCGATTTTAATATTGATTTATAAAAATTAAAAAAAAAACAGAAAAAAACAGAAAAAAAAGAAAGTGCGAATAAACGCCGACACCATTTTTTCGATACACATGATTCATGGGCACAAAAGTTTTATAAATTTTGTGCCTGTTTGGTTCCTGCATGGATAATATCTGATTATAGCACATACACGTGCCCCATAATGCGTTAAATGGCTGTTCATTCATACGTTTTAGGCAAGCCGGCTTTCATTTACACATTCATTCACTTACTCACTCACTCACTCATGCATTCATTCGTTTATTCATTCAGTCACTTATTTCAACTGTGCAATCATTCAAGTTTGCGCATCTGACGCAGATGCCAACATCTTGATTCATATGCGGGTCATTTGGCTCTTCCCTCGGTTCTCTTCAGCACACTTGATCAGCACAGTTGTCCGCAAAGTGAAAGTTACGTAATTTTGTGGAATTTCGCAACCTGCACTTGTTTGGTATATCTTCACTTATTTTATTTTTTTTTTTTTTTTGTCTTATAAGACAAACCAGATTTTGCCCGCTTGACTACATTTTGGCGCATTTCTTTTCGGCAGGGTTAGTGTGTGAACTTTATTTTCTTCTTCTTGTTTTACTTGGCATGCAGTATGCGGTAATGCATTTGAGGATTTGTACATTTAGGCAAACTGGTTGTCTGGTCTGTCAGATTAAACCAGCTGATAAGTTTTTATATTTTTGGAAATTTTAAATTACAATCTAAATCTGTATTCTTAAGTTTAATTTGCAAGTTAATTCAGTAAGTAATTTAATTTATATGGCGGCTCATCCAACATATAGATCTATACTATTGGCTTCTTATTTAATAAATAAATGACCGCTTTATCATTTTCATGCATATATTTATGCGTTATGCATTTCCTTTATGTTTTATTTGATAATCATATGTAATAATTAATTGCAATTATGAACTCATGCATTTTCCATCCGTGTGAAATATGAATCCACAAAAAAAACCGCGTCTCCTTTATGTTGAAAAAGGGGTTATATATTCGGTATTCAATCAGATCAAAATTGACCCGGACTGCATTTTATAATACAAATATTTATTATCGCCTTCAAAATAGGCTCCTTTTGAGTCAATACAAGCATGCCAACGGTTAATCCAATTTTCCATACACTTGTTATACGCCTCGGCCGGGATAGCCTTTAGTTCCTTCAGCGAATTTTTTTTTTATGTCCTCAATCGACTCATGACGCGTTCCCCGGTGCAGATATTTAAGTTTCGGAAACAGAAAAAAGTCACAGGGTGCCAAATCTGGAGAATACGGTTGTTGTGCAATGACTTTTGTTTCATGTTTGGCCAAAAACTCCGTCAAAATCAAGCTGGAATGTGCAAAAAATGCAAAATAATCAGGTCTTTTGGTACGAGTCCGACGCCGACGCGTTTCATATCCAAAACATCAACCAAAATGTTTTGAGGCGATCCATAAGAGATGTTGAGTGTCTCTGCTATCTTTCTAATGCCAACACGACGATTTTCGAGCACAATTTCCATCACATTTTCTTTGTTTTTGTCGTTAACAAAGGTGGAGGGATGACTTGCATGAGACAAGTTTTCTATGATTTCACGACCCTCACTAAATGCTTTATACCACTCAAATACTTGCATTCCCGATAGAGTAGAGCACTCAAAACACTTTTGTAACATTTTGAATGATTCCGTTGCCGTTCTTCCGTTGGAAACACAAAATTTCAAGCAACCTCGTTCAATTTTGTTTTCCATGTTAAAAACCGTCATGCAAACTTTTCGCCATATAAACTTCTCTCGTCGTAAACAAGCAGCTGTCAAACATAGACTAATTATCGCATCCCGCTCAAACTTGGCATGCATGTCAATGACAGTGACAGCCAACTTAAGAAGAAGAACCGAACCGATTCGGTTTACCGGTTCGGTTTAAATCCACCAGTCCGGGTCAATTTCGTTCCAGAGGCATAATCATATATATCGATGGATCGTCGGTGTAAATATAGCGTTATATCGCCTTCAATATATTTTGTACATCGCACAAGACTAATTCCTTATAATACTTACCGAATAAGATTTTATTCAGCCATGACAATAAAATTCTCCCAATAGAATTCTACCAGCACCAGTAGTGAGGACTATAGCCCGCCTAGTTAGCGTTCATGCAATTGTCTACCAAAATTAGGATGTCCCAATAATTACAACGACTTAAAAGAAGCATGGGATCCCATATAAAGTACATGTAGTATATACTTGTTTATTCGTGGTCAAAACGACCAAACGAGTCCATCTAGCCATATTTATCTGTCTGTCTGTCAGGGTTCTAAACTTACTTTACTTTTATGAATACCTTTGTGGAGACTTCATATAAACATAAGCAACATAATTGTCTAAATGCTTAAACAAATAGTAGGTATGGCTTCCATACAAAAACACTTTGTACTTATTTTGTTGTATCGAACATGTTTGAATTAAACCAATTCTTTATAAAATAGTAATTGTTTTAAAATTGGTCAACTATATATAGCATGTAAATCCAATTATTAATAGCTGATATTGTATAAATTATACACTTATTTGAGAATTCGAGTGCTGTACTGTGTAGCGCGTTAAATAACAATCCAGACAATATAGGTTCAACCAAGCTGGATCCAAAATTTCTTTGATCTTTTGTTCTATTCTTTCTAATCATTTCATATGCCAGAAAATTATGCACAACATACATATATGCCTAATTTTTATTATATTTAAAATTGTTCAATCTTTCTTAAACCAGCAATCTGTTGTTCAATCTATCTTAAACGGGCAATCTGCATCGAACGAACTATTTTACTATGATTTTGTTGTTTCTTTAGTTAACATTTGCCTTTAACTACTGATCGTTAGTTTTGAGCCAGCGATAAGGTTTGCAGCGCTGCACAACCTAAAATTGTAATAATTAGGTTGTGCGGCGCTGCAAACCTATTCGCTGGCTAAAGACTAACGATCAGTAGTTTACTAAATCGTGAGAATACTAACACTGGATTGCTAACAGGCCAATGTTGACTAAAGAAACATTTGTATGTTTTGGATATACAAAACTCACCCGAATGTAGATTCTGTGACTACGAAGAGTAGACCCCTCTATACATTATCTCTGAAAATGAAGCTGTAGCTAAAAGCAGATTGCATATACTTTTTTAGAAAGGAGCAACTGAAAAGTTTGGACCCAAGAAAATTACTAACATTCATTCAGCATATACGCTTAGAGTAGGTCAACTACCTCAGTAGGACAAACAATATATCTTTAAGGTAGCAGATTTAAATCTCCTCATCCTCAATAATAACATGTAAATCGTTAAGACTAACAACCAGTTGCTAGCGAATCGCTAGTACATTGGAACATCGGCCAAACAACATTAAAATTGAAGATAATTGACTTAAAAACCTACAGATTAAAGGTCTGAACTAGTACAAAATTGGGTTTTAAAACTTTTTACATCTTAATTTCAACTGGAAAAAATCTTTAGAATACTTTGAAGCCCAATCCTTGAGCATCAACCACTTATTACGACATTTCTATGATATTCTAGAATTGCGTGCAGTAACTCGTCGTTGTCGCTTTGTGCAGCTTTTTAAATCGGTTAAACAAAATGAAGTTAGCAGACTGTAGGCTGACTGGAAACGAAAGAGGATACAATAATTTGGTATCTGTACTTACAAACGTTTTTTAGGTCCACTTCCAAAGAAAATAATATCTGCAAGCTTCAAAATATTAGTAATATTTGATTTTCAGGTTGAGTACATCACTTACAGATAACAAACAGATACAAACTCAAAAGAGAAATAAACTATTTGCTATGACCTTCAGATGACGTCAACAAAATATCTATATTAGGCGCATTAATAGTAAATCAATACGGATATGCAAAATAATATACAAATTAGCATCAAAACTAGGTCAAATAACAAAGGCACGCAACATTCGCGTCATCGCAAACGAGTGACTGCAATTTCGAAAAAATATTTCACATCGAAAGTTCCTATAAAAAAAAAAGAAAAAATTTACTTTTTTTTCTTCTTTTCATAAGAAAAATAATAATTTCGATAAACAAACTGCGCTGCACATGCGTGTGTATATGGTAATAAATTGGCAAACATTGCGAGAGTCAAACTGAATCAGCATCGGATGTGAGCGGAACTTGTGCTTTGGCTGTGTGAGAGCAAACAAAGCAGCACAAACAACGCATGCGCGCAAAGCTTAAAGCAGATGTGCGACATTTACCGCGCAGCATCTACTGCGCAGCACAAAACGACGCCGCTGCCGCTGCGGCTGCTGTTGCTGTTGTTGTTGCTGCTGCTGCATAGAGGGCGTAATAATTGGCTACAGTCGAGTAAAGTAAACGCGTCGCAGCAGCAGCGGCCAATGATGCCAATTGTTTACCAACGGTTTGCTTTGGCGCTGCTCTTAACTGAATTTCTCTTGCGGCTGTCATGTTTTCTACTCACTGACTTTGACGGATGGCAAGCGGCTTCATATTCAAAGAAAGAAAACAAAAAATACATGAAAGAACGCTGAAGGCAAATGTACTCGACTACGATATACGCTGTAGCTAGTCTTAGTTTATATAAAGTGTTTTTCAACAATTACGTAACACAATTTTGTATTTCAATAAAACAGAATAATTGTGATATTGAGCTGATATTTGTACGTATCAATTCTTTGGAGCCACACATATCAGCCGGAACGATGGCAATTTCGCGTTCAATATTGTTGCTGAGCTTCTCTAATGTTGTTGGTTTGTTGACATAAGCGAACGACTTAAAGTAATTCCAAAAAATGATTTCCAACCGCGTTAAATCGCATGAACCGAACCAATTGTCAAGATTACACGGTTACCAAACTTCTGCAAACTTCGCTATTCTATGTGATACCGTCGTGTTGGAACCACATATCACAATTCTGAACTCAATCCAATTCTAGTCAAGAACAGTATTCCAACATAGCCTGAAAGCAAACTTCATTGACCGTAGCATGGTGATCATTTTCATCTATAAAAAAATATGGCCCAATCACAACTTCAGCATGAAATCTACACCACACGATCACTTTTGTCGATGCAATGGAGTCTATTCAAGCACATGTGAGTTTGTTGTCAAAATCATTAAGCGAAAAAAAAAACGCTTGAACGCTAAAGAAGATTTTTCGGTGAAGGTCCGAATTTTCTTCAAATTTTTGCAGAGCCCAATTGTAAACGTTTCGGCGCTTCAAATGATCAAGGGGCTTCAGTTCTTAAGTTAGTTTGATCTTGTAAGGGTGTAAACCAAGATCTTTATGCAAAATTCGCCACAATGTGGTTCTGGAGATGCCCAATTACTCGCGTGGTAACGACAGATTCATCTCATTTTGAACTGAAGCACTAACGGATGTGATATTTTCGGTATTTCGACCGATGTTTTGCAACACAGGAACATCCAATAGTGAATATGTTAGCTCGAATTTATCTACTATCGCACGCACAGCCTATCTGGTGGGAATATTATTAGGATCAAAAATCGAAGTAAGTGCTCTTAAAGTTGCGACCACCGACTCAGAATTTCTGTAGTAATTTTTCATGATTCCCAAATGTTACTTGTTCGTGAACTTCGCCATGATAATAATATAAGACTTGACTTTGACTGACTTTCGGACATTGACAGATGTTGAAAAAAATTTAAGGGTGCTTTACTATTAAAATAAAAAAATTGTTACGTCCCTTTTGAAAAGAACTTTATGCCCCGTGTACCGGATTCGGTTTCGTTAAAATGGTCCGTATTTCAATTTCAGATGAACATGAATTACATTCCGACATTTCCAAGGGAATTCAAGTAGCGTAATTCTACTGAAAGTGAAATGTGGACCATTTCAACGAAGCATAAATCATTCGGATTCGACAAACAGAACACGGGTGGATTTGATTTATTTCTTTAGATCTCAAATATGAATGTATGTGTGAACTTTTTTTAGGATAATCCACAACAATTTGAATGTTTCTAGAATTATTTACCAGAAACCAAGAATTTTAGAATAGGTGACGCACACTTTTCGTCGAACTTTTCGTCGAAGGTGGCTCAAAAGACCCTTAGATTATTTAAGGGTCTTTTGAGCCACCTTCAGCGTTTTACGAACTTCCATTCAAACTATTTATATACTCTTTTCACACCACTTATAAAAGGGTATTCAAAAAGCCAACAATTGTACATATTCACTTAACAAACAAGCTGACTTTATTTTCATGTGCCGCTGTGTGAGACTGGCTTAGGTCGTTTAAGAGACGCGCTCACACTTTGCAAAGTGTTATTATTTTGTGACCATTTTTCCTTATTTTCTGTGGAAGCTTCCGCAGCTTAACTGAAGTTTAAGTTGACACATACGCTGCTGGTTTTGTTTAACTCTTTTTTTTTTTTGTACATTTTTTTTATGGTTTTCATTTTCATTTTTTGGTTAAATTATTTTGTAATGTTGCCGCCGACTTTTGCTGCTTTAGTTTATTTCTTCGACAGAGAAGTTGCAGCGCAGCAGCAATAAAAAATAAAGTGAAGTACGCTGCTGCTAAATTTTTGTCATTTTTGAATGTCGTATAAAAGGGTGTACACTCTGAGACGTATACATCAAACTCATCTCAACGCTCTCAAGTGTTACAGCTAAATTAAGCTAAAGCAGCCCAGAAAAAAAGGATTATTAAATTCAAAAAAAAAAAAAAAAAAAAACAAACGCGTCGCGTAATAATTTTGTTTCCAAATCAAATCAAAACGAAAATGAAAGTGTTTGCTCTAGCCGCAGTTCTATTGATGGTCAGCTCCGCTTGGGCTGCACCCGGTGTACAAGATAATCAGATTGAAAGTGACAATGGCAGTGGCTCATTTTCGCGCGCTGCACGCTATCTGAGTGCCTGTTTCGAAAGTGAAGATATGGCAACCTGTTTGGCCGTAAAGGGTATTACTGCGCTGAATCGTGTTGCCAGGAGCAATGATATCGAATTGGCGAGTGGTGTTTCCTTCAAGAGGTGTGTGTTTTGTGTGTGCGAAAACAATAATTACCTGTTACAAAAGTGATATTAATGAAAAAAAAAATTCTGATAATAGGCGTATTCACACTGTTTATCAAACTGTTTAAACTGCTCAAAGTGATTATGTTTGAGCAACTTTTGACTGGCTATTTGGCAGTTCTTTAAAAACAGTATAAAATAAAGTTCTTTACGCTGTTGTTCAAACTGATTAAACTGCTCAAAGTGTTTATTTTTAAGCAATTTATGTTTGGCTTTTAATCAGTTAGTTTAGACAACATAAAATAGTTTTTAAGCACATTGTTGCTCTAACTGATTAAACTAATGAAACTGATTATATTTGAGTAGCTCTTACCTATTTAAAAACACCATCAAATAGTTTTAAACTATTATGAAAGCAGAAAACACAAAATAATGAACTTGGCAAATTTTGTTTTATTGAATTTACTACCCACTATAAACATATATTAACAATTGCAAGCAATGAAAATTTTATGTATTATAAACAAGTTCCATTACATCCGACATTGTTTTTTCTCACTTGTATATTTTCAAATACATAACAGTTTTATATGTAGTACTAAAAAATTCCATATATGCAATTTAAGCAGTGTGAACGAACAGTTTGAGCATCTTAAGCAGCAATTGGTTCTAATTGAGCAGTTTGAACAGTTTGAACAGTTTGAACAACATTAATTTCACAAAATAGTCTAAAAACATTTAATAATTCAAGCATTGCTACAAATATTTTTTTTTCTATTTCCATAAATAGAGATCCTGCCACTCCCGTGCAACGTAGCGGTAAGGCACTCAGCGAAAATGAAGTCTATGCACAGCTGCCAACCAGCGCCGATGAGCGCAATGGACGTCTCGTTGATATGGCTGTCGCAAGCGTTGCAGATTTCTTAGGCACACACAATCTGGAGTTTAAGATTCCTGCCGAGACTACACAGGAGGTCGCACGCGCACTTGATGAAGGTAATTTATGATTATGAAATCAAGAAAATAGCTACAAAAAAAGCATAATGACTGCATATTAATAACCAGACAAAAAAAAAAAACAAAAAAAAAAAAAATATAATCTACTCTCCATTCAAGGTCGTGGCAAGCTGAAGAAAATGATGGGCCCAATTGCCCTTGCCATTGGTGCTAAACTCTTCGCTATTATACCGCTGGTGCTTGGCGGTTTGGCGCTGCTCACTTTCAAGGCTGTCATTGTTGCCAAGATTGCACTTTTCCTTGCCTTGATTGTTGGTGGTTCACGTCTATTTGGCGGTTTGGGTAACAAATTCGGTGGTGCACTTGGTGGTGGCTACAATTCCGGCTGGAATTCCGGTAACACTGCTGGCTGGAGCTCGGCCGCTTCATCTGCCTATCCATATGCACGCAGTTTGAATAACAACAACAATGAGGATAGTGCACAGCAATTGGCCTATGCCGCACAGGCTCAGCAGTAATTTGGTTTCGAAAAGTTTATGAAATCTTGGCGTAAGAATGTTGCATGCAGCAGCATTCAACACCAAAAACAAAATTGTGCCTTTATCTGTATTAGTTTTTAGTAATTTATTAAACGAATGTGCATTGTTGTAATTTATTTTTAATATTATTATTTTACGCGTTTATTGCATACATCACGAAATAACGAGTCGATACAATAGTCATTATTGCATAAAATAATTCACTTTTAATATTTGTACAAAGCATTTCCAATAAAAAACAAAAAAAAAATTAAAATTTAAAATAAAACAAACAATTCCAATTATAAGCGAATTTTAATTGCATTTTAATTTTATAGCAGCTTGCTTACACAAAAATTGTAAAGTTCAGCGCACTGAATAGTATCTAGACAACTTAACGCAAAACTTTTGAACAAGTTTTCGCATTCACAGTAAAATATTTAGCGCAAGAATACACAGTGACAGCGTAGAAAGCCTGAAACGCATTTGAAATGCTTCACCACAAAATAGAAAAATAAATAAAAATAAAAACTCACTACAAATTGTATCTACAAGATACATAAAGGTATGTGATATAAAGAAGCATATACGGGCGTTGTCCAAAATCGCACATTCGAAATTTAAAGAAACAAAAATGAAGTGTGTTCAGCTGCGCACTTGTGAAATTCTATAACAAATGGGTCAATTTGCAATAGTTTGCCAACTAGACACGTATCTCATTTAAACGTATCTAATTTTGTACTAAATATCACTTTTTTACATATCAATCTATGTACATATGTATATATCTAAGTCCGTCTGTCTATAACCCCCCCCCCGTCGGTCCGTCCATGCGTTCATTCAATACATCCAACTACACATACATATCTACACAATTTAAATGTACTTGCTTCAACGTTTACCGACCACAGCCCGCAGTAAGTGACACTCATAGAAACTTTCTAATGTGCTCATAAAATGTCACTTATTGTTTTGCCATTCAGGTGGTTTGCGGTGCGGAGTGCTCAGCTGTGCTCTGCAGTGCTCTGCTGTGCTGTGTAAGCGCTACATTGGTCAGTGCTCACTTTAGTTGTAGATACTTTACTTTACTTTTGAGCAATTTATTTTTCATGAATTTTTAAGCTACTTTCAAACGTTGCTGCTGCTTTAGCTCTATTTATATCTAACGCATCGCTTTGCGTTTTGTACATAGCACGTGCACAAACTGCTTGATTGTATGATAAAAAATTCTTGTTACCGCTGCTAGATACTTTTTACTTTTCAGATACATACTTTTGCAGCAGAAGCAGCAACAGCAACAGCAGCAGCAGCAGCTTAAGTGTACTTTACAGTGTTTGGAATTTAGCACTGCATCATGTTTTACTCGGAGTTACATATTTACTCGTATTTTATGAGAAAGTGAATCTCTTTATTTTTTTTAGATAAGCTTTAATATGAAACTGAAAGTTATGCTAAGTATATTCTTCTTAACGTTTACCTAAACCTGCGGTAAAACAGAAAACTGCACGTACAAAATACTTTTTATGTGTTTTTCTTTTTATTTTTAAATTACTAATCCAAACACACATTTATGTATATATTAAAATAGCGTTTGTTTTACGGATTTCTATTTATAATTTTACGGATTTCATTTTCTATACGCTTTGAAATAAACTTTGCACTAAAAATATAAAATACTGTTGTAAACGTTAGTCAATCTTTAATATGCGGTGAGGGAATGTCACCATGAACATATTTGTATGTAAAAATGGGGCATATTAGTTCAGTTAGATAAGATATATAACGGTATATAGCAAGGAACTCTCAGCACTACGATCAAACGTTGATCTACTGTACATTCCGTATGAATCTACCGATCATTGATTTGTGTAAGCAATCTCTCGAGTTTTAATGAGAAATATTCACGTACTCTGTTTTCTCTATTTGAAATTTTACTAGTAGATAAGATAGTTTAATTGGCGCAATTGCTTCTATATACAGGGTGTCTCAAAAGAAAGTTCACATTTGATTTCCTGATTGCGTGAACGCAACTATTCCGAGGGGCGCGGGGGTATGGCAATCGATAGCATAGCTTTTGGGAATTTAGTCGCTATGGAGCTTTTCTCCGTGTGCGTACGTGAGTTTTACAAAAACGATAATTCCGCGACTATAGCGCGTAGAAAATTCTGCAGTATTCGACAAGTTCGTCATTTAAATGATGCGCCAAGCCCTCGACTCATTGGAAAATGGATCGAGAAGTTTGAAGAGACCGGTTCAACGCTGGAAAAATCAAAATCAAAATCCGTGCGTCCAAGGTTTTCGAGAACGTTCTAAAACGTAGACAGTGTTACTCAGTCTGTTCGTGACAAACCGGACGGGCCTTTCGAATCGGAAGTGTGCTGTTGCTTTAAACGTGCATAGATCATCACTGTTCTACATATTTAGCAACTTCACACACGTCCAAAAGGCCTCTAGCACGAGTTCATGATCTCCAGGAGAGGTGACATAAATTGGCCTCCACGAAGTCCCGATTTAACCCCTATGGACATTTTCCTGTGGGGTTACGTCAAATCAAAAGTTTACGGCAATAAACTTCGACCTCCCTGACACAATTAGAAGAAAATATCCGTCACGAAATGGCAGCCATTACGGAGAATACCTGCCGACCCGTCATAGCAAATTTTAGTGCTCGATTAAATGATTGACGTGAACGCAACGGTTTACATTTGGACAATATCATTTTTGAGAAATAAATTCCCAAAGTGTGTATTTTAATATGTAATAAACATATTTTAAATAAACTACTTACTTTTTTTTATCGATTTTTTAAATGTGAACTTTCTTTTGAGATTATATACAGGGTATGGTCCATGGCTTCTTCTTCTTCTCATTGAAAGTAGTATGTTATGTTACCTTTCCTATCTAGTTTGTCAGCTTCCAAGTTAACTGTTATTTATCTGTGTTCTGGTTACCACATAAGCCGGATCATATTGAGATATGCCAGACGGTAGAAAATCTTGTGACTTTCATGCGTACACTTATTTCTGAATTTATAGAATTTTAGGGCTTTTATGAATGCTTTAGCGATCTTGGTAGCACTTATCAACAGAGCTTGAAAGCACCAACCTGCAACCTGGCAGCACTGCCATATGGTTGCACAGACTGGTAACTTGGCAGCACTTGGCACATATGTGGGGAACTAACATCATTCTCTTCCGCTTCATCAAATTGTCAGATTAACAATATCCATCCATACAATTGTCAGATTATCAGTTAGGACGACAAGGAAATCAAGTTGAACCGTCTGTATAAAAATCTGACCCGCTCAAGTATTTAAAGGTCACATGTTCAAATTGTCAGCCATCTGAATAGGACACTTTTTTGAGTTCACTCAACATTCCCTCTGAGTATCTGACACGCTCGAATACCTTTTTTTTATCTTTTTCTACCCCTTTTTACGGCCACGCTCTACGCTCCGTTAATCGTCAGATTAATATCTCTCGGTTATCAGAAGGACAAAGCGCGTCTACACTATGAATGTCTGACGCGCTCGAGTATTGCCATGTGACTGTTTTTTTTTTACATTTTTTGAAAATTTGTACACGCTCTTCGCCCCACTAAAATGGAAAACTAAACATAAACTCTTTTTCGTTTTAGAACCTAATCTTCACAATCCAATTTGTCTCCATGACGCTTTAGTAACTGCAAATTTAGCATCGCGGGCTCCCCTACTATAATAAATTTATTCACTTAACCCCTTCTCGACATAATAAAATGTCTTATTCTAAGCTAGCTCTATGTTCTACAAACTATCACGTAATAAAGCAAGATATATTTGCTTAGAATCAACAAGAAATAAATCGCAAATACTGCGGTAGAATCACGCAATAAGAATTTATGTTCGCAATAACAATCCCAAAAATGCACAGTAAAACTAACTCAAAGAAACTTTCAGAGAACACGTCTCTAATAAAAACAACAACAATAAATAAAACAAAAATAAAAAAATCATAAATTTAGCAAAGAAAATATACAAAAAAAAAAAAAAAACGACACCGCCAACGTTGACAACGACATGCCCAAATACAGAAATATTTCGAATGAAATCGAAAGCGGTAAGAAATCTGGGGCAATGTGCACATTAAATTGCAGCTAAAGAATACTAAATGGCAGCCAAGAATTCACGGCAAGTTAAAGTTAAAAAAAAATAGCAGGCAGTAGATTTAAGGCAGACAGACAGACGGGCGGACAGACAGACAGACGGACACAAATCCGTTGCATAGCGTTTATAGCGGCTAATAATGAGTTTAATGAAATTCAATTGCTGACGATTATAGCCACGGTGAAACTGTCTGACGGCTATTGTGGAACAAACAAAAAAAATATATGGGTAAAATAAAATAATGCGTACATATAAAAACATATGCTTTAATAATTTTAGGCGCGTTGGCGGGGAATGTATCTACATAAAATGTGGATTCAAGAATTTGGAACAGTCTGAGGCTATGGCATTAACGATTTAAAGCGCATTGAGTCACGTCACGTTTCCGCAAGTAGGCATTGAATGCTAATTATATGTAGGTGCATATGGTATATGCTGTTAGTTGAAGTCAGGTAGTCGATAAAACAACAACAATGAAAATTAGGACATATGCTCATATCAAATTATTATATGCTGCACGGCTTGGCATAAGTTTCGAACTGTACGACTTCCCTTTCGTTTATTACAAAACGTGCTTTTTTGGTTTCTTGTTTAGTTAAATTTTGACCAAAAACGTTGCACAGGTTCAGCATAAAATTATGGGCAAGAAATTGGCGGACAGACCGACAGACAGACAGACAGACAGACAGACAGACAGACGGACAGGTATAGCATTACGCATACGATTTGAATAAATTTTGTATTTATAAACTTTTGATTTTGGTTGGTTGTCGCTGAAGTAGTAGCACACTTTGTTGTTGCATTTCGTTTTTATACAATATATGTAGCTTGTAGGTACTATTGTATTGTATTGTAGTATCGAAATTGGTATTGAAACCAAAATGAAATTGCGTTTCTTTTAGCAGCAGAAGCAACGATAATATAAATAGCCAAGTATCGAACTCAATTAAACACAAAGCACTTGCAACGCTTCAAGCCAACAGCCAAAAGTAGTGGTGGTGTCTGTGTAGAAGGACTATTTAAATACAATATATAAAAAATAAATATCGAAAAAGACAAAAAGAAACCGCGTTCTAACAAAAACATAAAAAAAAAATGTGTTCGAAATTCGTTTGTGTTGTGCTCGTCGCCAGCTTTGTCTGCAGTGCAGTGGCTTTGCCCTCACAGGATAATTCCGAAAAGGATTTAGTGAATATGCTCAACAAATTGGATAATCAAGAATCGCTTTCGCTTTTCGGTGGTCTACGCATTGATCGCGTTGAGAATGGACGCTCTTTCGGTGCCGCCAGCGGCAAGGCGATTGAATCATTCGAAGAGCGTGCTCAACGTTATCTGGAATCGCATGAATTGAATTTGTCCTTCCCCGGCGATAACGATGATGAAGTTGATGCTGAGAATGTCTATACTGGTCGTGCCATGGATGGTGAGTCGAAGTAGTAGTAGTAATAGTAATGTTGGAAATTGTAGAAAAGTTAGATTAAAGTGTGAGAAAAGTTAGTGAAGTATGAGAAAGTGTTTTCGAAGCAATATGTTATAAACTTCATACAGTTTATTAGCTAAAGCTCTGTTCAGACTATCATATATATGTGACACATTCTCACACATTCTCATTCACATGCATTGAAAATAGTTTCAAAACTCTCTAAATTTAATTAGAAGAGACAGCTAACTCAACAAAAACTGTTTAAAATTTCAAATCTTCGTCAAACAAGTATATATATGATCATCTAAACATGGTAGAAATGAATATAAGTATAGTATATAAAGTATAGCATATATATAGTATATGCGCGAAGTGGTAACTTCGTTTTCCGTAGAGTGGTAACTGGTTTTCCATATAAAAATTCAAAAGAGAGCGACCTGCTTGTATGCGAACTATACTTCGCATACAAAAACATTTTTTGAACGCTAGTTGCTAAAAAAAAAATAAGTCTCCATACCGAGTTTCAACTTGATATCACTGTAGCACTGAACAACTCAAACACATAGCAAAACACAGAAAGACACAGACGGACATCACTTAAGCGTCTCTTCGCTCTGCTGCTAATGAAGATGCTTTACAAACTTTCTAATAAATTGTTAATACTATTCTTACACTACGTGTATAGCGCATAATGAAAGCACTAAGAAGTATCTGCGCTTAACTTTCACCTGCTGCAATTTGCTGCAATTTCGCGTAACAAATTTGTTGCAGCTAACTCAATTTTTGCATTCTTTTATGCCGCAATTCTAATAAGATTCTATTAAGCATGAAATTGTGCCAACGTGCAACAGAACTGCAAGTAGATGTGACTGTGGCAACAATTTCAATCTTGTAGATACTTAAGTGCACGCTAATGTCAAGACATGTCAGCGCGTGTCACTTGAACTTCAACGCAAAATCCAAGACACGCGTCTACTTTTGAATTGAGTAATCAAGCGAAATAATCAAATAAATTTGTGTAAAATATTTCCTGCATTGAAAATGTGCGCAGCGCATATAATGATGTCATAAAATTATGGAAATATTATTATTTTATGGCATAATTAAAAATGCGAATGCGTCAAATGAATGCAAAATAAACACCAAATTTCAATTAAATAACATAAATTATTAACTAAAATAGCAGCAAATGTACGCAAACAAATAAATGCATTGATGCAAACAAACTAAACCATTAGACAAACAAATTTTGGCTGTAAACATTTACGAGCAAATTTTGTTGTCATTTATTTGATTGCTTTGAGTGTAAAATGTTGCACAGTGTACGACGCCAGTGAAATAATTTCCAAACTAACGAAATGGAAATGAACTTTCGAATTTCTGGCAAAATATATATGTACATACGTGTATGTAGTTCGGAGCTAACTAACAAGCAACCAGTTGACAGAGCTTCCAGTTAACAATTTGGCAAAGTGAAATTTCCGCACAAAACCACACACTAACACCCATGGAGTTACATACATAGTACATATAGTGCTTCTATTATGCTTATGGACTACAATATTACGCATACGACGCATTGCATGCATACAAAATGAAGCTTGACGCTAAGATGCATGCCACACCCTTACCAAATATACATAAAGGGTTATATATTAAGCATATGTGAACTTTTAAATTGTATAGGTAGAGTTTGTGTGAGTTATGAGGGACACCTTTATTGGCTTAAAGCTTAAAGTATATTCAATACCATTTAAGTTTTTGAAACATTATCATTAAAATGTAATCCAAGACTTCATTTACTGGATTCGATGCAAGAGGTATATGATTCTGTTGCATAAGTCGGGCTAAATCAGACCAAAGATTTCAATGATGTGGCTCTCAAGTTGGTCAATTGTTTACTCCAAGACTTCATTTGGTTTGTTGTCATAAATCAGCGGCATTAAATTGCCCCATCATGGTGACCACTGCACACCGCCACCTCCTGAAATAAGTCGTTCTGCGAACTCTTCTTAACTCATTAAAACCCGCTATCGGTCGCCATTGAAAGTTGTATGACAAAATGATGCTGCCTGAGCAAAATCTACACCAAACAGTAAGTTATCTGGGCTGCAATGGAGACTCTTGATACTGCTGCTGTGGATTACTCTGTCCAAAAGGTGGCCAATTTGCTTATTCGCAAAGCTTTTCAACCAAAAATGTACTTCATTATTGAAGACGACTTTTTCGCCCAAAAATTGGGAATCGTTTCAAACTACACCAGAGTCGTAACAACGAAAGCACATGTAAAAATAGTAAAATGGTGACTATAACACAACACACACATTGAAAAATGACAGTGTTTCCAACTGAAATGACAGTGTTCGAACATACCAATTGAAAAACCCTTTATATATGTGCAAACCCAATCAAGATGACAACTATCATGCACAAACAATTGTCTAATGTAAAATGTGTGTTTTTAATAGGTGTAGAACTATATTGTTTAAGTTTGGGTTCCTGACATTATTATTTAAGCTGTTTCGACTTAACGTAACACATTAGTCCAAACGTTTTGGTCAACACTTTTGAATATTTGGTGCTGTATCTCAACATTAACTCGCTGAAAATTGGCGCCCGAGCACTATATTATATATCAATATACTAAAAATACTTTACATAGCTGCACAAGAAGTAACATAAACTCACTGATTGTGATTGGCATTAATGTACAAAGTTCTAACCTAATGCAACACAAGCAACGACCTCATAAAAAAAATTAATTAAAAAAGGCAGACCATGCCACCAGTGTGCTGCAACGCATCAATCTCTTGTAAATCTCTATAACTAATATGCTTGCTTATAAGATTGTAAATGCAATTTGTTTCGAAAAATGTTCCACTTGGTCTATGAACAAAGACCAAACTTTTGCAATCAACTCTAAATTGATTATTCCAGATCTTAACTCACAGCAGATAAAATTTCTTCTGTAGCGTGTATGTGGCATGCTAACAAAATATATCTAGAAACAGACGAGTATGGTTTTCAATAAAGAGCACCGTTTAAATCATGTACAGTTCTTTCGAAAATACGAACTTCAACATTTGGAGACTTATTTCCAGAGAAAAAAAATTGTTTTTGTTAATTTAAAAACCGTTCTTTATGTACCTAAATATGTAAGAAATATCAAAAACAGCAAGCATTCAAAAAGTAGTACCTCTTAAAATATCTATCAATCTTAAAAAAAAACACCCTTTACTAACGCACAATAACATAAGTCAAACTGAGTACAGCACTTTAAGCAATGCTGCATACTTTTAGACATAAAGCAAGAAATGCAAAGCTTTCAAAAAAAAAAAAAAACACACACACACACAAAACATTTCGTTGCATACTTTTTTGCATATTCGTAAAAAAAAATTACTGAAAATACATACGAGTATTTTTGTAAAAATTTCTAAAAATTTCCATTTCTACATTTTTGCAGAGTCACGCAGCAAGCGCATGAAGAAAATGCTGCTGCCACTTTTGTTGCTGTTGAAGCTGAAGAAATTCGTTGTTGTGAAAGTGCTCTTCACCATCATTAAATTCATCTCCCTCAAGAGTTTGGCCATTTCTTTCCTGGCGCTGATCTTCGCCGGTGCAACATTCTTCAAGGATCTGTTGGGCAAGAAGAAGGAACACATCACCACTGCTTACATCACTGGCAGCCCATTGAACGCTGAGATTGTACACTCCGACTGGAACCGCAATGGACAAGCTGCTGCCGCTGATTTGGCCTATAACCATTATGGTCTGGCTCAGCCCTACTAAATGGAAATATATATATATATATAAATCCAAACTCTCTTCCCATCCACTATCCTAGCTATCTGTGCTCCTTCTCCTTCTCCTTCCTTCTATACTATCTATTTTCAAATCTTCCTTAAGCCTAAAAACCTTTACAAAGAATGACTAAATTTTCTATTTAGTTTATAGTCAAATATAGTTAGTCGTTGTTTTTCATAGTAGTTAGCATTTAAAAATTGCGACATACCAAAAAAAAAACATACAAAAAAAAAACACTAAAAAAATCTATTGAAACGAAGATACGACTTGGCACGCTCAGGACTTAGCAAAACTCATAACACGAACGATGAACATCTATATTTAAACAAACACTTATCTAATTAAATTATTTCATTATGTAAATATTTAATGAGAACAGACGCCATAACAAACAAAGAAAGCAGTCATACCAAATAATTGTAGCGCATCAAAATGCTGAAATTGTTTTATGAATTAATTTAAGCTCAGGTTTGAAATAAGTTGCGCTTTTTGTAGACTTCTTTTTTCTTTTTTATTTTTTGTTTGTTTGCAAAGAACACTGAAATAATAGTTATAAAATAATATTCATCGTTAAAGCATTCATCCATAATTTATGACATTATTTGTCTAATTTTAAGTATTTATTTTTAAATATAAAGCAATTGAATAAAAAGAATTCACTAAATGCAAAAACAAACAATGCCTAAATACGTTTTATATTTAAATACAGTACAATGCACAATATATAATACTACTATTCATATAATATTCATCTAATACTACCTCTTTTCCCTTTCTCACATTCATAATCACTCTTGCTGATCTGAGTGAGCCGTTAGAAGAAAGCATTCAATATTGTTGTCAAACGACAATGCTATAAATTAATTGAAGAATATGTAAAAACTATTTGCGAATTACAAGTGCTATTAAGTTTTAAGTGAGAGTTTATAACTCACATCATTTAAAAGAAATAATTATACGAAGTGAAGGTAAAAACCAAGATGTGAGGAAAAATGAAAAGGTGGAGCAAGGGAAAAAGATAACAGCAGCATATAATCCTGCTTTTTAAGAGGGATTAGTAACTAGCTACAGTTTTTTCGTATTGCAAAAGTGGGCGGTGGGTTTATATGGGGCTGCCCCTAAAATGAAGAAATCACATCTATTTCTCAATATGTGAGGCGCTCGTCCATAAGAAGACAATATTGTATATTAAATATTAACTTGATATTTACTGTAATAAGAAAGGTTTTAAACATATAATTCCAAAATTGGATGGTCAGTTTCTATGGGGGCTACCCCTAAAAGTGAACGGGAAACGGCCCTAGATATTATTGTTAACCACCCGTTTATAAGAAACTATCATGTCAAATTTTACGTCTATATTGACTGCAATAAAAATGTTTTCTATACAAAAAGGCAAAATTAAACGAGTGGTTTGTATAGTGGCTACGTCAAAAAGTAGGGGGATCACAGCCATTGATATATATGTGAAGACCCCCTTCATAAGAAGCCGCTATATAAAAATTTTAAAAATGTTTCATACAAAAAGTCTAAAATAGGGAGGGGGTGGGTGGTTGTTAGTGTGTGGTTTGTATGGGGCTACCCTAAAAGTAGGCGATTTATGTCAATTTGAATACTCTATTAAACTGCAGTAAAAATAAGTCTATGTCTATTCAACCGAATACCAACCAACAACATCCAGATAGACAGACAGACAGACAGACAGACAGACGGGCATAACTAGATCGACTCGTCTCATCGAGCTAATCAAGAGTATATATACTTTACGGGGTTTACGGTGCCTCCTTTAATGTGTTAGAAACTGATAAAAATATAAATCGTAACAGTGTCGCCAGCTGCTCCCATCTTTCACTTTTTATGCATGTCACTGTATAGTACTACAAAATGAAAGACACATGCAGAGAGATAGAGAAAAAAAATAGAGAACGTAAAACACAAGTGCTTATTTCCACTAGCATATGTAATTTGTTGTTTGTTTATTTTTTATTTTTTAGTTCAATTAAGAATCGAAAGAAATTATTAGGTGAGAGAATTTATTATAGGTATAACAAAGATGCCGAAGTAAGTCATGGCTCACATAATTCGTTGTGCAAAGAGCATTTAGAAATGACGATTGAACCAAATATGGAGAGTTAAGTTAAGATAGTTCGTCTGATGGTCCCTCTCTTTCCCATTTTCTCTTCACTATCCTTCTTGCGTTCACTCTTCAAACTAAAAATTTGTTATAAAAATTTGGAACAATGCTGTAAATATGTGTGTTAAACAACAAAAAACAACATCGACGAAATAAAAAAGCGTTTGAAAACAACTTTAGCAAATACTAATAAAATAATGTGGAAATGTTGACGAAAAGTACTAGTTTTTATAGAACGCTCTTCGCATTTCCAGCCACGCAAAATATTCTACTTAGAAATGAATAGTAAATTAATATAAACAATATCACAGAATACTTTAAATTGCTTTAGATTGCAAAAATGTTAAACTTTAATTAAAATCAAAAAAACAGTCAGCAAAATAACAATTCAAGACTAAAAGCCAAAAATACAGAAAATCTGTTTACACAGTAGAAAACTTTCCCATGATGTTTTTCGCTCTAGAGCATCTTTGTCTTCTCCATCGTCATTTAAGCAATAAGAATGTTGCGTTGACAGAGAATTTATTACTTAATTTTTCAAGTGAGCAACGCAGCTCCCGAGCATTGCAAGAATGTCAATACAGGGGGAAATTTCTACAAAATAATTAGCTAAAAGTGAAAAAATGAAAAGAGAGACAATAAATGAAATAAAAAGCGCAAACTAAGTACATATATACTGCCTGGGATGAACGTTGACAATGACGCCAATGAATCACTGAAACGGAACCATGCGCTCTACGGGGAGCGACGACTGTAAATAAATAGATAGATAGTTATAAAACTTATATACTGAGGTGGATCATTCACAACAAAATGTGGCAACAAAACGAGTAGAGGTCGCACAAAATGCAGCTGAGAAATATGAAAAAGCCAACTGAAAACTTGTGTGGGCGTACAAAATAAGTACCAGGAATACAAAGTAAAATAAAATTTCAGTTCCGATATGATTTAAGTTCCAGGCAAATTGTAAGATTCATACTAGGGTTTGAGCATGAAACTAGCTTTGAATATAAAACTTTTATATGGAATATTGATTCCAGGCATACTTGCCAACCATTTAAAAGTATATTTACAAGATGTTTGCTTCGTTCAACTGTCAAATTGATTGCTCCAGAAATAAAAAAAGTGCATTATAAATACAAAACGTCTTTTCTTCTAATAGTGTGCGGGGTAGTCCCATTTGGAAAAAGGAAGCTTTCTTATCAAGTTTCAAGTTTATGGCTTAAAAATAAGAGTGGCAAATAGGGTTTTATGGATTAAATTTAATTGTTGACCTATAAATCGTATACTTTTAATGATTTTATTATAACAATTTCACTAACATCTTTCAAACAAAGAAAAACATTTCAAAAATTTTAACTCGTAGGGGATGGGCTTATAGGTTGCCACCCCATAGCTTTTTTGATTGTCATAAATTGTCATAAAAATTGTATTGTTGACATGTTACATACATTGGTACTCCACTTCCAATGCTACAAGCTACAATCCTGAGCTAAAAATCATTAAGATTCTAGAAAACAAAAAAACTGTACAGTAAATGTTCAAGAGAATCTAAAATCGGCTTCATGAAATTTGGGCTAGCGGGTTGCTACCCCTTGAAGAATTGCTAAAATTGTAGAAAAACTCATCAAAAATTAGTGCAAATTGACATGAAAAATGAAATTAAAAACAAGAACCGAAGCTCTAATACCATTCACACGAAACTTTAAATAGTATTGTAATACATAAAAGTGGGGGGTCTAAATAGGGGCTACTCCAAAAAGTGGGTGGTACACGCTCGCTAGTAGATGTGTATGAAGCGGTGTAGTAGATGTGTAAGATGACGCCATATAGAATTTCAAGTTAATATTGACGTTTTCCATACAAATGCATAAAAGTGAACTGTGGGTTTATATGGGACTACCTCAAAAAGTGGGCGGGCCACGCCCAATTGTCTACGTATGTTTAGCGGCTGTCTCTTAAAAGGCACCATATCACATTTCAACCTAATATTGACTTTAATAAAAAAGTTTTTTTTAACAAAAAGTCAAAAGTGGACCAAAGGTTTGTATGGGAGCTACCCCAAATAGTGGGCGGGCCACGCCCGTTAGTCTATGTATGTTAAGCGGCTGACCATAAAAAGGCTCCACATTGCATTTCAACCTAATATAGACTTTAATAAAGAAGTTTTCTTACAAAAAGTCAAAAGTGGGCAGTAGATTTGTATGGGAGCTAGACCAAATAATGGGCGGGTACCACCCATTAATGTGTACGTCAAGCATCCTTCTACTTTAAGTTACTATATCAATTATTAAGTTGATATTAACTACAATAAAAATGTTTTTCATACAAAAAGTCAAAAGTGGGCGGTGATTTTGTATGGGGACTACCCCAAAAAGTGGGCGTGGCGGGTCAATCTTGACACTCTATTAAACTGGTATAAAAAGAAGTATACGTGCAAAATTTCAACTTGATAGCATAAAAATTAGTCCCCAAAAAATGCGCAACAACATACATACGGACAGACAGACAGACGGACATGGCTAAATCGATACGTCTCGTCGAGCTGATCAAGAATATATACACTTTATGGGGTCTACGATGGCTTCTTTAATGCGTTACAAACTTTCAGACAAACTGATAATACCATTTCACACAATGTGTGAATGGTATAAAAATAAATTTACGTTAAAACCAAAAAGTGTGCGGTGGGCTTGTATGGATACTCACCTTAACTTAGGTTAGTATCCATAACATAGGATCATATTGTCTCCGTACTCAATTTCAGTTCGATATCCTGTGGGACTAGTTTTGATTCATACAGGCAAGGGACAGATGGACAGACAAACAGACAGACAGACACACAGATAGACGGACATGGCTAGTTCCATTATTGCTGATTGCAGCGTCGATTACAAAAATCGAATAGAATTTCTTACATTGTCGTTTCCAGTATTGATATCTAGTGACATATCTTCACTACTAATCATGAGGACTATGGCAATACTAATGGAGGAGTTGTTTTGTGATGTCATATTCTAGAGATGATTGGATATAAAGAAACGCATGAAAATATTAGAAAGTAGCGTTTTATTTTCCTACAGCAGTGAAAGTGATAAAGAGTGTAAAGATTGAATACAAAAACGAAACTTAAATAGTCTTATTCGTAAACTAGTACTTATTGAACCAAGCGTATAATAGGGTTAAAACGCTTCTCTAGCGTTTAACCTAGCGAAATCATCACAATATGAAAGCTATGTGCATTTCCGAACCCTGTAGAATGGACAACCCTAGCCAAATTGTTGTCAAAATAAAATACAAAATACTCCTAAGCTCAATGCCAACTGTAAACCAAAAATCATACAAAGAATCTGTCTCTCGAACATTCATCAGTGTCTTATAGATTTTGATCTTCCTACGTCGAGAGAGGGTTCTACTTCTAATTTGCTTGCTGAGCCCAAAGTAGCAGCGTTTAGCAAGCGTAATTCTTCGTCTGATCTCTATGCTGGCGTTGTTGTTGCTGGTTATTGCTGTTCCCAGATAGACAAAGTTTGCTACAACATTACAATTGAAATTCTCAATACTCACAGACCGTACAAGAGGCGCTGATGTCCTCGTTCACCGCTAGGACCATGAGACGTGACTGTTTCTCAATCTCCTAAAATGTCTTGCTAACTCGTCGTTCGTTTGCCATCAGCATAGGCGAGTAGCATAATTTCCTTCTGGAAGATCGTGCCCGACCCTTCAAAGTATGGGCATTGGTATAGGATGTAATCCATCAAGAGATTAAGAAGTCGCACGATAAAGCATCATCCTACCTAAAACCTCTCTTGGTATATCAAAGAGTTCGGAGAGATTCTTTCCTACTCTGACGACGCTTTGGGTGAGTGATAGCGTCATAATGCAAACCAAGTCATTAACTTTTTTGGTCTTGTGAGGTGGTGCATTCTCATGCAATAAAAACCGATGCTTTCCTTTGGAATATTCGGGCCTAACACGTAGAACCCTCGACTACAAATGATGTAAAACTTGTAAATAATATTCTTCATTGACAGTTTGACCTTCTGGAACAAATTCCATGTAACAATACCCTTGGAATCATAGAAAGTTATAAACATTGTCTTGATTCTTAACTTCTGAAAACACAATTTTTTAGGTTTTGTCTCGTTTTTTGACTTCCATTGTCGCATAGTTTCAGGATCATGTTTAAAACACCATGTTTCATCATCAGCTATGATCGAAAATCTGGATCGTTTTCAGCTGTACATCAAAAAGTTAGACGCACAAAACCAATATGCACACCAAACTTGAAGGGATAAGTTATATGACATTATACGCTTAAGAAAATAGTCAGCTGACATTCTACGATCCATTGCAATACCAAAAAGCAAAAATCTTCTCCATACAATATGTAACTGAAAAATAGTAGGGTTTCTTTAGAGTTCTTAAAACAAGTCTCAATTTAAACTATTGATTCCGATTTTGTTTCTTTTTAATAACGTTGCCGTTTTATTAGAGATGATACTCAAAAGCTCTATCAGTTTCAGTGCTCGTTCCAAAACGTGTACCATTGATCCCTGGTTTCATCAACTGAGCTCAGAATGAATAGCATAAAAGTTTTTGTTGAGTTGCTGTTGAAACGAACGGAACTGAAGCGTTTATGCGGCACGCGAACAAATGACAGTTTGTCCCCAGAGCGCTAATTAGATGCCTGACTATTTGGCTGGCAGTTTGGCGTGGTTGACAATTCTTGAATGAAAATTATATATACTATATATAGACTCGGTTTAATTACAAATCCATGTGCAACTAATGACGACATTGTACAATAGATACATTTTAACTTTTAGTTTCTTGAAAAGCGAAAGTGCAAGTGGATTTTTACTTTCATCTCTCAATCGAGCGTCGACAGACAAAAATTTTTTTAATTTTTTTTTTTTTTTTGATTTTTGTTTTTGGGTGGTTGGGTTGGGCGCTCAGTCAAGACGTTTAGACCTACAAACAGTCACTTGGTCATTTGAGCGGTTGCGCGGTTGCTCGCTTGGACGCCAACAGATTTTGGTACTACACTTGACTGAGTATGGGAAGATTTCTTTTAGCTTGTCTGTCTCTCTGTCTGCATCTCTTTTACACACAGCCGAGTAGAATTTTGACCACAAATCAGTGGTAATTATGTTTGCAGTTTTTTATCTTTCTTTAAGAAAATGAAAAACAACCACCCAGCAGCAGCTTTAGTTTAGACTTTGGTGCGTTTTGTGGTGAAAGGTAGATTTCTGTTTCACTCATTTACTACTTTTTCTTCTGTAGTAGTTTTTCGTAAACCGAAGAAAATCGAAATTAGTTAGAAATCAAAACTTTTGAAGTTTTACATTTTGGTATAAAAGTAAAATGATTTTAATGAGCTAGCAACAGTTGCAGAGCTGAGGTAATATAGCAAACACTAGTCAAACTATAAATACTTTTAATACGTGCAAGGATACGAAACGCCAAAGAATTTATAGAGATACAAATATGCTGTTGCAACAGATCATGGAATATTTTATTTATCTGTGCATTTTTATACTAATGTGTAAATATGCCGAGGCGGCAACATTGCATGCAGAACAATTGCAAATTGAGGATAGCACTGCGGCCACAACAGCTTATGCGAAGGAGCCTGCTACGAAGGACCCTTTGAAGCAGCAAATGCTCGACGAATGTACTACGGCATTCAGTTGGATGTGTTTGAAAATTGAGTTTGTAAAGATTATGGAACGTCTGGCAGCGCAGGAGGAGCTAAATGTCTTGCCGGGCATTAGTGTTGTAAAAGACGAGAATGCAACGGAAATTAAGACAGCTGAATTGATGGCGGGTAAGCGTTTGTATATTATTGAAAATGAATCAATTTACCTTAACAACAACATTTGTACATACAGAAGTAGCACGCAGTTATCCCAGTGATCCCAGTACACGTCTCAATGGTTATATACTTTCCAAGTTGGAAAATTTATTGCAAACGCGTGTTTTACGTTTCAAATTGATCGATGATAATACAGCGGCTGAGGCACGTTCTGCTGTGGCAACCGGACGCAAGGGAAAATTCGGTAAGAAAGGTGGTCTGGAGGCATTGATTGCAGCGGGTGTTATGATGAAGGGTACACTGCTCGCATTGGGCATGGGTGCTATTGCACTAATGGCCGGTAAAGCATTAATGACTGCGCTTATGGCTTTGACACTATCCGGTGTCATTGGTTTGAAAGGTTTGGCTGGCGGTGGCAAATCGACAACATATGAAATAGTTGCCAAACCCATTTATACCTCAAGCCATTCACACTCTGTCAGTCATGAGGATGGACATGCACATGCTGCACACTATAGTGGTGGACATAGTGCTGGTGGCAGTGGTTATGGCGGCTATGCGCGTTCATTGAATCTGGAGCTGCCAAGCCATCTAAAAAAACAGAAAATTTAAACCAACAAATCGAAAGCGTTTAAGTATTTAGTTTAGCACTAATTTATTTATTAAATTATATCTATTTATTTTATTATTCTATTAAAAGCTTTCATTTAACATACAATGTGTGTTTGTTTTTGTGCTTAATGTAAATCTTAGAACTCAATTTGGATCCACTTCAACATATTCAATTGAGTTAAAATTTCACATGAATGAGTCGAACTGTATACAGTACAATAGTTAGTAAATTTTGAATGTTGAATCAAAATGTTGTGTAAAATTAATAATAACAAAGAAATTTAGATGTAACTTGGATCACGAAGCTTTCCTGAAATGGATTTTTAAGTCTCTTGCTTTCATAAAAAATAATTTGACTATACGACGATATCATATTGAACCACATGTTTAAATGAAGTCCGATATGTTCCAAAAGTAAATATTTTGTGTGGATTGATTGTACTAACATCTATATAATGGGTGTTTGAATTAATTCGTAGCTTTTCTTCGAAAATTTAAGCTCTATGTCGTGCAAACATTATTACAAATAGATTATTCAAAGTATGGTCCATAGCGTCGTAAGAACGACTCGTCTTAAGAAACAAACCATGAATCCTCCCATTTTTTGAAAACTTCATAGGAAGTGAAGCATTGCTCAGACAAGCCATGAGTCATCGATTGAAACAGGTGGTCATCAGATGGAGCGATGTCTAGAGAGTACGGCGTGTGAAGTAGGATTTGACAGATTTTGCGACGTGCGGACGAGCATTGTCCTCGAGGAAAATCACACTACGTTGATCCAACCAAATCCAAAGCAGGTGCTTGCATCCGTTAATATTTCGCTTCGCCGTTGATATTGATGTTGATGGTTGGCCGGGCTTAACCCATGACATTTTGTGTTTTGGATCCTCAACGACGGAAAAGGTCATAGCGCATCCTCTTTTCATGGCACAAGTCACAATGCAATGCAAAAATCTCTTCATTTTCTGTCATTCGAGCAGTTGTACACAGGTGAAAATGACGCTGTCTCTTATTTTTAATTCGACCTAATAACACTGACATTAGGTTTACGGGAGAATACACTTTGGAAAGTGTATTATTGGATATAGACTGATCAAGCCATCGTTTAGGAGGCAGTACGAACAAATTCAAATACAAAATCCTAAACATTTTTATATATTGTAAGGATAAATAGATGTGAACAATATTGGCAAATTTTCAGCTTTTTTGGTTTGAATCTTAATATTGATCTTCACTTTAAACTTAATTGTAGTTATAATTCACAAATAATTTTTACATATTCTATGTTAAGTGGGCGACACAATGATTTTTAGTTGGTGGCAAAGGTAGATGGAAATTTTGGGGTGACATTTGTGGAGACATTCGAGGGGAGACAGTAGTCAACGGAAAGGGTTGCAATGAGCAAGGGCCAGATTCAGAGCCAGGTTCAGATATTTTGGCATGATTTGAAGGAAAGTTGAGGTGACGTTTGGTTGGATATTTGAGGGGACATTTGAATGAATATTGGGGGGGTAGTTGTTTTGGAAGGAATTTTAGGGTATATTTGAAGAACATTTACTGAGTCATTTGGGTGAACATTTGGAAGTCGTTTTAGTGGGCATTTGAGGAGACTTTTTTTGCCTGATTTTGGTGGGTCGTATTGGAAGGCGTTTGATGGGATGTGTGGCATGATATATGGTGTAAATTTAGGTTCATTTGGGGCATATTTGAGAGGTTATTTGGTGGGTGACAATTAGATAACAGTTTCATTACCATTGCTTCATTTATGTTTTATTTATATTTCTTTAATTTGTTTATTAAGCCTCAAACGTTATTGATTTATTTTGTTGCGCCTGTTATTAAATGCATAATATATAACGAAAGAATCTTCGTTCAATCCGGGTATCCTTTTTTTTCTGTTGTTTGTTTGATAATAAAGTAGAAAATAAGTCCCAGTTCTTACAAAAAAATTGTTCCGTAAGTTGAACAAGGTTTTTGCCTATATTAAGAAACATATCTGTACTTTTGGCTGGTAAAGTATTATAAAGAAGCGGATCCACGTGAACGAATGGGGTACGAACAGTTCCTATTAAGGAGCTTGTTCACGAAAAACATATTTTAGCTTTTAATTCTGCTAGAAACCTTACATCAATATATAGCATACACAGCTATTGTTCAAATAAGATACCCTTAGACTAGGTATATCGTAACTCTAAGTCAAACCCATGCAACTTTTATGTTATTTCTTGCTTGTGAAGAGTTACCAATGCCAATATCAATATCAATGAATGAAATCCAATGACCGAAAGAAAGCGTTTAAGCATTTAATTTAACACTTCATTTTTTTATTTTGAATTAAAACACGCAGCACCAAAATAAAATCCAACTGCAACAATCAAATATGATTTCTAATTAGCACTTTTTGACATAGATCAGTTACATTAGTCGTTCACCAAATGAACGAACGACAGATTAGAATATTTAACACCATGAAGAAATGCGTCAAGTTTCACTTGAGGAAAAGTTTTTAATTGAATTGCTCCAGTTATTGTCTTAATATAAAAGACGCTTAGCAACTCCGTTGAACTATTGAGTCTGACACGAGACGTCGTAGTAGCGCGAAAATGAAACGTCTTCGGCGCGATATTATAAAAGTTATTAGAGTTGAAAGGATTTCCAACTTAGCAAAAGTTCAACTTTTGCTTTTTGTGCTGCTGCCGCTATTCCTGCAAGGCGTTGTAGATGCCACTACGGAATTGACTGCACTACGGAACTATACTACGGCGGATTTTGCATCAAGCGTTGCAGCAAGTAATGAAAATGAAGACTTCATTAATAATGAAAGCGAAAGTTTTGCAAACTTAACGAATTTGAAATCATTTCCGGGTGGTTTCTTTGTTAATGGTGTTCCGAAATTTGGTGCAACGAAATTTCCATTCATTTTAGAAGAAATTAGAAAAAAACATATGACTACAGCAACAAAAGCAACCAAGCCAACAAATCCAACAAGACCAACTAAACCAACAAAACCAACAAAATCAACAAAACCAACAAAACCAACACAACCGACACCAAACCCTACCGAACCGCTAATTTTCAAAAAACATGGCAACAAATTTCATAATGTTATTGAGGCTTTGAAAACTAAACACACCACAGCAACAACTACTACTGAGGCAACAACGAACCCAACAAATCCAATAAAATTAAAACATAAATGGCAACACCAAGGAACACCTTTTATAAAACAACATTTTAGGCGTAAACACAAACATAATAAAAAGAAACAACCACCAACGACAACAACAGATCCTCCAACAACTACCACAGAACCTCCAATAACAACAACGGCACCACCAACAATGCCTCCAACACTTCCAACGCAACCAACTCTTCTCCCAAAATATCTCCCAAGTGAACTACGGAAATGAGGAAGTCAATCACAACAACACATTTATATGCGATTAAATATTTATTAAATCATTTAGATACAATAATTTATAATACATAGAATTATTTAAGTAATTTATTTCAATAAAACTTTTATAAACCATAGCAAATAGCATTTCTTATACATTAAATTTTTGAGATTCCTTGCGTTACAATTTTAAATTTGACTGAGATTGTAGTAATTAGTTACACGATAATTAAATAATCGTACCGACATTTCTTTATTTTGCACGGAATTTTTTTGCATCTACTTATAGCTTTAGAATAATCCAATTAACATCTTTCGCTTTCATCAAGTGAAATTGCAAAGTCAGCTAAACGTGCACTTGCAAATCTATTTCGCACTAATCGCCTTTCGAAGAAACTATTTCAATTTTAATTAAAAACGATGAATGACACTTTTGCGGTGACAATTAAAGATGTTTTCATTACAGCATCCACGACCAGTCATCGAAAAAATGTACAAGATTTCTTTTTAAAATATTTGAAAAAAAACCTAATTTTAGGAACGACAATATTTCAAAGGACAAAACTGTGAAAGCTGTGTCAACCGAAACTAGTAATACTCTACAAATAAAGAAATTGAACAGGCGTTTCAATATTCGATTGTGCGCCTATTCCGACAAATCTGCAGAATGTATAGTGTGCACCATGCTAGATCTTCGATATGTCAACATTCAATAACTCTGTCACTTTTTAGACGATTTTGAAAAATGATTCTGAAACGTCAATCAAGCTGAAATTGTATCGCTTTACATTGAGAACAATCATTCAATTGTGCACTCTGTGCGTGCTTTTCGTAGAAAATATGGGAGAAATTCGGTGCTTTCAGACAACACAACTCTTAGTTTGGCGAAGAATTTCTTTGAGTACAGATCTGTAGCAACTCGCCAGCGTCCCATTTCGAGATGGTCCGCAACGCGCCAATGAAGTTTTAGAAGCGTTGAGAAAAGCCAGTGCCGATAATCCAAATGTGTCTTATCGACGCCGATCTCAGGAGTTAAACGTGAGTGGAACGACTCAAAGGAGAATGATGAAGCAAGATCTTCATATTTTCCGATATAAAGTGCAACTTACATAAAAATTGTTGCCAGCAGTTTGCAATATGGAAATACAGTCGCAAGAATGATTGATGCCGAGCCTGATTTTTGTGACGAAATTTTGATGACCGACGAAACTCCCTTTACATGCTGTGGAACATCATTCCCGAAACACCATTGCACGATGTACAAGTCACTGTTTGGGCCGGAGTGTCCTCAAAAGCCTTCATCGGACCATTTTCATTCAAAGTCTCTGTTAGTCAATGCTGAAATATCGAAAGATCTAGGATGGCACACCCTGTGTATAGGTACATTATCACACACAGATTTATAGAAGAGTTACGTTCTGGGACAACTACAATGTAACGGACGATGTGTAACCACAAACCGCCCTGGTTTCTATCAACCAATTCAGTCCAAAAAAGTCAATTAGCATGGCCCGATATGGCCCAGTCGCCATGTGGTTTCGGAATATGTATGGCTCAATGACGCCAACTGACCAAAATTCACATCAAACAGCAAGTTTCTCCGAATACAATGGAGACTGTTGATACTCTCACCCCATATGCTTGTGAACGAAGCCGATTAACCAAAAATGTGCTTTGATTTTTTCACCAAAATTTTATCTTCAGTTCTTGTGCCAATTGAATCTTTTACAGATGCATACTTGAGTATTTCCGGAAAATTCTCCGAGTTGGTGTCACAGAAAGGCCAACTTCTTGTGTGTGTGTTCTTTTTTTTTTTTTTTTTGACTTAAATCACGATTATTATAAAAATAGTGTGGTCAGTCTTTCTTTTAGCACATTTCAGACGCATTTGTTGGAAAACATTCAATTATTTCGAACAATGAATTTAAAAAGTGACCTTAAGTTTTATGTTGCTCACAATTTGCCGAAATTCAAAAGGATAAATCTTCTAGTCCTTATACTGCAGCTGTTGAAGTTTTATTGAATAATTTGATCACCCTCTAACACTGCCTTTGCGCTTTACAATATATTGGAACGATTCATAGTTTGACAGTCATCTACTCTTGGAAAAGAAGACTGGATTTTTATTGTCTCCATTTATTACATACTTTTAGGCATGAAATACTATAAGATTTTAATACGCTGCATTAATAAATTATGGAGCGGCATATAAATTTGGTTGTACATTTTGATACGTAAACTATATTCTACTACACAACTTTATGGTATCATTAATCTTAATAAAAGAATCCATAACAAAATATATTTGAATTCACTTGGAAATAGCAGTATGGAAATCATATTCTCAAGGTCTGCTAAATTCAACTAGCAAAATTCTTCTGAAAGTGAAATACGAAGCATTTTAACGCAATCGCATACGACAAATTTATTCGAATTTTAAAACTGGAACACGGGAGATATACTCCCTATGGAATATAGATCCATACGCCACAAAAACCCTTACACTAGGTACAGAGAATCTCGAAACTTTCTCGTTGTTTCTTGTTAAAGTTTATTAAACTTTTAAAACAAGGATTTAAAAAGAGCCCAAGACTATAATAATATTTTTAAATGGATTTTTTTTTTCGATAAAAGTTCAAAAAATGAAGAAAAAGTCGATACCGAATTAAAGATTCCAATTTGTTAAAAATTTGTCTGAAACAAAGTTTTTGTTTTTTTTAGATTTTGTTCAAAAAAACAGTATTGCTGAACCGTAAAAATTGTTTCATCAGAAGAGACCACATTGTCAAGCTCGCCACTAACGTGCTGGTGTTTTAACACCTTTGCTTTTGTTAGGCGAACTACCTTTTGTGCACTTTTTGTGTGTTTGTAGGGCTTCAATCGTAGTTTTTTTTTAATATGTGCCTTACGCACATATTGAGTTTTCATCGCCAATTGAACTACGCTTTTTCGTCCATTACCTTGAATTCTGGCCTACACCTTTCCAACCATTTCTGCCGATGTTGCTGTTCTCGTATGTCCACCTCCATGACGTTTTATGCCGCTAACAGTATCATTGTAACGTGTACTGTGTCGATACATAAACATTTTGTTCACACGTAAATTACATAGCTCATTAACAATTGCTGGTTACGATTTTTCAGCCAAATACAAATCATTAACACTGTTGCGTTTGAATTCCATTTCGATAACCTCGATAGCCTGCTTGTAAACAATAAAACAGAGCAACGCTATACAAAACAAGAGCGCGCTGTCATTAACCGTTTGATTGCTACAGCAGCGTGAAGCGTTGGCAACACTCTGAGCGCCGAAAAATATGCAGTCCGTAACTCACCGTGTTAATTGATTTAGATATTAAGCTAAAGGATATGATGGTTATTTTGAAAGTGATAATATTTGTAAAACATAATTGTTTGTTGAACAACCTCAAATACTGGCATTCCATTTGAAATATTGTATGATATAGTATTTATCTCAACCTCGTCTACAAACAAGAAAGAATGCTGCAGTCGCGTGAATTCGCAACTTCGAAATACACTGCGCATTTCTTACGGAAATATTTACACAGCTATACCCTCGCATTGCTAGGAGTTCGTAGGAAAGATCTATATCTCCGAAACCTGCGGAGATACAGAAAATGTAGCCATATACAAAGTAAAGTAAATTTTTCAGTGTGATATTGGATATTGGGCCATAATACGTAAGAAAAATATAGTGGCATCGAATGTACACTTTGGCTGTAAGCCATGCGAAATATTTTTATACCATTCACAAATGGTGTGTGTCTGAAAGTTTGTAACGCATTAAAGGAGGCATCGCAGACCCCATAAAGTATATATATTCTTGATCAGCTCGACGAGACGAATCAATCTAGCCATGTCCGTCGGTCTGTCCGTCTGTCTGTCCGTCTGACTATCCGTCTGTCTGTTTGAACGTTGTTTCGCATTTTTTGGGGACCAATTTCTATGCTATCCGGTTAAAATTTTGCACATACACTTTCTTTCATTGCAGTTTAATAGAGTATCAACATTGACTTGTATGAAAAAAATATTTATTGTAGTCAATATCAACTTAATAATTGATAAGCTAACTTTTAGTGGACGGATGCATGACATATACAGTAATGGGTGAGACCCGCCCACTATTTGGGGTAGCTCGCATACAAACCCACCGTGCAATTTTGTTATTTTTATGAAAAAAATCTGCATTTAAATCAATATTAGCTTGAAATTTAATTTGGTGGATTTTTGTAGACAACAGCTTCATATACATATACAAATAGAAGTGGCCCGCCCTTCCCATATAAACCCACAGCTCACTTTTATGCATTTGTATGGAAAACGTCGATATCAACTTGAAATTCGATATGGCGGCATCTACACATCTACTACATCGCTTCATACACATTTACTAGAGGGCGTGTACCGCCCATTTTTTGGGGTAGCCCCTATTTACTTTATGTATTACAATGATATTAGAGCTTCGGTTCAACCGAAGTTAACGTATTTGCTTGTTTTATTTTTTAAAAAGCGTGATTGTTAAGGATGTATAGAAATATTGTGGGCATGGCATCCAATATTTTAAATACACTAGATCTACACACGAATGTAAATATCCAAGAGTTTAGATACCATTTTTCGAGATCTCGAAATCAACTCAGAGTTCGATGCTTAGTATACCCTGGTTGCTAGAGCAAAGTATAAAAATAACTTTGATGCAAAAAACTAGTTCCCAAACAACATTTTTTTTCTCAGAGTAAAAACACTACCAGAAAATCTTTACCATCTATAAGTATGTTGTATATACTATACTGTTTATCTCATCATAGCTAAAATCAATATAGCACCAATGATAAGTAAATATTTCCCATATCAATTTACGATCAAAATAAAGTACTCTCTCACTCTCTCTATACATATGCTTTCTCTCTATTTCTTTGGCTCCTTTCTCTTCAAGAATAATAATAATACCGTAAAAAGAAATGCCATGCGGCATAAAAACTAAATCAAAGTCGAGCAAATGCTTCAGTTGGAACCCAACAGTTGCGCCAAACGCAACACAAAACGCGTTCTGTGAGATACTTTTTCTAACTTGTGTGTAACTGTAAGCAACAAGTGCGAATGTAATACCAGTTTGTGGCGCAAATAAATTACATAGCAAAAAATTTCAGTGCAAAGAACATGAGAAAATTTTGAGTTAAATATCTGAAAAATATTTTCAGCAAAACAGCGTCTAAGTATCTAAGTGAAAAAAGGTGAAGGTGCAAGAAAATATTTACAGAAGAAGAATAAGAAGAAGAAGCAAAGAAACCATTTTAAAAATAATAAGTGACAACGCCAAAAAATGGCCCCAGCGAATGCAAATATTTGACCCAGTTTGCTATACCAAACACTAAATTCGTGGGCATCTGAGATAAACTGCAGCTGACCAACAGCTGCCGCCGGTGTATCTGAAGCATGTATTCGTAAGCAAGAAAGTGTGAAACACAAAGTAAGTCAATCAGCATCAATGCTAAACTGCATACGCAAACCAGTTTTCTGCAGTTTTGTTTTTTTTATTTTTTTTTTATTAAGCTTATTTATTTCCTCAAAGATTTTTTTCGGTAAAAAGTGAAATTTAATGTTTTCATATTGGCTTTTTTCTCTTTCTCGGAATATGTTTATTTTTTTTTATCTGCGCGCATGCTTGCTTTTTTAAGTAAGTTTTTTATTATTATTATTATTACTATTATTATTATTTATATTGGTGTGGTTCTTTCTTTCTTGCTACGATATTTTCGCTTAATTATTTTAAGGTGTATACGGCTGTTATTAGCGCATGCGCAACTACAACTTCTATTAAAACTATTGAGATACATGCATAGCCGTATATGACCTTAAATTTGGCTAGATTGAAATCACGGAACTATTTGACGCTCTAATACCTTGCTTAGCTAATTATGTTCTCGTAGTATTTCTCAAAATTTGTCGGCATATAAAATATATACATATAACTACAAGTGTTATGGAGATACTTCGTTGCGTGTTGAGTTAATGTTTTGTAGATACAAAACGTTGTCCAATGTTCTTTTATTGCTTACACGCAACAGACACACTTTTAAAGAAATAGAGACAAACCATCAGCAAATTGTAAGTTTAAAGGTGGCAATAGTTGACAATGAGTTAGCGAAACCGTTGTCGAATTGGAAAAAGAAGGTTTTGGGTAACGGGAATGGGGTAGAAAAAATAAAAGTGAGTGTGTTATTGCTTCTCACAAGGGTGATCAAGCGGGTGAAGCCTTTTGAGTCTTCTTATACTGGAGCTATTGTCGAGCAGGTTGATGAAGAGGGTATTGGTGTGCCTGTTGAGCCGATTTTGATAAAAGCTGCTTAGTCTCGCAATTTCCTGGTGAACCCAAGTTACCTCGAGTTCCTCGTTTATCACTATGTTTGGTGTGGAACAGGTGAGCGTTGGAAATAATCCGGAGCGCCCTGTTTTGGAACTTTTGAATAATAGAGCATTTGCTCTTGCTGGCAGTACCCCAAATCGGGAGTCCGGTAAGTCCATACAGGGATTATTATTGCTTTTTAGACTAGAAGCTTGCTCCTCAGCCTGAGAGTTGACCTTCGACCGATAAGCCATAAATGTTTGTTTAGCTTTTCGTTAAGCTGCGTCCTTTTGGTGAGAAGGTGAGGACGCCATGTTAACCTTTTGTCCAGACCAAACCCATATACTTGGCTGTGGCGCTGCATGGAATGGTTGCTCCGCCGAGTTGATCTTAGGTATAGTCTCCTCTTCTAAGTGAAAAAGTCGTTTGAGTGGATTTTTCAGGGTTGACCACACTTCTTGTGCCAAGTATTGGAGATGTCGAGTTGCCTTTGAAGGATTGTTGAAGCCGCCCTTGGGGAGATGTCGGATGTCAGAAATGCCGTGTCGTCGGCATACGTAACGGCCAGCAACATGCCTTCCACGATGATAGGCATGCCGGCTGTATAGTGCGTGTAAAGGACGGAGCCCAGTACGCTTCTCTGTGGGTACTGGGTACTCCGGCTCTTTTAAAAAATGGTAGATAATTTTCTTATAAGTTGTCGTAGTGCTGTTGAAGTACTGTAATACCAAAGTTCATTAATAAACAAAAAAAGATCATCCATGCGCCAATTTGACTATGTCAGAGTATATCACACCGGATTCGACGATAGATCATAAAACTTGCATCGAAATCCTTACTCGTCTGCTCTCAATCCAGCCTTAACATTACGAAAGTTATCTGATTACAGTCGTCTGACATCTAAGAGGCAAAATACCGAAACCTTCTTGATAAACTGAGGCATGAAAGAATGCCTTGGGAGTATCATTCGGAAGGACACCCAATGTCTGCCACACTCAACTGATGGAAGAACTGTGAGATAAGCACAGTTCTTAAGGCATATAGCCTCTATTGTTGCTTAAGTGGTGCTTTTGCAATCACGGCCTTCTGCCGTGAAGTCGATCCCTAGATATTTAAAAATATCAAGTTCGTTTTAGAGGGCGTATTGCTTTAAATATTTCCAGCCCTTTTATAGCAATTGTGAAGCACTTGAAGGGATTGATAGTTAAGCCACACTTGCTGAAAAACTCTGTGTAGGTGTTTAATAAAATCTGTAGCCCTTCATCATTAGTCTATAATCAAATTAAATAGGACAGCTGACAGCGGGTCTCCCTGCTTGACTCTTCTCTTCGTACATCAACCCAACCGTCTCCACAGAGCATGTTAGCCCCTTTCTAATGGAAGGTTTTAACATATACCATGAAACCAGCCGGGAATTTAAAGCGCTCCATAATCCATACGATTGCACGATGGAGTCAAATGCCTTCCTCACATAATTTTACAATAAAGAGCAATAACTTCTCTATTTACCATAACCGAATTAGTTGGGTTATCAAGAACTTGGTTGATATATCGGCCCACATTTTTGCGCCGTAACTATTGAGTTCTATGATTTTCCTTTCAATAAACATCACGATTGAGATGAGTCGAATTTATGTATCGATGAGGGTTATGGAAATCCACATTAGCGGGGAAAGTTTATGATTGTCATTTAGTTGGGAATGACCAAAACCGTTTTGGGGTTTGGTACTTTTATTCAGAATATGTGAGTATGATGCAACATACTTGGGGAAATATCGAGTTTTACCATAAGCAGAATAAAAAGAATTTCCAGAATAGTGAGTCTGCTTGCCATGAATTCAGTTTATTGGAATATTACTGTTGATACGAATGAAGCCATTGTATTGAAAAAGAAAATAAGAAAGTAACGACTTCTCTATGTGAAAACTTTTTTGTTAATTAAACTTGTAATTTGGTACGCATGTATGCACATATGGGCGAGCCTCGCAAACAGGTAGTATACAAAAAGTTGCTGAATACCGGTATAGGGGCTTAATTTGGTCCTAAGCACATATAGTATCTATATCAATGTGCCATGCCCATCTAAGGTAGACCCCATACAAACCTACCGACCACTTTCGTGGTTTTGTATGAAAAACTTCTTAATTTCAATACCAGCTTGAAATTCAATATGGTGAATTTTTATGAGCGATCGTTTCATACAAATATATTAATGGGCGTGGCGCGCCCAATATTGGCGTAGCCATCCTAAAATACCACCGCCCACTTTTGGGTTTTTGTAAGAAAAACCTATTTATTACAGTGGATAACGACTTGAAATTAGATACGGTCGATTCTTAGGAACGTATGTTTATCAAAAATATCAGTAGTTGTATCCCGCTCACTTTTAGGGATAGTCCTTACACAAAGCCACCACCAACTTTTGGATTTTTGTATGAAAAATATAACAACTTAAAATGAATGTCAACTTAAAATTGAAGATGATTGTTTCTTAAGGACAGTAATTCCACAACTATATATTAATAAATAATTAATATTAATATATATTAATAAAGCAGCTAAGGAGATGCTTCCATTTGAAAACTACGCGTGAATGCTATAAAAGCTTCAGTTCCATCGAAATTAACTCTGTTTCTTATTTATCTGATAGATATAGCTATGGCATCGAATGTACTCACCCAAACTGCACAGTCGATTATGCTAAACTTTTCACTAGAACCTCAGTAAGGTAAAGAGGCTTACTTTGTGATGTTATGTCAGGAAAGGAATGCTGTGAAGTATGGCCGTGATCGATGTAAACATTGGAAATGTTTATACAATTAATTTAGTTAGCAATGCATCACTATAGCGTCATAAGTTCAAATAGTCTACGCGAAGTTTTAGATGCATGTGAAGCATATTGAAGCTTCGGTTCTACCGCAGATACGTATAGTATAACTTTTTGTCTTAATCTGAATTTGTTTTTTAAACTCTATGAAAATATTTTCGCGCTTTCTATTAATGTCAGAATTTTAAATTTAACAAAAAAAAGCACATGCATGTATAAAGCAAAAGCAAAATAAAGTTTAATTAAATCTCGACCTCAATACCTCAGGCCAAAATTTACTAAATATCAATTATTAACTATCAACAACATTGGCCTTTGTCACACGCTAAAATTTGGATATTATTTTTCCATTTATTGTGCACATACAGAGTTTTGGGAATTAAATTTTTTGTTTATTTCTGAAAGGCTTATTTGTATACACTACACACAAAACTAGTTTCGTATGGTATGGTATGGTATGGTATGGTATGGTGCTTCGGGTTTCTCAGAGATTACAATTTTACTTCATGAAATTCTCGTTTGCGCATGGTCAAACTCCACTCCACTTGCTGGAGCATCCACCAGTCTCCTTGGAATTGCACGGAGTCAAACTGTATTCTCTTTATAGCATCTTCATCGATACTTAATCATTTCGCTTACAGCTTTATAATAATGTTGAGCCTGATATCCTGTGGAAAAATGTTATTCAGCAAAGTATAATAGTAGTCGAAGAGCTATTGAACAGATACTTGGTATGAAAGACGCAGATATTTAGAATTCTCTTTTTTTGTATACTATTCACACAGAGTGTGACAAGTCGATCTAGCCATGTCCGTCTATCTGTCTATCTGTCTGTCAGTCCGTCTGTCTGTCTATCTGTGCGTTTTTAGCCGTCCTATTCATTGAACCTCTGAAATATTGGCTAAAAATTTGGCAAGTATGCTTTATATAACCAGAAACAATACAGTTATCAATATACCTCCCATACACTTAAAACTTAATAGCACTTATAATTCACAAATAGTTTTTACAGACGAAATGTATGACTTTATTTTTCTCGAATGAAAAGTCGCATTCTCCTCAGATACACTTAAAACCAGCACCTTTTCAAAGACACGCAGAGCAAGTGTGAAGAGTATAAAGCTACGGTTCCGAAGAGAGAGAGAGAGAGAGAGAGAGAGAGAGAGAGAGAGAGGGAGAGAGGGACAATGCGAAACCAAAAGAGTAATCTGAAGTGTGAGTACTGTCAGTGTAATACATCAAAGGAAATCGCACAGGGAATAGCCAAAAGTGTATACTCTTGTTTATATGACAAAATGGGCAATTTTCACCCATTTTTGTTGAGTTTGCTGAAACTTCTAATTGAATTTTGTAGATATTTGTAACTGTTTTGAATGCAATATCGTAAAATTAGCATATGTCGTACGTGTATAACGTATGACATTTTTAACAATGTTTAAGTTTATTTCTAACTTATAATTCACAAGTTGTTTATCCACGAATTTTAACAAATAGTACAGCTTTATTTTTATGCAGAAAGTTCTACGTAATTCTTTATTATTTTTTATGTTTTTTTTTTATCGTCTTTAGTTTTTTTGTTCAAGATTTGTTAGCTTTATCGGTTGGCCATAAGTCATAGTGGTTGTATAACGTTCCAGTTAACATATGAAAACTCTTCGGATTTTGTTTGGCTTGATAAAATGTACTTCCTTAGTTCAATATATGGAATTTTTAAAAGAAAGAAAAATAGGATGACTTTTCAAATTTCGCTGGCTATGCCCATTCAATTTTCTGTTTATGTCGGTACACATGTTTCCAAGAAAAGGTTGACATAATCAGTCATTTTGCGATTTAGTTTGTTTTTGACAGATTTAAAGGTTAGGCGTGTTTTTGTGTGCTAGCGATTTTTTGATATTGAAAAAATGGTTACAAAATCTGCATTAAATTTGTGTTTGAAAAATAGAATTATGTGCTCCAGGGGTAGGGGAAAAAATAGTTATTGATGAATAAATAGATATTTTTCGAGAAAAATAGAAAGTCACCTATTTAATAGTAAATAATCCATTATCTAACTCATAACAATTTATCGATCTGAAATCGAGTACAGATACTTCTTCTGTTCCTAGACTGGATATACATATCATAATGGTCATGCCACGCTCACTTTTAGGGTTATCGCCCATACAAACCCACCGCGCATTTTCGGTTTTTGTAAGAATAACTTTTTATTACAGTCAATATTAAGTTGAAGTGTAATTTGGTGACTTCTATTGAACAGATTTCATTGGCGACTTCTCATGAATGTCCTGCCCACTTTTAGAAGTTATGTTTGTGACCTACCGTTCACTTTGTGGTTTTTATATGTAAAATTTTCTCCAGCTAAACACCTTAAAAATGGAATATAGGCTTTAAGTTATAACCATAACACTAAAAGACTTAAGAACACTTTGTTAGAGGTTTATGTAGAGTATTGTAACTTCAGTTCTACCGAAGTTAACGTTTTCTCTTGGTTTTTGTTCAGTATTTTTATTGATTGCAGTACACAACCAAGTGATTTACTGCACTGAGTATGTTTCTCTTTAATAAAAAATAAACCAAAAAAAAAAAATATATATATATTGAAAAATAAAATGAAAATTGCTATCTGCAGCTCCACATGCAGTATACATTTTCATGCTTCAACATTTTTATGTAAAATAAATTCAAGTCAACCGCATGTGAGCGCAATTTTAACAAACTTTCAGACAAACCATAAATCAAAAGTTGCAAAAATGTATCTACCAACAATGTAAAAAAATGTAAAATGTATCTAAAACAAAACGAATCTTGCTACTGAAAAATTCGATAGAAAATATAATAATCAAAATGTCAACAATGTCGCTAAAAGCAATAAATTATACAAGACAAAAAAAAGAGAAGATCTAACACCAAAAATTCTAAGCGTGGGAAACTTTTGTGCATAATTATATAATCAGTTATTTAAATTATTGATTTGACGACAAATTTCAATGGCAATGTTTTGGCAAATGAAAAACCGCAAACTTAATTGCCGCAACGTGATCTAAAGTTAAATTTCATTTTAATTAGACAATAAAAAATCTGAAGTGGTTTACCGCACTCAATGAAAGCGAAAAGCAATTTTTATGAGATACTTTTCAATGCCTTCTTGAGTACGCTGTGCGTTTTTTTCCATTTTTTTTTTCTATTTTTTTCCTTCTTCACGCTTTGTACTCATAAAATAGCATTTAAAATCGAAATATTTGCACGCTAACGAATCAAAAATTTGATATTTTTTTAATCAATTTATTAAATTGCAAACGCACAGACAAAGTGAAAACTGTTGCACTTGAGTTAAGGATTGAAATGGAAAACGAAAGTTTTAATATGTAATATACGTATGCTTGAAAATCTATTAGTATCTATAGGGTGATTTTTTAGATGCTGCATTTTCCGATACTGATTGAACTGTCATACATTGGTCAGATCTGGCAAGGCTATTGTCTTTAGTGTGGACATTTTATCATAAATAGACTTACTTACTTACTTAGGGGGCTCTACAGCCGTCTATCGGTCAAGGCCGCCCGTAGGAAAGCGTACCATTCGGTGTAGTTTAGCTGGCAATCCGGAGCTTCTTCAGATAATCATCGACCTGATCGTGCCATCTTAAGCTCGGACGTCTTCTCTGACGCCGTCCTCCAATCAAGTTCAGGTTTCCGTCATAAGCCTTTAGTGCTGGAGTTACGGGGCTCATCCGGATGAGGTGACCAGCCCAGTGCAGCCGCTGGAATTTAATGCGCTGCACTATGTCAACTTCATTCTACAGCTCGGGGTTCATACGGGTCATAAACTCAACGCCAAGAATCTTTCTCTCGAATACTCCTAAAGACGATGTATCCGTTGAAGTCAGGGCCCATGCTTCTGCACCATACAGCAGGACCGGGATTATCAGTGTCTTAGAGATTTTTATCTTCGAGAGAGGGCTCTACTTATAATTTGCTTGATTGTTGTCGCTGGTAAATTCTCCATACTCACAGACCGTCCAAGGTCTGCGAGTGGACACCAAGTACTTCGTTTTGAACTCGCTCACCGCTAGGCCAATGAGACGTAACTGTTTCTCAATCTCCGAGACCGCCCTGCTAACTCTGCGTTCGTTGGTACCGATGATGTGATGCTGTATGCGAGTAGCATCACTTCCTTATGAAAGACCTTGCCCGACCGTTCTACGTATGGTGGCAGTGGCGTAGGATGCACTCCATCCAAAAAGTCGCACGATAAAGTATGCAAAGACGAACGATCTTTGCTGGGATACCAAGTTCAGATAGGGCATTGAAGAACTTCGTTTTTATCGGCCTATCGAAAGCGGCCTTATAATCGACAAATAGGTGGTGTATGCCTCGTTGTACTCAAGGGTATTTTCCAAGATTTGGCATACAGTGAAAATTTGGTCACTGGTTGACCTCTTTGGTCTGAAGCCACACTGATACTGGCCTATCAGTGCGGAACAGAATTTTGTATCCTATTAAAAGGAGACTTATTCCCCGGTAGTTCGCGCAGACAGCGGGGGTCTCCTTTCTTGAAGATAGTATAAAGAACGCTGCGATTCTAATCGTGCATTCATGCATTCATCAGACCATATGTTGCATAAGAGTTGGTGCATAAGCCACCGATCTTGAATAACTCTGCTGGCAGCGCATCTTTGTTATTCTTCAGCTTTTTAATTACTGAGTCGACCTCTTTATAATCCGGTGGCTCTACAAGAGAACCATCATCAATTGGTGGCTCTAGGTATGCGGTATAGTTCTCTTCCTCGCCCCAAGTAGGTCAGAGAAGTGACTTCTCCATAGTCTCAGTGATTCCTGTACATCTGTAACCAGACTTCCATTATTGTCTTTGCAGATAGAAACTACCCCATCCCCCTCATAAATGGACTAACGACTAATTTATTTCGTGCGCCATACGTGTTACCGTGCTCCATACGCGTCATTCGATTAATCATTCAATCGTTTTCACACTACGTATACTCTAAACAAAAAGTGTTCGAAAATTACTTGAAATCTTATAAATAATTGGGTGGGATCCGCTCATTGTTTAGGGTAGCCATCATACAAGCTTACTGTCTACTTTTGACTTTTTGTAAAAAAAAAAAAATATTTATCTCATTATTTAAATGCAATTCAAAGTGCTACACCTCTAAAAAAATACACCCTATACAATTGCAAGTATGTGTATCTTTTATTTTTTATCTGTTGAAATTTCTGTCCAAATCATGCAATATATGTACATATATAATTGCTGTGTATTAAAACAAGCAATATAAAAACATACACGAATATACTCCGAATATGCACAAAAATGTATCTTTTTTTTTCTTTGTTATTTATTTAAAATGTTTTTTTTTTACTATTTTTTTTTACATAACATCTTGTAAAGCAATAAACTGCTACATGACACTTGACTGTCTGTCTCGTAATTTTCGCTGGCTGACATTCTGTTCAATTATCTGTTTGTGATGTCTGTTGAATGGATTTTAAAGAGCTCACAATATGTCATATGAAAATGGCTTATATAAAAATGTTTTTATCTCAAATAAAAGCAATAAAAAGTAGTACGAAAAAATCATTTACAAAAGCGAAAGCTTTTTTAATTTAATTAAAACATGCTGTGCGTACTTTGAGTTGTTATAATTACTATATTTTTATGATACATATACTCATAATTTATAATTAATGTGCACTTTATAAGTTTGACAAGAAGTTATATAAGCCAAGAGGATAAGAATAAGAAAATCAATTATTATCAGAAATTCAAATCGTAACCGTAGGTTAGGTTAGGTTAGGTAAGGATGGCCCAACATGGTTAAACCCCACATTGTCACTTAGGCCAGCATAGGCCCCTTGTGATACCATATTTGTTCCTATTTCATTCGCAGCTACTCAGGAAACCACTTAGTCAGTGTAAGGGACGTCGAGATGTGTTTAATCTCTTTTTCTGTTATCTCAATTAACTTGTCCAGGAAGGGAGCGCCCTAATAACGTCAGACTCTTCCTACTGATATAGCAAGTGCTCGACCGTCTCCTCCTCTTCGGCGTTTCCGCAGCTTCTGCAGAAGTCGCAGGAGTTTAAACCTAGCCTTGTGGCATGTCTCCCTATTGTACAGTAGCCTGTGAGGGCTCCCACAATAACAGCTAGCTTATCTCTCTTGTACTAAAGAAGCGTTATTGTTCTTTTAAGAATATATTTTGGCCAGGTGAGACTAGAGTTTCTACACGTGCCAAGGTTGCACCATCTATTGGTTGCTTTACCGATCATCCCTGTTGAGATCTGTAGTTTACATGTAGCCATGGGTATACCTACTGTGGACTTCCCTGCAAGGATATCAGCAGTGGTACCCTCTCTTGCTAATTTATCCGCTTCATCATTTCCCTCTATGTTTTTTTGACCATGCACCCAGATGAGATGTATAACATAGTGCTCTGCAATCTCGTTAAGAGATTTCCGGTACTCTGTTGTGGTTTTAGTGTTGGAGCTGAAAGAGTTCAGCGCTTTCAGGGCAGCCTGACTGTTCTTGAGTATTTGAGTATAATCTTAGGAGATTCTGAATGACTAGCATCTCCGCCTGAAACGATAGATGGAGAGAAACCCCACCTTCTTCCAATAGCTTTTTTGCACGCAAAGAGTGCTATGTTTGTCTTCTTAATACGCTCTTCCGTGTTTTTCTTCCAATTGAGCTTTTTGTCCAGGATCACTCCCAGATATTTTTTTGCATATTCGCTGATAGTAAGACTAGTATTGTTGAGTTTGGGTAAAGTCAATTTAGGAGTCTTGTATTTCCTTGAAAAGAGCACTAGTTCTGTTTTTGTAGGGTTCACACCTAGGCCGCAGCCAGAAGCCCATTTTGAGAGTACCGCAAGTGCGGATTCCATTAGGTAATCGCAACCGTAACTGTTCACTGAAATAACCGATTGAACTATAAACCACACAACGGAAACCGTAGCGGATTTTGTGTAGCTGAAAAAAAAAAACAATATAAGTTAACTGAATCTCAGAAACTACGACAATACGCAGATCAAGTTTATTATAATTTTTTTTTCAATTTTCCTTTTTATACTTTTCTCAAACAGTGTAACAATATATTGTTAACTTTGTCACGAAGTTTGTTAAACTTATAAAGTATATATATTCATGATCAACTCGACAAGACGAACCGATCTTGCCAATATTCGTCTCTATGAAGAACTAATAACCTATCTTACTAAAAATGATTATGGAGACTCTCTAATGCTGGCATTCGTACATAATCTCCAAATCGGAATGCCACGCTCTCGTTTAGCACAGTTCTTTCGTAATATATTCTGCTCCACTCACCATTCTCACCAGACATTCCAATTGCTATTTTTTTTAATCGATGTCTCTTAAACTATCTAAGCTGCGCTTCCATTCCTTTGAGTGTAGCAAAAATTAACCGATTCGATTATAGCTTCAAAAGATGTTGAGATGTTCTTTCGACATGGCATTTGAATGACGCCAGAAAATTGACTAATAAAGCCGTAAAACAACCAGAAAATAGTCTTCAAAAGCCAATTTAAGCTAAGTCCTCAAGACGCAGTGTTAAGCCCATTCTCTTCATTGTTGAAAGTTCGTTTGTTGTCACTTTTTTTACAATAATTAAAATGTATTCAAAACAAAATTTGATTTATGTTTTATAAGCCCATCTCTGCATAATAGTTGTGAACCACTCATTCATGCATATGTCTCCATACTGATTTTCGTATTATTGAAATACCAATTAATTGAAATACAAACTTGTGATCTATTATTTTGTTTAGCGGTGCATTTGATTGAGTGTACTTTATGGAAAATAAGTCTCGGAAATTGAAATATTTTTCTAACATTTGAACATATTTATATAATAGGTACACAATTATTTCTTAAACTTCTCTTTACATTTTTGTTTTATTTTTCTAATAACCATCACTTTCACACAAAGCACTAAAACATTATCCAATATGTTTATTGTAACTCAGCCAGACGAATATTTCCGTGTATTATGTATCTAGGCAGCTGCAAGAATCAAAAGCCAAAGAAACGTAAGAAATGCGATTAATGTATGATTTAAAAATAATGTGCGTCATTATTAATCCTATTAAAACGTGCAGCATAAAAAAGGCCGAGTTATGCAATGTAAACACGCTTGCGATACAATTGTAATGAACAAAAAAGAAAGATACATAAACTACAAAAGCTACTTAAGCTACATACTTGCAACTAAATAACAATAAACAGCAAACAGACTCGTAAATGGTAATTATAACAAGTTGTTATACATATGAAGAACTTAAACATAAACACTCTAATATATATAATGACACAGCGACACATAGAGTGGTTTGTATCTCGTACATAAAAGTATCTACATATGTGGAATTAATTATGTAAGCTAAGTAGTTGCTCGCTTAAGAGTTCAACATCGGCGACACAACGCATTGACCGTTAGAAGTAGTTGAAAAGCGTTGGGAGCATTGTTTTGCTTAGTCTAAAGAGTGACTTGGCGCTTCTAAATGCGGGCTAAATAAATACGAGGGTAACCATAAAAGTGAAACATCTCATTGTGAGTATCTGCTTACAATCGGTATGCTCAATTTAAACTTAGTTGTGCTTCTAACAGTGACAGTTTTTATAAAACTTCAATGAATGTGTTTAGCGAACTTATTTATGAATACAGGAGCTTTTCTGGCTAGGTCTAGGTCATTGCATTGAGCATTTTTTTTCTCAAAGCGAAAAACTGCTATATTCAGAAATAAGGTGTCCAAAACATTCTACTAATATTATAAATTATAAAGTTTGTATGAAGGTGTGTGTATGTTTGTTCCTCCGTCACGCAAACACTACTGAATGGATTTTAATGAAACTTTACAGTAATATAGCTAATATATCAGAATAACACATAGGATATAAGAAGATATGATTATGAAGATATTCGTTAATTGGAAGCTTTTTTTGTGGTTAATAACGAAAATTGGTTGTATGAAAGCACCATACTGGCACCAAAAATTGTTATTGTTACGAAAATAAATAAAAAAATCTTGGACGAACTAACTAGCGAAATGTCAGTGTATAACTTCACTGACACAGTCATGTCATCCGATGACACTACGAGCTATCCCGTGGAGTTCCTAAACTCTTTGGATTTTTCCGGGGTGCCATCTCATAGGTTGGAATTAAAGGTAGGTGTACCCGTTTTGTTAATGCGCAACTTGAACGCGACAAGATTATGCAACGGTACACGGTTACGTGACACCGAACTAGGAAGGTATATTGTGAAGGCCACAATCTTAACTGGCGAAGCCAAGGGTGACAATGTGCTTATACCACGCATCCCAATCATACCTAATAACGTACCATTTAATTTTAAGCGCCTGCAGTTCCCATTAAAAATTGTATTTTCAATGACTGTCAACAAATCACAGGGTCAAACCTTAAAGGTAGCAGGAATACATTTGGGCACGCCATGTTTTTTCCACGGTCAGCTCTACGTAGCTTGCTGAATAGCTGTCATCTCAACGGGCGGCTGAGACATCAGAACAGTCTCAAGTTCAGCGTCTTCAGCAAGCGACATACAATACGTCCCAAAGAGCGACAGAAACCGTTGAAGCAGCAGAATCTCGCAGACGCGCTGTTGCTGAAAGGGCACAACAACGACGTCAAATATTCACAATAAACACGTGGGACCAGCGACGCGGGCCGGGACAGCTAGTATATCTATATATTTCTATTTGAACCTAACTTAATCGCTTATTTTTATTATTAGAAAGCTTGTGAAGAAGGGCATGACACAATCTATATTATTTTAAAATTGGTTGAGTATCGTGAATATTTGACCATCATTATACATAAAGCGCTTTTTATAATTTGCAAACAGTTTATGCAGTTACAGAGCGACTTACTACTTTCACATACATGGGAGTGTCGCCTAAAACGCCTCATAACTAAGTTTTGTGAATGAAATTTGGACATTTTGTGCAGTGCCGGTCATCCATAGCACGCTTGTGTCCAAGGTCAACATACAAAGATTCAGCACACCGCACACAAATACATGCTCACTTCTTGCCGCTCTCTTTTAGATGACTCTTATTGAGAGGTGAAGCGGTTTCCGTGATAGGGATTGTAGCATGGCGGGAGAAATATCAATCGACAGGCGTATTTCTAAAGTTTTATACATAAAATTTTCTTTACTATACTATCTTTTAAGGAGTTATGCGCTGAACGACAACGATTTGACCCGAAACTGTATTGTTTTTATTCTTATTGTTGTTTATTTTTAAGACAAAAGTTCGAATTTCGACTATAATCCATTTTGATACACCGTACTAATTAATTAATATAAAATTAATTATACAAAAAGGCTTGCGAAGGCTTTGAACCTCAGTGTAAAAAGACCGCAAAGTTCCAAAAATAATGATCAAGCCTAATAGACAGACACCCTTATCAGCGACGCCGTCAGCTATCTGTGAGTATAGTCGTTCAGATCATTAACCACAACCAGGCAAGATTTGATTTGCATATGGCTTTTTACTAAATGCTGTGCTATAAGTTGTAAAAACAAATTACTCTTCATACTGTCGGTGAGTCAAACTCATTGCAACGTTCGAAACACGTGACTAACTTGCTAAAATAAAATTTTGTTATTGTTTCATTTCGCATTGAGGCAAAACTTTCTTCATATTAAATTCTTGCTAAATTTGTGAAATCTATTAATGCAACCCTCGTATACATACCTACTAATGTGCATGCATGCCAGAGTCAAATTGAAATTATATTTTGTTAGAATTTTTATAACCGTTTATTGTTTTGGTTGTTAGTTCGCTTGTTTTCCGCTTGTCAAATGGTATATGCGTCTAGTCGGAAATACTTAGAATACCTATAAAAGTGTGAAGCGTTACAGTGAAAATTTGATTAAGCTTAAAAAAATGCGTTAAATCAGTGGATAAGTAGAGCTGTCCAAATAACTTGCTAATGTAGTTTATCATTCTTCACGTAATAAAAAAGTAAGGCAACTATTTTTAACTCCAGTAAATTTAATTTAATGCCAGACATGAAATTTATTGAGAAAATATTTTGTTTCAAACAAAGTAATATTGATTAAGCTTTTCATTTCACTCTCAAATTAATGATTGCGCACTAAACCTATCGCGACTCGCTGGATTATTTCGAAAGATTTGTTTCGGTGTAGTAAGATTCAACAGCAAAAGTGTGTCTCTTCAATGACTATATTATTTAGCGATCGAACAACATCGAAACTAACAATTATAGTTACGTTTCTTAGGAACACTATCTAAACCGGAGAATATCTTATTAGCCCATTTATTCTTACTATAATCGTTTTCGAAACTTTTATTCTGCCAATGGACAAAATGGATGGTGTTTGTGTGTGGTGGGTGCTACACCTAAAAGTAGACGCATTATATTTATATATGGGAAGATTCCATCTACAAATTGAATCAAGTTTCAAGTTTATAAAAGCATAAAAGATTTAAAACGGAAGATCTTTGTTAAATAATATTTCAATTTGAGGGCTATGGAACACACCTGTTAAGTTCTCTTTGACTTCTGTCTCTAAATGATTCACAGTACAACCGTTCACCATTAGTTAATCAATGGACATTTTCGCAACTCCCTGATAAGTCGCGCAGTAGTTATCAATCCGATACGTTTGTTCTTGTTTAAAAGTGATACATAAATTTATGTACCTGATATGAAAAAACGTTCTAATTTCGAAATTGTGGCAACTCTGCAATAACAATTTATAATTAATAATATACGAAGTAAGTGCAGCATTATTTAACTTAATAAAAAGAAAATGTTCAAAAATATCTCATCGCAGAAATAGAGTTTTGTGCTCAAAAAATTCTTGGAAGATCAGAAATACCCACTCGTGAAAAAACAACATAAAATATAAGTTTACTATACTCAGCACAATTAAACCAAGTTGGCAAAGCAATAATTTAAAGCTCTCTATAAATTTTAGTATCTACACTGGTTATAAGATTTTATCCGCCCTATAACTTTTTAGACAGTTGAGAAAACGGTAACTCATTTATCAGCCAGATAAAATTATAAGTCGTTCGTGAAAACGGCCCCAAACGGTCTACAATTTTTATCAAATTATGTTTAATATTATAGACGTAATTGCTCGCATAAACGCTTATTAAGCTCTCTTCTTTCGCTCTCTCTCTCTCTCTCTCTCTCTTTTTTCAGCTGTTCAAAACTGAAGTTGATAACGAGCAACATCATTCCAAACAACAAAAAGCCGCAACTAACAGGAAATAAAATCACATCGAGCAAAAACTGCAAACAGGCCAAAGCGGCTAAGCAACTTTCTGCAGCAACATAACAAACCAAAAAACAGTTAGTGCAGCAGCGGCTAAAGTAGCCATAAGCGGCAACAACAAAAATCCGCGAGAGAAGTTCAAGTCAAAGCTGAACTTCAAGTGCAGCAACAGCTGAGATACAAATTCAAACCGTGCAACATTTACGATACAACATTCAAAACTTCTGAACAGCTAGCTCGACAAAATGTTGCTAAGCTTATAGGAAGCAACATTCCAAAGCAACATTTTGCTGCAAGTCAGTCAAACAATAATAAACAACAACAACAACAGCAACTACAAAAACAAATCTGCATAACTTGTATGCGCGCTAAAGCTTATCTGCGCGTACGTGTACGTGTATCTACATATAAATATAAGTATCTGTAGTGACGCATGCGCGGTTTGCTGTCGCTACCGCCGTCTACGACTGGCCATGATCTTGGCTGTTGCGCATGCGTTTCTCCAACATTCAGTTAACGGCAAGCAGCGTACGCATGCGCATGCGAGGCGGTATTCAGACGACTTCAACTAAAGTAAAGAGCTGTGTGTGTGTGTGTGTTTTTGTGTGTAAGATACTTAATTTCAAATATTTCGAAAATTATTCATACTGTGCTGTGACGACTAACGGTATTTGCATACACGGCTTTTGAATTGACGAGTGTCAATAATTTGAGGCTTTTCAACTTTCGTTGTTCAAAGTGCGCGTGTAAATAACCCAGTTACTAGTTATAAAAATGAAAAAAAAATAAAAAAAACGCTTGTTAACCATCTGCTAATTTCGGCTTTTATAATAATGGTGAAGATTAAACAATCCGAAAACTTTGAACACACACAATAGTATAAAAAGTGCTAAATAAAAAAGAGAAACATACTTGCTACTTGTCTTGTAAAAATATTGTATCTTATAGATACATAAATAAAACATTCAATTCGTTGTCGATTCATACAACTAAAAAAGGAAAGTCTTCGTTGTTGGACAGAATATATAAGCGCAAGAAATAATAATAATAATAAAATAAAATAAAATAAAAGATCCACTTTGAGTTTGTGAGCGAAAATCGAAACGTATCCAATCGAACAGAAAAAATAAATACAAATTGTGTTTGCGTGTTAATCTGGTTTTAGTTTAAGCGAATCGATTCAACAAATTGAGTTTTCTTAAGTGATACATTTGTAGAGTTCGCTCATTTTTCAATAGGTGCGTTTTTTTTTATACCTACTACTTAATATTACTGTATTGTTGTTGTTGTTGTGGGTTTGTGGAACATTTAAGAAGAAAAAAGAAACCAAAAGTAAAAAAGTCAAGCCCTGTTTAAGTTTTATTAACAAAAGTTTTATTGATAATTTGCTATTGCGAACTAATTTAAAAAAGCTTCTTCGATACTTCGACTACTTTAACTATTGCATTCAACAGTAAGAGGTTTAAAAAACTAATTTCTCTGTAAATGAGATACTGCACTTACTATGCAGACTTCTTTTTGATGTTGATTGTTAATACTTACTTACTTAATACAATATTATAAAACTTGTTATCCACGCTCAGTCGAAAACAAATTTCATTGCCAATTACCGGAAATTTTTTTAAATGTCACAGAAGTTCAGCCAACTCGTTTGCATTTCAAAGCATTTACTTTAGAACTATGTGTGAACGACCGCATGCGTTTTATATTCTGCACACATGTAGTCTCGTGTAGCTTCCATTATCAATGCATCTTAGAGAGGGAAAAGCCGGTAAGACAATATAGGAATTTCCGTGTTGACTATATCGCTTCTTACCTCGTAGATTTTATAACATTTTCTAAATGTTTTCTTCTGAAAAGGAACTATTTAGAAAACTATAGTATTAATGACAAAAAAATAACTCTCACAAATCCTACTTCAATGCATACTTCAATATGACGTCGTGCAGAGTTTCAAATGTCGAGCATTGCGATTACTACTGCTTTAATTCTCATGTCTAGACCGAACCACAGTGTATCCGTAATGAAACTTTAATTCAACTTTACTTCTAGCATTTAGAATAGTAGTTCGAGTGAAACTTCGTTATAGATGTTTCTTCTCCTAGTCATAGCTAGTGCGCCTGAATGTCTGCTTCCCTGTGGTTTCACCATAGTATCTGTCTTGTGATGTTGTATTTTTATTGATGTAAATTTCTTCTGTATCATTAATTACATCATTCTGTCGTGGAGTTAACACATCCAAAACCAGAGTGCTGACTGTCGTAGCAGGGGCATTAAGCAATTGTCGCTGGTTACCTCTGCTAGTGTACATTCCGCTGGCGTATTTTTCTATAATATATAGACATCAAATAATACGAAACGATATGTCATTCCCATAAAAAAACGAATTCAGTAATTACCCAGAGTTGCCGTTTTTCTGGAACACACTTCATTGAGACAAATAAAAACAAGGAAGAACGCTGCAGTCGAGTGTGCTCGACTTCGAGATACCCTGCAGTTTGTTTAAGGCTTCTTATTTGAATCCTAGATTTTTATAGGGCATACATTTAATAGTAATGCAATCTGAACTCATGTGGGATATTTTATTAGGATTGTCGTAAGATACACAAAATTTGGAATTTCTAGCTTTATTAACAACAAAAACAAAATATTTTTCATACAAATACTCATAAATGGAGGCAGGTTTATATGAGAGCTACCCCGATAAGTGAGGTGGGCACTTTCATTTAATACTAAACTGTATTAAAGCAGGAAAGGAATAGTCGAACTATCCAAACTTGAAGTCTCTATTTTTTTAAGGCATACTGACTTGGGAATGCTGAACGAATACCAGCCCCAGAGAGTCTGCATACCAATTTTTTTTAGTAAGATTGAATGAAAACTAATGGACTAGTTATCGTATTCGCAAACACACAGCCAGACAGACAGACGGGCATGGCTAAATCGCATGCTATTTTTAATAAATGTTCATTAAATCTATGTATTGTACGATTATATAGATATGAATCTATCTATGTTTGTATGTATGCCATGGACTCTAAAACAATCCAACCGATTGAGTTCAAATTTTTAGATAATCTTTGGTATTGATCATAAAGTGTTTCTGTGCAATTTGGTCAACATCGCTCCAGCAGTAAAGTAGTCTTTTAATGCTAAAGTTTATATTTGAAACGTTCAATTCGTTTCTTAAGTCTTTAGCTCAAACAATAAGAAAGTTTTACCGGCGGAGAGTTACCCCTTAAAGCAGGCGGGACACACCCACCAACATTTATGTGCACCTCCCATCATAAGAAACCACCACAATCAATTTCAAGTTAACATATACTGACTATAATAAAGATGTGGTGGGCTATAAGTTTGTATAGACGCTAAATCTTCCAAAGGGCGTGGCACGGTTATTTTTATATATGATTAAAATTACTGAAAGTCTCCATACCCACTTTTAAATGAGTATCTCAGAAACTGAGAAGCTGGTACAGATAGGCGTACTTCATTATATATCATCCTGTTCCGGTTTGCACTTTCGTAGAGATTTTGCGAAAGTGCATTCGTTTGAATGCTAAATTTTCACATTTGAGATGAGATTCACGATTTGAGTTCACTTGGCATTGGGCAAATGAAACTCACTTTATTCAGTAGAAGTGAAATCAAATTGCAAAGTCCAGCTAAAAGTGAAGCATTTCACATATCAACGAATTCACTTTCGGAATATGTTTCCGAAAGTGAAAAACGGAACAAGCCAGTTAGATATTTTGAATTTTTCAAACAAAATATTTGTACTTCAAAGTAGCTACTTATGTATCTACAAGTATCTCCATTTGAATTTTATAAAACAACAACACAAATGCTAAAAATCCAATTGCCAAATTACTAACTGAAATCTCTGTCTGCCATTGTATTCGTTCTGTCTAAGTCTGTCACAGTACACCTATGCATCAAATTGCACATTGTTTAACTTGAGTACAATTGTAGCTTTAAGTGTAAATTGAGTGTTCATTTTAACACTTCATAAAATAAAACAAGACAATAAGATAGAACAGCTGAAAAATTCAGCAGTAACAGCAACAGCAACAGCAACAGCAACTACAAAAACAAACTCTTCATTTAACTCAATGTCAAATAGAAAACAAAATTAACTTAAACAGAACGTCACTAAATAAGTGAAAAAAAGCATCTGGAGAAGAAAAAAAAGTCTGAACGAAAGAAAGAAAAACTTCAACAAGATTTCAAGTGCAAGAAAAAATTAAAAACAATTAAGGAAATTAGAAGTGAAATTGACAATAGCAACCATTCAAAGTAAAAAATAAAAAGCAAAAAAATAAATACGCAAGTTTAAGTGGAAAAACTGAAGACGTTGCGGAATTGAAAATAAGAAAAAAATGCAAAAATTAAAGCGAATAAAAAAGTGTAATTCCACGCAGCAAATGAATCAGAAGAGCAACAACTTGGATACAAACAGCAAATGCAGCATGATATCCTCAAATGCAATAATATATGCGTCAGCAGCGTTACCAAAACGGAGCATGGCTGCAATATCATCACAACAAGAGAAAAACCCACAAGAAATATGTAGCAACAACAACATTTATAGACCACAAAGTTGTAGAAATCAGCACAGTGTGCCAAACGCCAACAAGTTCAAGTCAAAGACGAGAAGGAGGAGTAGTCGGCGGCTGCAACATGTTTTTAGTTGTTGGTCAGGTTCCATGCATCTAATACTACTATTAAACATATGCCTCAATGTCTCACTGGCACAGAGCACAGAGTTGCATATGGTAAAAGCGGATGAAGGCGCCACCATTAAAAGTCGCATCGGTCGTTATATGGCGAATACAACACCGATGAGCTTGCAACCGCAGAAGACGGCAGAGTTAGAGTCGACCACAACCGCATCACTAATATCAACAACAACAACAACAACAACAACAACAGCAGCAGCAGCAGCAGCTGATTTCTATGACAGAGCACAGCAGGAAGATTGGCAGCCAGTAAATGGTACTTCACAACTCAATGTCGCCGCCAGCTACTCTGCTAGCAATTTCAGCAATACTCCGAAGAACAAACGTGCGCATGATTCCATTTTCATGCGTTTTGCACGACGTTTCTCCACCGGTAATGAACTGTGGGATGGCATTATACGCGATTGCTATCAACAGCCGACCTACTCATGTTTCCAGAAGAACGTCTATGGCTATCTGAGTGATGCTCTAGAAGCACGCGATGTCAATGTAACGCAACGCCTGAAGTTCTATCGCAATCAGGTGACATATGAACCGCAGGCAGGTGTAACTGAGTCTTCAATGGGTGAGAGTGATGAAGAACAATTGGGAGCAGCAGTAGCAGCAGCAGCAGCAGCAGCAGCAGCAACGCCGGAGGAGGATGTCAGCAATGAAATACCACAAGAAACGGCCAGAGCTGCTGGTAAGTGAAATATATATTTAGTTTTGAATGATTTGATATCTAGCAGAAGAAGATTATATAACAATTAATGCACGCTCATCAGCAACATAATCATCAACGGAGTCTTCTATTATATTTAATTTCTATTTCATATGCGTTTTCATTTTCATTTGCATATATGTATGCCAATTTTGTGTGAATGTTGTTTGAGCAAGGGTGTTGTTTGAACGAGGGGTGTGAGGACTCAATAAGCCCCCATGTTTGTTTTTAATCTTACCGAAAAATATCAATTTGAAGTATAAATATTGTTTTGTCGGATAATTTACCTATTGAAATGCTATCAGTTGAAAATTTTATCGAACTATCAATACATCAATTTAGTCACTAATTTGCCCAAAGCACACTGGTCCCAATTTACAGTTTTGTGACATAAATTAAACATTTTTTTAAGGTTTAAAGAAAATGAAACATATTTCGTAGTAGAGTATACTCCAATGGATCAGGAACTCATAATTGCAAAATTTGTTTATTAGTTTATCAGAGCTGTTCAGACTCTACAGTTAATAGGTTTGATGGTGTTAAAACTTAATGCTACCTTTGCACTAGTACCAAAAAGAGTTTTCTCCAAAAAAATATGGAAAACGAGGTATGCAGAACATAGTCCATGTTTTTTTTGTGTTTTAACTTGGTTTGTATATGTTTTGTTATGTGATATTTCAGTTGAACTTAACCTAAAAGTATTTCTGTTTCATGGAATAAAAATTGGATAACATCACAGAGTAACTCAAAACGAATTATGCAGTACGTTTCATTCAACTTGCTTCTACACGTTGATAATAAACATTTCTGCCCGTTTTTGCACCTTTTCAAAAAAAAAAAAAATTTTAAATTCAGCCTTGCCAAAGTGCTTAAAATGATAATCAGAATTACTGTAAAACTGTTGAAGTATCTAATTAGGTGTTAAACAAAACAAATAAAACTCTGAATAAGAACAAAAACCATCAGATAAAAGCATTTATTATAGGTTTCATAGGTACGAACCTAGCATTTTCATTGAAAAAAGACAATTTATGATGACGACTGGAGTTCCGATACAGATGAATCAAATGTGTCAACATACAGTTAATTATTTCCATCTTTTGCATTTATGCCAATACTTTCGAATTGGGTCTTATTTGCAATAGGGATATGACTTTTTTCTTTATTATTTTCTTAATTCAACATGGCTCTACGCGATGAACCTCCGATAGATGTTATGGAAAAAGTTAATTTGTAAAATACTCGTACCTTCCGCAGGAAGTCCATTATAGTTCAGTCCATATTCATAAATAATATAAAAGCACTTGCAATAAATGTAAAAACAAAATAAAACAAAACTTGTAGAATCTACAATGTGGACATCACGGATTTGAAGTATTTAATGTCACTCTGTTAAAGTATTTAAATTGCCACAATCGCCCCCAACTGCAACAGTGTAAACAAGAGGCAATGTTAAGTCCAATAGAATACGCTTTACACATCTTCATTCAATTGCTAGAAAAGAAGTTCAAGCGATTGTTCTGAGGAATGCTATGCGCAAAATAATGTTAGACGTTATAGTTCTCGAAAATAGGCGACCTTCCACTATTTACGATGGCATAAGAATTTCACTGTGTAAATTTATTCATTGAAAATCAATAAAAAAAATGTCTTCCCTGCGGATGATTTAAGTGTCCTAGAATTAACCAATAATAATTATTTTTTATAAATATAAGTATGGTTCATATGCCTGTTGTGCACTGTGAAGCGTTTAGCCGAAACATTTTTACAGTAAACCGCTTGTACTAGGCTTTTTTCCGAATAATATAGAGGTAAATACAATTATTATGAATAAATTATTCCGATTCGGTTTCGTTAAAATTTATTTTTTTATTCCCGTACTTCACTTTCAGAAGATTTTCGCGATTTGAATTCATTTGAAATTGGCACTATGAAATTCATATTCTCAAGATCTGAAAAGTTCAAATCGTGAAATTCTTCTGAAAGCGACATACGGAACACTATAACGAAACCGATTGATGGAAAACGTGGTAAGTTTTTTTTTCTGGAATTTCAACAAGGGAACTACAGGAATTAAGAAAGCGTTATAACTTTGCTTACGCAGCACAATTTAGTTTGATACCGTTTCGTACGACAGCGTAAATACTTTCCAACCTTCAAACATTCAAAACTGCTCACCCCTTAATCCAAGCGGCACACTACGGCACTGTGCATGAGATTTATCGTTGCTAGCTTAACTCATCAGCTAGCTAGTCATTTCATTCAAACGCTTAATTCTTTCACTTCGATTTTGTTTGTCGTTTTAATTTTGAACTGCAAACACGCTCTGAGCTCGAGCTCTTAAAACTTTCACTTATAAGCGCGTCGTTTTTTCGGATTTTATGTTTGAAAGGCGTGCATGAAACTCACAACATATCTTAAGCGGCTTCTTTGGTTGATTTGATTTGTATTTGCTGCATATCTGTCGTCATCACTTACTATGAATCATGCTGCTCTGATAGATCATGTTGACCAATGTTTTGATATGGTTTTTTTCTTCTTGCATCTTTGTAGGTCTTTTCACATGACATTTGTCGCTTTGCGATTAATTGTTTAAGAGTTCATCAAATATTAAGCAAAATGCAATAGAGTTTAAAAAAACCGAATAACTTGTATCTTGAAGTTTTGATTTTAGCCGTTTTGATTTAGCACTTTTATTCTCCACATGCATTTAATTAGTTACATTAAAAAAAAAAACCTTAAAATTTGTTTATGTACCAATTGCACCGACGACTTCAAAAATAGAATCGAAACTCTTTAATTTGTGACAATGAAAGCTTTATTTCATTTGACGTGGTGTCATTATTCCCTACTATATCGGTAGAACGGCAGACCCCTGAAGTAATTAACCATAAATGGCATCTCACTATGTAAAACTCGATCATAAAAAAATAGACTTATATGAAAATTATGCATTAAACGTAAAAGATGTTTCTCGATTGACAACAAAATTTACTCTCAACTAAAAGAAGTGGCCATGGGATCGCCTGTTTTGCCGACATTGTAATGGAGAAACTTTTAGACAAGCAAAATAGTAACTGTAAGAGGAACTTAAGGCTCTTAACTGAATATGTGACTAACTATTTGTAATAATTGCAAAGACAGTGGAGACATGGAACTGAATTTTATAATTAAAAGGTCACCAAAAATCGCCACACACAAAAAAAAAGGTTTAGTTCGGTCCAATAGAAGCATTTTTAACAATTAAGAATGCTTTCCTATGTAGACAAATAGTATGTCTATTTCTACCATATTCTATATATATATATATATATATGTCTATTGCATACTATACTCACTTTTACAGTCTTAGTCTCAGTTGTTGGTAAACCAAGTTTTAATGCAAGTGCTCAGTAATGCTGGCATAATTTGGACTTGCAATACTTAAGGCCGTATTCCACACGAATAATTGTGCATTTCTTTGCTGATGCATGGGTGTGGGATGTTTAAAAATGATAGGATGTGCGATAGAGATATTTATACTTTTAAACACAGAAATTGAATGACATAACAAAATTCCAGGAGAAAAGAAATGCAGATGTATATACTTGACATATTTTCTCAAACTATTTTTACCTATTTTCAATTTCTAGTGTGAAATAGCTTTCTCGTTCCCAGCCCTATGTATTTTAAGTTGTTTAGATTTGTATTGTTCAATGCCAAGCTACCGAAGTTCATATATACGAAATACAGACAGACGAACAGTCAGAGCTATAAGGACTCCACTTTTGTTGCTGATCAAGAATATATTTACTTTATGTTATCGGACATGTCTCACCTCTTCTTTTTTATTAGCAGCCGCTTTATAAAAAAAAAAAATTATTCTATGACACTCCCGGAAACAAATCTAATGACACCTCTTATCTCTAAATACAGCAAGCCGTTTAGGTAACACTGGATTAAAAAAAAAAAAATAGAAATACTATCTTTCACTTTATTAACAAATCTTATTGAAAAATATAATACCCTATAGTACTTCCATAAAGAAGATGAATAGCTTATATGTCGAAATCCATCAAGCCGTTTAGGCTATGGAGCATGCCAAAGAATATACAGGCATACATATATACTTACATATTAAAAAAATAACCGTTCTTGTGCTTTTTTAATACAGATCCAGCGATACTTATTGGAACAAAACATATGAATGAACATGCAAAGACATGCTCAAAATATGGCTTGAATCAATCCAGCGGTTCCGAAGTTTTAAACCTACAAATATACGCACATGAGTCTTTTATATACATAGTAATTATCGACAGTGGAATGAAGTAACTTCGTACAATTTTATTTATTTTTTTTTTTTAATTCAAGTTTATTTATTTGTGAAACAAGAACTAAATTTTTTCGACGCACACAATACAAGTTTATAAACAAAATTTTACTTAAAAAAATTGTCTTGCGTCTTTTTTGCAATGGATTACAATACCTTTAGCCTCAGAACTGATTAGGACAATAAGTCTTAAGTATGCAGCGAATGTCTTTATTTGGAAATTCACCTTTTTTCTCTAAAATGTATCCTCTGTTGCATTGTCATGCATTTAAAGAGCATATCGTACGGCACTGCTGCGGCTCATGTCCACAATACTTTCCACAATTGTTTGCACAACCCAATGTAGCATTGACATCACACTCTTTATTTGGATTGGAAGTGGGCCACGCGTCAACAGAAATCGATATAAAAAGTTTCAATATAGCGAAGCCCAAGTATAAAGTCGTAGTTAATTTGAATTGTTGCTCCATTGCTCCGTCGAAAACCGAAAAAACTATTTTTATGCAAAAAAACTACAATGTGTGTATAAAAGAACTTTGCATCTTCAACTATTTATACACCAAAAAACTTGATACGATCTAGTTAAATGTATTCAATCAATTGTTAAAGATTATTTTTTTCAAATCAGTTAAATCCGTTTCAAATTTTGCAGCTGGCAAAAAAAATTTTCTATTTTAATTTGTACTAGTTAGTACCTGGTCTTCTCCCTGCCCCACTTCTCCACATCGCCCTTCTTCATGACTACTCGGGTAATAAAATTGTTCATACAAAAGTAGTAAAATCGCGATTATCTCCAGGATTGTCTCCAGGAGACAATATCATTTTTAAGAAATAAATTCCCAAAGTGTGTATTTTAATATGTAATAAATATTTTTTCAATAAACTACTTACTATTTTTTATACCATACACACATAGTGTGAAATGGTATTATCAGTTTGTCTGAAAGTTTGTAACGCATTAAAGGAGCCATCGTAGACCCCATAAAGTATATATATTCTTGATCAGCTCGACGAGACGAATCGATCTAGCCATGTCCGTCTGTCTGTCTGTCCGTCTGTCCGTCTGTATGTTGAAATTTTTCACGTACACTTCTTTTTATTGCAGTTTAATAGAGTGTCAAGATTGACCCGCCACGCCAACTTTTTGGGGTAGCCCCCAGACAAACTCACCGCCCACTTTTGACTTTTTGTATGAAAAACATTTTTATTGTAGTCAATATCAACTTAATAATTGATATAGTAACTTAAAGTAGACGGATGCTTAACATATACATTAATGGGTGGGACCTGCCCAATATTTGGGGTAGCTCCCATACAAACCTATGGTCCACTTTTGACTTTTTTATTAAAGTCAATATTAGGTTGAATGCAATTTGGAGCCTTTTTATGGTCAGCTACTTAACATACATAGACAATTGGGCGTGGTCCGCCCACTTTTTGAGGTAGCCCCCATACCCACAGTTCATTTTATGCATTTTTATGGAAAATGTCAATATCAACTTGAAATTCGATATGGCGGCATCTTACACATCTACCACACGTCATGTCTCTCGGCTTCAGTACAAAAGGCACCCAATTGATTCATTTTGAATCACTCCCCTATATTTCAATCGTACAGAAACCGCTTGTTGAGTCACGCCCAATGATTCTACAAACTCCACCTGCGTTTGCTCGGATCTTCATCGAGTAATGCCTCCAATTCTTTGTCTTTGATTTTTTTTAGCTGTCCAGAACGAGGCTTGTCTTCAACGCTGAAATCACCATTCTTGAGTTTTTTGATGTCGAAATGCTTTGGAATTTACATTACAGGGATTCAAAATATTTAGAGCCAGGCAACATTAAAGTAGCCTGATTCACGGTATACGAAGACGCGCCCATTGCATGCTATGGAATGAGCATAAACCCTCGTGGCAGTGAAAACTCAATGTTTGATACAACCTCTTTCTCATATTAGATACTACTAATTTTGTTCAGTACACATTCACTTATTAGAAAAGCAAACGTTTAGAATTGCTCGCAAGCGGCAATCTAAACCTCTTTAATTCTACGACTGTGTCGAATTTTTATAATAGAAAGCCAGTCAGTTTAAAATTTAAACAGGTACAAATTGCCTTAACACTTTAACACTTTCAATATTAACTAATTAGTAAATGCGTACACAACACTACCTAAATAATCGTAAGTATCTATACATAGATCAACATCAACACATTATTTCGTCAATCATGCACTCAATTACTTTCCAAACACGCAATTTGCAACTTAACTAAAGTTAATTTGCAACACGAAAGGTTTGAGAACCATCGCTTGTCATGTGTAAAATCGCAAAGTAAGAGTGAATGTGTTGCCACACGGTAAAACCTAAGAGATACTTCTTAGTAAAATGTACGCCCATGACATGAAATTCTTTTGTATCTGCGGCATATCTGCAACTCAATTTGAGTTAAAGTGAGTGGAAAAGAAGGCGTAACATACAATTTTCTTAACATACAATTTTACTTATTGTACTTTTATGCACAATCTAGACATCAATTTAAATAATACTTTTCGAAACATTTTCACACAGATTCAGAAGCGCCAACAACACCCATCGAGGAGGTGAGCAATGCGCTTTACAGCAAAACCATCAAGTTTGCCATGACACATGACCTCGAGCTGCAGCTTCCGGAGATGATGTTCGATGGTGCCACATTTCGTATATCGCCACGTTCCATAGAAGGCAATGGTATCATTGCGAAATTGGAAGTGATACCCAAGCAGGAAGTGCAAGCACGTTTGGCTGGAAAAATTATCATGAAGAAAATACGTAAGTAGCACAGACAGCACGGAAGTTTCAAAGACAGTGAACTCATTCAAATATTGAAATGGAAACGGAAATAAAAAAAAAATAAATAAAAAAATTAAAAAGGAAAATATGAAACATTTAAATGTATAGAAAAATAAGGATAAAAAATTGCAAAGAAAGTTTTGCATTCGTGTGAAAAAACATTTGAACTAAAGTAATATCAAACAGCTTTCATTTTCACTTCCTGTGCAGTTTTTTGAAGCGAACAACTTTTCATTGCATCAATTCATGCGGAATGCAGTGGAAAATATTACTGGGAATTTGAAAAAATACAAAATCATTGGCAAATAAGATAGAATTGCATGAATTGTTCGACTTTATAATACGCTGCATAGTGCAATGGAGAATGAGAAGCAATGAGAAACATCAATCGGAGGAAAACTTTTAAAAATTTAACAAAGCATTTAAGAATTTTACCTATATATAAATTTGGAAGAATGTGGGCCCAAATTATAAAATGAAATAAAAGCATTTTTGGTTCTGCACTCAGGAGAATAACTTATGATTTAGTAGCCCGCATAGTATATCGAAAGAGTAGTAAAAGCATCTTCTTAAAAAGAGGAGCTTCATTGTTTAAGTTTCTCAGCCAGTCCATATAATAAACAATCGCTTCGAATATCTTGAAGTTTAACGCATATGTTTTCAGCTTGGTTCACTGAAATTCCTGTACAATTTGTATGGTAAAAAGTTTCATATGAAGCTAGGCTTCCTCTAAATTTAGAGTTTTTCCAGTGAGCAATTTTTTTCAGAACTAAGGTTCATAAAATTCTTAGAATATGTTTCCAGAACAAATTTCTAACTCGAACTACCGGTGGGGCAAAAGTAATCACCCGATGTACTTTTTTTTTATAATGAAAATCTTTGGTTCGCCGTTTACCGTCCTGTATTCTCCAGTCCCAATTCATCCAATTGAGGAAGAAAAAATTCGGTAATCATGTCTCTGTAGCGCGTTCTCAAAGAAAAATGGCCCGAAGACTCCTCCAGCGTAAACAGCACACCACGCAGTAACTTTGAGTGGATGTAATGGCTCTTCGTGGATGATACACGGATTTTCGGGGCACCAGAAACGGTTATTTTGTTTATTCACGCTAAGATGGAAAGAACGCGAGATAATTGTTTCCTTTTTTGCGCAACAATTCGTCGATTTTTCATCGAAAATTATCATGAGCGATGAGGCTCGCTCATGATAACAATTATTCCGCATTCTTTCCATCTTAGCGGTTACGTGAATAAACAAAATAATCGTTTCTGGGGCTGGCTCGAATAAATTCCAGCCGAGAGGCCCAATTTTCGACCACCATTTGCAGCAATTGGGGCCGTATGTCAGCAATAACGCGCCGAATATTCTCTTGCAAGGCGTCAATCGTCTCCGTAGACAAGCGACTTCACATAACCCCACAAAAAATAGTCCAGAGGTGTTAAATCGCACAATCTTTGAGGCTACGCCACAAGGCACACGACGCGAGATAATGCGCTCAACAAAAGTTTCCTTCAATAAATTGATTGTTTCATTGGCTGTATGGCATGTAGCTCCGTCTTGTTGGAACCAAAGTTCGTCCACATCAACATTTTCCAACATTCAGACACGAAAAAGTCATTAATCGTGGCTCTAGAGCGTTCCCCATTGACTGTAACATTATGGCCGGCATTATTTTTGAAGAAATATGGACCACTGATTCCCTCTGCCCATAGAGCACACCAAACAGTGACTTTTTGAGAATGTAACGGCGTCTCAACAATGGCTTATGGATTATCATTACTTCAAATGCGACGATTTTGTTTATTAAAGTACCCATCCAACAAAAATTGAGCTTTATCGCTGAACAAAATTTTCTTGTGAAAATCGGGATCGGTGGATATTTTATTTTGGGCCCATTCAGCGAACATGCGACGCGCTTAATGGTCGCACGGATTCAATTCTTGAAAATGGCAAACCAAACTGAACATAAATCAAGTGACAGCTGCCAAAAAACAGCTGTGGAAAACAGTGTTGCCAGATTGAAAACCACACGTCTAAAAAAAAACACCCTTTACATACGATATATTATCTGTCTTCAACAAAGAAGAGCTAAAAGTAGAAAAATACCAAGTTTCGGCTATAAATCTTTAAAATTTGATTTGACACATATGAGCGCTCATGGGAAGAGTCATTTCAGTACAATTTTAGCTATGGTGCACTACACAACAAAACAACGAGCAGAAATTGTTAAATTTTACAATTTACAATTTTTGGCAACGCGTTACCATGACGGATGAGGCCCACTTCACGCTCACGCTGTGTGGAAGCGTTAGTACGCAGAATATTCGTTACTGGGGTACTGATAACTCACAAAGAATTCATGATATGCCTCTATACTTGCCAAAAGTTGTGGCGTTACGATCAATGGTGAGCGCTATCGGGCCATGATTCGTGATTATTTGTTATACCAATTCTCGAAGAAAATGATATGCGAAAAGTGGCGATTATGATTGACCACCGCCTGACTTTTTCCTGTGGTGATATTTCAAGCAAAATGTGTATGCGAATTGGCCATAGTCCCAAGTGCAGCTTAAGCATAACATTTGCCGAGAAATTGCCGCTATGCCCAGAGAAATGTTGGAAATGGTGATGGAAAACGCCGAAAAAAGATTAAATCTTTGCGTGGCCGCTGAGGTTGGACATTTGCCCGATGTCATTTTCCACAAACGACCTAATAAATTGTACAGGAACAAATAAAATTCCCACAAAACAAAAATGAAGCTTTTCTTTGTTTTTGTTCAAGTTATTTAATAAAAAAAAATAGGTGACCACAAGGTGACGCACCCTATATTTGGGCGAAAAAATTCAAATCGTAAATCAAATTACCAAAATTTTAGACATGCTGTAAGACACAAATTCATAACTCACAAAATGCTATTCACTGAATAAAATGTATTTGCACGATATAAAACAATACAAAAATCGATTATGCGATTATTTAAATAAATCGATTAATCGATACAGCTTAGTATACAGATAGAAGTACATTCAAACATAGCATTTGTATACTTCTTAGATGCTTCAGCACACACATTGCCATTACAAACTTAAACACAAATTTACAATACCGTCTTTGTTTTCAATATATTGGCGTATAAAGCAATTACAATTATTATTACTACTGCTAACTAAAATATCAATTTCTTTTTCAATTTTTTTTCTTCCATTTCACAGAAAAATTTCTACGTAGCAAATTGCTGCTATCATTTATTGCGCTAATAATAATTATCAAAATCATCAAGATCAAGTTATTCTGGTTGTTGCCGATAGTCATTGGAGTTGGTGCTGCCAAAAAGTTGCTGCTCAAATTTCTGCTCTTCCTCTTTCCGGCATTGTCGCATCTCTTCAAACTATGCTCATACTACCAGCAATCGTATCATACAACGAAATTTCATCATCATCATCATTTGATAAATCATCACCATACGGTGAGTAAAAGATACAAAAATATAATTAGAATTTACATAGATACACACACACACACGCACACACATACTATATTTAATTGGTAACGACAGAGTGACAACCGAAAGACAAGAGATACAATTATTGTACAGAAGAAGTCTGGAATCCAACTGGCTGTTGTGTGTGATTTAGGTGATTTAGACATGCTTTCAGCTAGTCCGGCCTGTACAGCTTCTCGTATTGCGTGTGACATTGACTTGTATGCCTCAGCTTTAAATGAAAGTACAAGCTTGACATAAAACAAAAAGAAAATTCTCACACTAAGTTGAAATACATAGTATAATGACACATCAAATGAATTTTCCTAACAAAATTTCGGCTTTCATTTCGACCATTTTTTGTTTTTTTGATTTTATTTCGGCAAATGAGAAATTGTTGCCCATTATGGCACACAGCTTGACATATTGTATAGAAATACGATTTGTGCTTTTAAGTGTACGACACTTTACTTCAATCAATTGGTGAAATTAATTAAATTTTTTATTGGTTTGGCATTAGTCAGTCAATATGACAAACTTCTTTAGAAAACAAGTATCGACATAGGGAAAAGGAAGTAGGACTTCAAAAACTTTTGCACACGTGTCATATTTTCCTCAATTAGAATATTCGCTCTGTGTGACACAATTTTGAGGAAAATGTTTTTAATATTCCTCGAATTACAATACAGTAATCGTACGAGAGTTGCCTTGTACATTGTGCGCCTTGGTAATATTAAGAAAAGCTTGACATTTTTTAGCACAAACGTGCGCAGAATGTTTTGATGTACGTGCTCTATTTGTGAAAATTGTAGTGCGTTGATTTACTACTACTTTCGAAGAGGATTATCTCAACAAGAGTGCATCAATCAACTTCAACTTTTGACAAAGAAAAGCCTTTCGCTTAAAGACGAATCTAAGGAATGTCGTCTAAAAACGGTTTGTGCGTGAACTGATAAGGCAAGAATATTGTGAGTTAGAGCACTAGTGGGACCTGTATGTTGGTCGATATTACATATATATTTAACCATGAAGAAGATTTGTTGGATACCGCATAATTTGAGAACCGCCCCAAAAAATGCTTGTATCGATTGATGCAAAGAAATGTTGTAGAAAATGTTCAAAACACATCTCAAATCATGGCTCTAAGCATATCAGCCCGAAACAAAACAGCAATCGACTACATGGATGTTCCAAGTCGGGCCAAATTCAACGAAAGTCATTCGCGGACGAAGTAAGTTGCCTTTTATTTCGGTAAAACTGTTCATGTTACAATTGTTTCATCAGAGTAACTTATGACGGTCAATTCCAAAATCCTATATAATCATTTGTTTGCCAGAAGTCTTCGGAGAATCTAGAAAAATCAATCGCCCAAGACGGATCATGCTCCAAACGAAACATCCGTTCATAAAAGATAAGAGTTTTTGAGCATGCAAAACTGCGAATTGATGGTTCATTCGCCTTCGATTCCATTCTTTTTGTTCCTCCATATCAAAAAAACCGCTTTTTGACGCCTGTAAAATCTGTTGAAGCGTTTAAACTAAAGGTGTTAACTTCTTCTTCTGAAAAGTGCTTCGAAAAATGGTTCCATCAATTCCAGAAGTATATTGAAGTATATGATGATGACTTTGAAAAGTAATAAAGCCATTTTCACTGATAAATTACTCTAGTAGGCGCACAGTATTAAACGCAACCCTCGTATATTGCATAATAATGCCAGCTCAAATACTTCTACATGAATATATCCCACATTTATATATCGTATATTCGCCTATATATACCTATATACATGAATTCAATTATTACAATAGAGTTTTCGTTTATGATGTTCGCATAATAATAATTTAATTTTATTTTATGTTAAATTTAAATCGTTTTAACTGTTTTTGATGTGTCGTAAAAATATCGTATCTCATTAACACTTCAAAGCATGTGGCATTGACATTTATTTTTATATTTTTCTTTTTATTTTTGTGAAAATTTTGCAAATAGTATAAATGTGCCATTTCCATTTACTTCCCACCATTCCCGTTTATGTAAATATGGAAATTATAGATTAGCACAGTGCAACATACACGTCGAAAAATACTTAAAATTTTATACAGTCTAAATTTAATCACTAATTTAAATGGGCAGCCCGAATGCCTTAGTTTGCAATGTACACTTGATTGTAGTTATATTTTATTACCCCATTTTGATACACTTCAACATATCCAATTATCGTTTAATGCCAAAATAACCATCATATCGTATATGTTTAGTATCTTAATCAATAATCTAGAAGTCGTCTTGCCGATGCTTCCTTTAAGGCTATGCAAACATTTTGCCTAAATTATAACACTATTCACTAAGGAAAAACTAAGAGCTGATGTGATCTTGCGAATCTTGTGTGCGAGAGAGACAAAAAACCGCTATATTGACAACGCTGTCTATCGCTGTTAGATATGTATAAACATATGTTAATCTGGATCGAAATTAAACCGAACTGGTGGATTTAAACCGAACCAGTAAACCGAAGTTTGTATGGCGATTTTCAACATGGAAAACAAAATTGAACAAATAGTTTGCTTGAAATTTTGTGTTTCCAATGAAATAATGGCAACGAAATCATTCAAAATGTTACAAAAGTGTTTTGAGAACTCTAGTCTATCGGGAACGCAAGTATTTGAGTGGCATAAAGCATTCAGTGAGGGTCGTGAAATCATAGAAAACTTGCCTCATGCAAGTCATCCATACACCTTCTGCTAACTACAAAAACATCGAAAAAGTGATGGAAGTTGTGCTCAAAAATCGTCGTGTTGGCATTAGAAAGGTAGCAGAGACACTCAACATCTCTTATGGATTGACTCAACACTTTTTGGTTGTTGTTTTGATAGGTATGTTCAATTACAATTTGTTCGCACAAAAACCAAAAAGTGAGCGGCGCGTTTTTACCACAAGAAGTGGGTGCTACGTCTCCCCATGTTCGTTCGTCCATTGAAAGCCACGATATAAAATTTCAAGTTAATATTGACTGCAATAAAAAAGTTTTCCAAACAAAATGTGAAAAGTGTACGGGAAGTTTGTGTGTGGGCTACCCCAAGAAGTGGGCCTGGCATGTCAATAAGGAAACCCTATTTGACTGCAATAAAAATAAGTCTTGTTGCCGAGTTTCAACTGAATATCTTAAAAATTCATCAACCAAAAATGTACAAGAACATCCAGACAGACGCACGAGAGACGGACGGACACACAGACAGACGGACATGGCTAGATCGATTCGTCTTGCCGATGCTTCCTATATTTACACTATTCACACTCTGTCTGAAAAAAAATATAAAAATCAAAATGTCATCTCTACTCTTGGCATTATATTTAATTTATAGACATGATTGATGTTTCTTTTTTTTTATGTGTACTTTTTGGCATCTGCGCAAATAAGACGTACCTAAGTCACATGTAATGACTATTCAATGCTCAAAATCACTTCAAATCTACAAAAAATAATGCCATAAACATGTTTAATAGCAATAAATTGTTCAGTTGCTACTAGAGACAACGAGAAATGTATGAAAATTCAGAAAGCTGTTTGAGCGTATAAAATGGTACACAGACATGTACGTACGCACTTGTAGATACAAAAGACCCACGCTGATGCTGTTTATCTGCAGAGTAACAGCAGCCAATGAACTTTTAGCGCACGCAAGGATTTATGCAATAAATCCTTTCAAGCGTTAAAAATAAGCCACTACAAAAAAAAAAAAAAATAAAGAAGCAAATTACTGACGAAAATAAGTAACTTGAGTTGAGTGTTCGCGAATTGTGACTTAAAGCGTGATAGCGCGCATATACGTATGTATATGATGTATGTATATTATATACAATAATTTTGGAGTTATAAATAGCAAGGCAGCAAAGTAGACTGAAACTTGAAAACATATTTCACAAATTGTATTGTGGAATACTGGATAGACAGCCAAAATACTCATACACGAGCTTACAATGGAAGCCAAAAGTCATTCTGATGCTGCCGTTTTTAATGAAATAATATCAAAGTTGAGCGCAACTTTTGTGCAGAGATATTAAATGTTGAAGTCATAGAAATTGGGCATACAGCCAACGTCAAAAATGTGTTTTCATTTAATTTTACATTTTTATTCGCCAAATTTTAAGACTCGTTTAGAGCATCAGGTACATACAAAAAAAAATAAAAGAAATTTAAAACGATTTTCTTGAATTATAGGTTTAAGCATATTAGTCAAGGTGGATCATTTATACCAGATGACGTATTCCCCACTGCCACGCTCATTTTCATTTGTTAAAATATACTTAACTAAACATTAATTAATAATTGAACTTCCTTATTATCTCTCTTAATTTGAAATTTAAACTGTTTACGAATCATAACTTGCTACTTTCTGAAATTTAAATTGTTTATTTTTATGCCCGCACGATACTACTCGTTATGTCTTGTATGATGTCCCAATTCTTGCTTAGTATCTAAACCAATAATGTATGACTAGGCTTGTTGGCGCTTCCTTTAAGGCTTTGCAGACATTGTGCCTAAATTATAACACTATTCACTGAGGAGAATTCACTCTCACGAATCGTGTGTGCGAGAGATACAAAAAACCGCTATATTGACAACGCTGTCCATCGCTGTTAGATATGTATAATATGATGGTTCATTTGGCATTAAACGAGAACTTCTTGAAACATTCTATATGGTATTAAACGTCGCCAAGAATTGGGCAATCATACGGACGGACAAGACATAACGAGTAGACTGTATGTATCGTCCGGATATAACAGTAAACAATTTAAAATTTCAGAAAGTATCAAATTATGATTCGCAAACAGTTTAATTTTAAAATTGAGAGAGATATGCAGAAAATAAACTAAATCAATTATTTGTTTTTATAATTTAGTATAATATTTATTGTTTTTTTTTTATCAATATTTTTTTTCTGCATATCTCTCTCATTTTTAAAATTAAACTGTTTGCGGATCATAATTTGCTACTTTCTGAAATTTTAAATTGTTTACTGTTATATCCGGACGATACATACAGTCTACTCGTTATGTCTTGTCCGTCCGTATGATTGCCCAATTCTTGGCGACGTTTAATACCATATAGAATGTTTCAAGAAGTTCTCGTTTAATGCCAAATGAACCATCATATCGTGTATGCTTAATATCTCAAACAATTATCAAGGACTCGTCGTTGCTTCCTATAAGACGTTGTCTAGTTGTGAAATTATACAAAAGTATAAAAATAAAATGTTATCTCTACTGTTTGCATATATTTAATTTATCAAGTAGATTCCGAATTTTATGGAAATGCATTTGTATACCCTGTAACTAAAGCGATAAGGGTATAACAAGTTTTTGCGAATGTATGTAATAGGCAAAAAGTGGTATTTAACGTATTTTCTTGATGAGAACCGGAAGCCCAAAAGTTATACCCATGTTTTTCGTGCGACCGTCTGTCTAATAGTATAAAACTACAGATCTAAGAAACCACTAATGGACTTCTTGTATTATAAATATATCAGCTGTGAGTTGTCCATATAATGTGAAGGAAAACTAATAGCCGATGTGATCTCGCGAGTCGTGTGTGCGACAGAGCCAAAAAAATCTGCTATACTAACAACGCTGCCGATCGCTGGTAGATATAAACATATGTATATATGTATCGGGGGTGCCTCAGAAAATGCTTTCGCCTCAAAATTTCCAAATTGCATTCGTAAGATGTTATGAATTAAAGTTGGAGATTGCATGCTGAAATTCAAATTCATATTCTCGTGCTCACTTGTCTAACTGTTTGTGTGAAGTCACACGACACTCACATTTTTTGTTACTATTCTCTCGCATATTATTCCACTCCCTCTTTTCTCTCGCTTTCTGTCTCTATGTGGTTTGTATACTTGCATTCGCAGACATATTAGTGCAGACACCGCACACTAGTCGAATGCCAACGAAATAAACTGATTATATGTGAAAGTGCAAGAGCTACCATTTATGCATATGTGCTCTCTTTGATAAATGTATCAGATATAAATGAAAGTCAGGGGCTTTACTTTACTTTACTTTACTATAAATTGCGACCCAAACCTAATTAAAAACGCAGCTGTATATTAAGGCAGGTGTACGCATTGGCGTAAATAAATAAAGTTTTCTTTCAAAAAAAAAAACGTATAAAACAATTTATAATTGTGATTTCTGTGAACAATTCTGTGAACAAATACAATGATTTATGACTCAAAAACAAAAAACAAAGTGTAGAAAATAATTTGCAAAGATATTCCGCATATGTACGTATATGTCATACGCTAACGACGTAACTTATTTTATAAGAAAAAGTTCTATAACGACTGAAAATTATTGTCAAAAGATGCTTACGCTTGATGCACTTTTCCTTCCTGTGTGAGTTTTAATAAGTTTAATGAAGACAATTTTATATGCTTACAGGTTGTACCACCTTGGCACAGCGATGAGCATCATTCAGCACCGGAGATAATCTACACCAACCCACCCAAGGGACATCCTTCAACGTATTTACATGGTGCACCCATACATGAGACACATACACCATATGGCGGTGAGCATTTTGAAGGTGCCTGGGAAAACTCCGGACCTGGTTTGGGCTCAGAGTAAGTATGACAGTTGTTGTCGAACGTGTTCATTAATGCATAAATATGTACTTCAAAACTTATATATACACGTTTTCTGTTTTTCATTGCACTATAAACTACTTCACATACAAACAAATATGTAAAAAACATCTTGTATCATATGTAGATACATAAGTGATATAAATCGTGTTGCTCAGATTGAGAATGAAAATACGAATTATTTTAAACCGAATAATCAAAACGATATGCATGAGCTAAATGGCTGGGGTTTGGGTGCAACGCAGCAGCAGCAACAACAACAGCAACCAAATCCACAACGACCTCCACAACAACAACAACAACAACAAAAGCAACAACAACAGAGACCACCATACAAACACCAACAACAACAACAACCACAGCAGCAACATCCTCAACAACAGCAACAAAATTATCCAAAAATGCATGCCTCTAGTCATAACTTTAATCCATTTCAAAATCAGGATAAACAAAGGTACACACAAGACCCTAAACAAAAACTATTGCACAAAATATGCTAACAACACAATCTAAAATAATAACCAGAGATTATATTAAAATCGGTAAAGCTGAAGCTTTGGGTATCCGATCTAGTTTCAAGTTAAATAGTTTGAATTGAGCAACTGGAACATAATAATCGTTATCTGAACCATAGGTTTGTATGAGCATAATAGTTTTAAAACCAAAGCTGGAAGCGAAGTTGAGGTGAACCCTATTTATACCAAACCTGCTTTGAAGTGAATCGTAAAACAAAAAATTTATTTAAACCAGAAACCCAAAAACAACGTACATATAAATCTAACCAATTTTGAACCAAACCATTTGCCCCGACCATCTCTCTACATTATATTGTATGTATAGTGGTCCGATCTGGAACTATGTACAATATTTTACTGGAACTAATGAAAACACCATCCACACTAAATTAACTGTTTCTTGATTGACTAAAAATAAGAAAGAACGCTGCTGTCGAGTGTGTTCGAACTCGAGATACCTTTTACATAGAGTCTAAGGGTTTCTTTTTCAACCAAAGGTCTATACTACACAGGACTACAAAAATTTGGTAGTGGGGTAGCAAGACCTTTAGGGGTCTGACCTTTCTCGAAGTCTTCAATACTTATATTGATGAGCGAAAAAAAAAACCTATTTAGCTAAACAGTTTCATAGAACAGTTTCTGGGAGCACCTAAGGGAAAAAACAGGAGGAAAGAATAAAAATTTCAAAGAAAAGACACACTGATTCTGGGGGCCTAAGGGCCAAAGTAAGAAGCAAATAGAAAAAATACTTAAACATTTCAGATAAGAGGAACACATGGTTCTGGTTGCCTGCCCCAAGGGCCGAGAAGCACCATTAATTAATACTTAACAATTTCAAAGCAAACTAATATATGGTTCTTGGGGCCCCTAAAGCTAAAGTGAGATGAAAGAAAAATATATAATTTCACCATATGGTGAAATTCAATTCATATTCTCGTGCTCACTAGTCGAACTGTTTGTGTGAAGTCACACGACACTCACACAATTTCTAGTTACTATTCGCATATTATTTCACTCCCTCTTTTCTCTCGCTTTCTGTCTCAATGTGGTTTGTACACATACTTTCGTGGACATATCAGTGCAGACACCGCACACTAGTCGAAATTCCAAAAGCCCGTTCTGGGGCCCCTTAAGCTAAAGTGAGATAAAAAAGGAATACAAATTTTACTCAAAAAACCAAAGTGAGCAGCAAAATAAATTGTTTTTTTTTTTTTAAATATCAAAGAAAAGGAACATATGGTTCTGGGGCCCCGAAGGTAAAAGTGAAGTGTACCTAGGAAAAACATTTAGTTTCTAATTTCAAAGAAAAGGAACACATGATTCTGAAAACCAAGTGGGAACCAAAAAAATAAAAAAAATTCAAAGGAAAGAGTGAGAAGAAAAACTAGAAACATCAAACTACTATTCCGCAGCAAAAAAAAAGTATAAATAAATCGAAATTTGGGTACCAAGTCCTGGGCCGCGCACGGACTCTATGCCATCTCGCCCCGCTTGCTACGCCGCTGGGGTTTAGTTGGTAATTAAGCTACAAACACTAGACCCCAGCGGCGTAGCAAGCGGGGCGAGACGGCATAGAGTCCGTACGCGGCCCAGGACTTGGTAATTAAGTTACAAACACTTCAAGTGGAGTGAAGGTTTTTATGGGAGTTCCCGCTTGTAGTGTAGTAAGCGCGTTAATTTTATATACTTTCTCTGAAAAGGGGAAATAGCGGAGTCTGCATAACCAAATTTGGAGCAGCTATCATCTGTATTATAATATCCAAGATGGAGATTACAGATGGACGGTTGAACAGAAGATCATGGCTTAATAAAAGAACGACTTTTAATGCTCATTTAATAAATAATAATGGGATTTATGGGATCCACCTCGTCTCCTTTTGAACAAATTTAATATACCCTTTGCCCCTATGGGTACATTCTACTAACCAAGTTGCATTGCAAATTCAATAAGGTAGCAACTCAAGTGGAGACAGAAATAACTTGAACGACTCATAGAGGTTTTTGATAATATAGTTCCATGGTTTTCGCAATAATGAAGTTTTTAGAGTCAACATTTCGAAAAGGTTAAGAACGTTGTACTTCTATCTATCTATCTGTCCATCCAACCATCCGATCCGCTGTATAATCGGCTGGGATATTTTAAGAGAATTTGAACACTTAGAATCTCCTAAGACTACTTTAGATACGAGTGAAAAAAATCATATGCATTGAAAAGGATCATCCCATTTGAAAGGAAGCTGCAAGTTTTTATATTAAAAACTTTTTAGTACTTAAGCTAAAAATACCAAACCGAACTACTTATTTCTTATTTACCTTTAAAGTTGCTATGTTATATTATAATACTAAAGTCATTTCTGGTACGAAATGAAATTAGAGTCGACTCTAAAATTAAACAACAATAACTACCATCAATGCACAGTGTCATCTATGTATACATATGCAGCATTTTTCGCAGCTCAAAATGCCAAAGCAAAAAAATTCGAATAACATTTCATTTGAATATATTGTAGCATATTCCATGGACCGGGGCGCAATCCGGCAGCAATAGCACAATCCGCGCCACATCCAGTTTACACACCGCCGCGTGGCAACCATTTGGCGTCACAAGCTGGTGGAGGTGGAGGTGGAGGTGCAGGTGGTGCTGGAGGTTTGGGAAACAGCCTTGCAGCTCAAATTGTGGCACAATATGATCCGTCGCGCAACAGCCAACAGCAACAACTCTCGGTAAGTATGATTTTGCCTGCATTCATTGACATAATTGAAAATCCACAGCAACAGCAATATCAACAGAAAAGCCAAAATTTAATTTGGCACTTTTCCATGCAACGACGAGTTTTCTTATTAAATAAATATTAAATTTCACTACCAGATTAGAAACCTATTCACATACGCATTGCAATTTGAGTTAGTTAAAGTATCTTAAAGATAAAGTATCTGTTGTAGCACAAACGATTAATTGTTTCAAATTATTTAAAGTGGTACAACTTGGCAATCCATCATTTGTTTAATTTGTATGCAGACTCTCAACTATGAAGTCAAGTCTGCAACTTGCAATTGCAAAAAAAATAAAAATAAAAAAAAAACAACTTTCAAGTTCATGGCTGAAAGTATCTAGATACAAAACCAGACAATTGCATATTGACACTTTCTATGCAAGGCAAATATTTGTTATTATCTTTTAAGTTGTATGCAAATTGCTAGACGTTGTCTAAATGCTGGGCATGCCGGATTTTTGTGCGCATATTTTGTCATTTAAGTGTAGAGTCTATGTCGGTTAATTGTGAACTTAAACATGATAATTGGCTTGGCACTCTCTCTCTTTCTTGAATGGGATTAGTATACATATACATACAAGTATATGCACTATGTCACACCTCTGTAGATAAATAGAGGTTAACTTTTAGATGTATTTACCAGTTACATTGTTTAACAAGAGAAAACGTTAACTTCAGTGGAGCTTAAGCTTAAATGCTCTTCACAATTTGTATGGGAGCTATAGGTTCAATTTGCTAAATTACATTAATTTTGATACTTATGTTTCTGGTTATAAGACGTCTACATACAAACTTTCAAACTAATATTTTAAAGATTGAGGGAATAGGGCGTAGACAAACCCACAGACAAACGAACGTACAAAAAGGCAGACAGACGGACAAAATAGCAGGCAGACGGACATGGCTAGATCTACCCGTCTCGCCTAGCTGAACACGAATATGAACGAGGTGTATAAAAAAAACCGCTGAATTGTCCAAAAATGGTAGACGCTTTACAATTCTATTACGATATTAAACTTTTTTACTTCAGTTAAATTCAACGGCAAGGAAACGAGAATACTCGTACGTAAAATTACTAATGTCAATTCGGAAGAATTGCCACCATGAACCTTGTTTGCATATCAAACTCGTAAACCCATGTATCATCACCAGTTACAATGCGTTTCATGAATGTGGGGTCGGAATTGACTCGTTCTAGCACGTCTTCAGAGACCTTTACGCAATTGAGGTTCAGGTCTTTCCGAACTAGTCGAGCGGCAACGCGTTTCATGCCCAAACATTCGTTTAAAATGGTACGAATTGATTCGTGAGATACAGAAAGCTCAGCGGTTATTTCTCTCAAACTTAAATGACGATTTTCAATCACCATTTCCTTCACTTTTGCGATGTTAACTTCAGTTGAAGACGTTGATGGCCGACCAAAGCGTGGCAAATCTTTCACCAAATCTCGACCGCTTTTGAATGCACTGCACCACTCATATGCATGTGTTTTTGATAAAGTCGATTCACCGTAAATCGTCTGTAACATTTTCAGCGATTTCAATAAACCGAAGTCAACGCTTTTCTTGTTTTTATTTTCTTGGATAGATTGTGAAGAGGACGAAAATCGTGCTCTAAAGGGCGATTCATTGTAGAGCATGTCAGTCGAGCAGCTCGAGATTAGGCTCGACGTTGTGGGTACACTTGCCAACATGTTGGCGAGCATCAGTTGAATGTAGTTTTGATAGTGTTTTGATTAGAAAAATTTAAAAAAAAAAGATTATTGCAAAAATAAATTGCTCATTATACTCAATTATAGTCGCTCTCTTTCTGAGCGGCACAGATTTAGACCAGGGCAGTCCAAAAGGCGAGCACCCAAAGTGTGACTGACCTGTCAAATTGCCCTCGTATGATCGTCTAAACAGGGCATAAGAACAGTTATATATCGCAGTATAGAGCCTGATGAGGTGTCGCTTCCTAATGCGAAAAAACGTTGTCATCCTAGCGCTTCCTTTTTCAATTCTGCTATCATGTGTTTTCTTTTCATCTTTCGCTTGGAAAAATATGTCAAGCAAACTACCTAGACATGCAATACACTATCCATAGTTCGAGCGTTGAAAGCAAACTGCTAACTTCAATTAAAGCTTGAAACATCATAGTCGAAACAGTCAAAACTCAATTTTCAGTGAAGTGACAGCAAAGGCCAAAAAAAGTGACATATACACACAGATACACACACACACGCACGCACACTCAATATGTTGCACATCAAGTGCAGTCAAGTGTTTTGTGACTTTAGGTGCAATGAACAGCACGTTGTGTGCAACAACATATTCAAGCGAAAGTGTGTCAGTAGCGTTTTATTGTTTTTTGCCTTTAAAGTAAGAAAGAAGTATCTTGCGAGAGTGTAGAGTATAAAAAGCCGGCGTAGCAACATGAACCAAAACACGCGCAGTTAAAACAACAAATTGCTTGTTAGTAGTATCTACATATTGCAAATTTATCGCTTGTGGTTGCTTGCGGCGCTTTTGTTGCCAGTGTCAGTTGAGTTGCATCAACAGCATAAGTGCCAAAATTTGTGCTCAAAATCTGAGCAAAGTTTTCTAGCAATGCAAAAAAAAATAAAATTGAAAATAAACCTTGAGCTTGATAGTTTGCCATACAATGCAGCGTCACAAACAGTGCGAAGGGTATATACATTTTATAAGAAACTTTGTAACACACTGTAGGAAGCTAAGCTGCGACACACCCACTGCAAGTGATAGTTTTTTTTTTCCAGAAAAAAAAAGTAGCTTTTGTTTAGAATTTGCTGTAGCAATGGCTCGAAATGGATCACTGCTAGTGGTATCTCCCATAAATATATTATAACTGCATCGCTTCGAAAATAGTACTACTCTATTTCTAAAAATATTTAACTAAATTGAATAACCGCTGCCGGGGCTGGTTTAGTTGATATCTTGGTTCTAGTATAATATAATACTTAAGTAGAAAACTGTTTCGTACATTTTCTACATGTATAGAGTGTACATTTTCTGTGTATAAAACGAATGTAAAAAAAGAATGTACATCATACTAATATATTTCGTTCGCTTTATATACTTTTGATTTATATACTCGTAAATGTACGAAAAACAAGTCTACCTTTCTTAGGCATAATACTGTTGAATTCTACATTATATACATAGGTAAAATACGTTTTCTACGCAAACGCATATAATACTTTAATACTCATGTAATACTTTAAAGTGAATGTAAATTGTAAAGTATTTAAATGACACCACAACCGAAGTCAATTTTTTAAAGTATTTTTTTGACGAATACTTTGCATAAAAACTCGGAAAAGTTTTGTAAAAGTTTGTTGTACTCGTAAATGTAAACGAGTTGAAAAATGCATCTATGCAGTAAAATATAAATATCGTTAACTTTTTTAATTACTCACCTGAAAAGTGAGTGTTAAACTATTTTCAAAAATGCATAAACTATAAAATCATTAAAAAATATAATTTTGGTCTGCATAGTTTAGAGAAGCTTTGCTAACTTTACAATTCAAAGTGTCTTACGTATGTATGAAACCATAATGAAAATTTTACAGTAGTAAAATGTATAGAATTTATTTATTAGGTTTAGTTTTCAACGGTTTATAGAGTATTTCCAGAGCGTTGTTTGATACAAACTAAATGCACTGAAACAATTTCAAACAAATTCAATTATGTTGCCCACTAAAATACAAGACATTTTAAATGAAAATAAACGATTATTCAGATACACGTCATAAATAAAACAAGAAAATGTCATCTTAAGCTAGAAGTAATTTTCGCTGACGCAGTTAGGTTCTATTAACATAAAAATCTTAACAAAACAATTTTCTAATGGTTTAAAAAATTTGAATTTTTATCGATTTTTATTAAGTTCATGCTATATATTTGCGCATAACACAAAACCAATTGTCAAATATAGTTCTACTAGCAATGAAATGAATGCTTATAAAATTCCCAATGTATACATCATATAATTACGTTTTTTAGCGACCTATATTATATACATATTCATTTTAGCTGGCTGAAGATCACTTTTACGCAGCGGTGCTGCTAGACACTGGCGTAGTTTATAAAAGGGTAATGTAACAATAATACGCAGAGTGTGAAAGAGAGTCGTGCATACAAGAGTGCATATATATACATACAAGAGTGCATGTTTGAAGAGATAAAACGTTTATTATTATACATAGGGCGCTTCTGAGAGGCATGACATAAGTAGCATAAGTAGTTAATTTGCAAGATGCGACCAGCAAACTGATGAGAACTCGTAACTGCGTTCGAAGAACGTGGCTTTGTGGATAAAACATGTTTCTGTGTAACAAAAAGTTTCAGTTATTATTCTCTCTTCACTTTGTGAAAAATATGTCGAAAATTTCTTAATGTAAAAATTACATCGAGTCAGTCATATACTCATAATTCATACAAGTTTTAAAGCTATATTGACGAATTAAAACAGAAAAACTCATTCTTTTTTTTTCTTTTTTTTTTTTTTGGTGTTCTCCAGTGAATAGTTTTATAATTTTGTTATAGAGTTTATAACGCATTGAAGGAAGCATTGAAGATCCCATAAGCTATATACATATATTATAGATCAGTTCAACTAGGCGAATCGAACTAGCCATGTCCGCCTGTCTATCTGTCCGTCTGTTCCCGTGTTTGTAAATCATAACTAGTCCCTCAATTGTTAAGATATTGATTTGAAATCAATTATGGAGACTTTCTATATTCCTAGGCTGAACATATGTCACATTTACCATACCACGCTCACTTTGTGTACGTCGACGTCCTCTTATAATGGTACGATCTGGATGTATTAGGATTGACGAACAAAATTTGTCGCTTCTAATAAAAATAAATTTTACCTATAGAAAAACTTAAAAATCATAGGCATTATTTTTTAGGGGCTACCCATTACAGTAAAGCTGGAACGTTTATTTAATACAATTTATCTAAACATAGAACAAAAGAGTCTAAATATCCACACTAGATCGGTTTAAAAGCACTGCCTCCCGGTACTGGATACAATATCTACGCTGGTCTACGGCAGGCCAAGCTACCTATACCTATATACCGTCCTATATGCCCATATGCCCAAATACCAACGCACAACTCAATAGATTTGACTTGAGGTTGCTTTTGGGCTACCTCAACGGCCATCATGCACTGAGATATCACTTAAATAAACTAGGTCTCTCCTCAGAAACAGAGGATGACGAAACTAGATTACATCTGCTTTGCGATTGCCCGGCCTTGGCCAGGCTCAGAATTGAGCAGATGTATAGACGCTTTATTACATCTGATGAGATCAGAAACACCTCGTCTAAGGATATTCTCCGTTTCATTAAAGAGACGGAGAAGATCCTAGATAAATTAACTTAACCATATCCGGGCTAGGCTACAAATGACATCATTTTATGTCGCAGTACCCGTTTCCGTTAGGATGGCCCTCAAAAGTTCTAGCTCTGACACTGAGTCTTAGGTAGCGTTACAGGCTGATTGAGCCAGATTCGCAGTGAGCACTTGCTTGTCATGTGGCTCTGGCTCAGACACTACGTTACGCGCTGGTTATCCACACCTGAAGACTATATCTCTTATAGCTTCCGAAATACTTCGTTCAAACCGATGATCGGACAGACGGACGTGTTATAGACATGTCGAGTAGAATTTCGATGTTGATCAAGAATATGCATATATGAACACTTTATGGAGTCTTCTACGCCTTCTTTTTCACAAACTTAATATACGCTTTTAGCCTATGGATACAGGGTTAAAAAACAAAGGTTCATGTAAAAATGCATAAATGAGCTGAAGATTGGTATGGAGGCTACTCCTTCTAGTAGGTTTGACACGTACTTTTTATGCATTTTATCTAAAAATATGGAAAGAAATGGAGAGTGCAAATACACCAATTTGAGGAATCTTTTATAATTTCTGAGATCTCGATGTTCACACGAACGAAACGTGTGGACCTACTAAGTTTTTGCGGCTACACGAGGAATAAAGTCTACTAGAAAGATCCAAAAACGATTCTAGCCTTAAAGCGGAATATAACATAGGCTTCGAGCCATTCCGGTCACAATACTCCAAAATATCACCGGAAATTTAGCCAAAAGAGTCTAGTTGCGACGGCACAATAACGATGAACATATTCAGTAAATATTCTTCAATCAATAATTCCATTTTGTGGTCTTTCGCACGATGTAAAATATCCCATATGCGTTCGAGTTTTATTATCTGAATAGAACACACTTTATTTTATGGAGCGCGCCATGACTCCATGCTGCTATGTACATTTGCAAGAACATAATGTATGACTTTATGCTATGAATACAGAGTTTTAAAACTCATAAATCACCAATTTTTATATTTAAAGCGTAGAGTTGGTACTTTAACTAGAAAAACAAGCTAATATAATTTATACAATTCCATTAAAAAATGCCAAAGTTAAAGATAGTTGAGTGAACATGCACAATTACGCGTTTTTACTAGCTTTTTCATATTTCAGCATACATTTGCGAAACAAACAATTAAACTCTTTATGAAATATTTTCACTCATTTAATATTAAGCATTGCTATGAAACAATTTGAAATCTCTCTCTTAAATTTAAAATAATGTATTTCAAAATTGCTTCTCTACTGCTTTACAGCCTGAAATCTCTGCTCAAGTCAAGGAAGCCATACGCATTCAAGCCGAACAAAGAATAATTGCACAACAACAAAAAATACTGGAACACCAACCGTTCGTTCAGGATGGACAGGTTTGCATTATACAATAATAAGAAAAAAAAGAGAAACAAAAAAAAAACATAAATAAAAATAAAAATAAAAAATATATATTTTTGAAAGAACATTGCGTTGCAATTTGCACTTAAAACTAAAATTTTTATATTTATGCACAGCCGCTGTACCCGAAGAACTACGACCCCTTCTATAGTCCAATACTGTTGAAAATCGATAAAATTGTTGAACAGCTTGGCATTTCGGATGACTTATGCAAGGAGCGTTTGGTCTGCAGCATGTACAAGGATCCAGCGCGTTACAGTCCGCACAGCAATTTTCTCTCGGCCGAATTGAGTCGGTAAGATACATTTTTTTTGTTTTTGTTTGGGTTGATGGCTAGAACACACAGTAGAAACTGTGAAGGAAACTAAGGGAGTTGACCAACTATTAAGCTGTTTTAAAAACTTCAAACTTACAAAAACCATGGAAAGCTGCAGCATAAGCAGCAATTTTATTTATGGCTTTAAAGATTTTTAACTGCTGCCGCTGCCGCTGCCGCTGCCACTTCTGCTGTCGATGCTTCACGGAATGTTTATTGGAATTGATGCAAATTGTGTGGTTTGCAAACTAATTCAATTTTGTTTCCAAACTGAAAAGTGTCAATTTATAATCGAAGAGATTTAAACGTAATGGTTAGAGAAAGCGTAGAAAATATACAATATATTATGTGCGTTAGTAGTTTGAAAAGTTTTAAACTTCCGCATAATTTTGTGGCTACTTCCAGCAAAAAGTTTTTCTATTCTTTAGTATGAATGATGAGAAAGTGTTGTCCGCTTCGAAATATCGGTCTAATTTGCATCTCAATTTATTGCTTTCTATCGCTCAAAAAAAAAAAGAAAAAAGCGAAAATGCACAACAAATTATTTGGCATAATAGCACCTTCGCAGACATGAACAAACTCAGGGTGCCAAACGAATACAGTTCAAAACATGTGGCAAATGTATTTGCCGCTTTTTAGCCAAATGATGTGCACGTCTGACCTTAGCTTTAGACAATATTGAGCTAAAAATAGTATTCAATCCGCGAGGACTGTAAAGAATTATGAAAGTTACGCTACTTATTTTCTTATTAGATATTCAACATCCTACGGAAAACTTATGGGAAAAGAATTTTGCAGTTTAAATATGCTTATGTCTTGTCTTGCAATATTAGAGACGATTACTTGAAGTGCTAGTCTCTCGTATAAAATATATAAAATTTTGTATGCCATTTTCATTCAAGATTTTTAAGACAACCCTGGAGTAGAGTTTCTTTTCCTATTTAAGGGATACATTATACTTTCTCCTTTTGACCGCTGACAAATCTATTTTAAAATTGAGTCATCAGATTTGCTCAAGAGTGTAGCAATTACTTTTCAATAAAGTCGGTAAATTCCACACTGCCAGTTTGAATTTAATAAAGCGTTACTCAATTTTAAACATTCTTCAACTCTCCACAAATTGATGTTGTTGTAAACTCGCATGTCGCACTAAACGACAACAAAAAACCAAGTTAGAGTCAACGTTTATTTTTGCTCTAATAAGCTGAAGACAGCTTTTCTAATTGCAATGTCAGCCAGTCATCCACACTAAGTAAGCTAGACAGGCAGTCGACTGTACTATATGGCACAGGCACTAAAACTGACAGTCAGGCGAACAAACCGAATTTATATGTTCTGCATTTACCATAGTGTAAAAATTTGCAAACTTGTGCTATTTTTCTCGTGTGAAAGCGAAATGCAGCAGGCGGCTTGTCAACGTCAGCAAGCATTTTTGCAGTTTTGCAAAAACATTTGCAAAAATTTGACAAACTGCCTACAACAAAAGCTTTTTTGCAAAGCGGCCAACTGCCAACTGCATTGTGACTGCTCAAAAAGAAACATAAAAGATACATTGCAACGTTTGTCTAATTGTCGCTTAAATGAGCGCCAACGTAGCGTAAAAAATATATGTATACAAGAAAAAGATACTATTGCGTGCAATTTAAGATTTATCTTTATCTGCACGTTCATCAATCGTTGTCTGTACGCCGCAGTGAGCTAATGAATGATATTTTCATAATTGATTATCAACCCATCGAATTCGAATGGTTGGCATTGCTGCCAACAGCTTCCAAACGGCGACAACGCTGCCAATTGTAACAAAACACCATCTGATTGTCTGTTGTTGGACTTTACGACAGTGTCAGCTCAGCTCAGCTCAACTTGGCTATGCATTGTCGCTCATGCAGAACATTTGATACACGTACTGGCCTGTCAGCAGAAAAACACAATTTTATGATAAATTACTGTCGACGAAAAGCGCAATGGATAGAAATAGTAGAGTCTATTTTTATAGAATAATAAATTTATTCATTTGAAAATTCTGCATAAAGTTTCAGCTACGTTCAGACAAAAACGAAGCCAGGCGAAACACTAAATTGTCGTCTTATTTTTTTGGAGCATTGGGCCACCTATTGATACGTTTGTTGACACTTGCTCATTGTAATGAAAATCTAAAGCTTTGGTAAAAACGAAACTTTTATACCTTCCAGTCTGACAAAGACTATACTTACGTCAATCTTATGAAAACAAAATTTCATGTCTAGAATCTACAACTCGCAAACCTCTGATATTGATTTTGTGTCGGAAGATTTTGATTTTGATATAAGTATTTTCGATATGTTACGTATTTTTATAACATTCAGAAATGGCTTATCGAGATGAGTCGATCTAGTCATGTCCATCTGTCTGTCCGTCCGTCAATTAGTTGTTTCGCAAAATGTTTACTATATCTACGTAGCTCAAATTCAGCAGGTAAGCCTATATTTGTTGCAGCCAAATAGAGCAACCATATTGACATGACAAGCCCATTTTTTTGGGTATACACATACAAACCCACCACACAATTTCGAGATTTTGTACGAAAAACTTTTTTTTACTAGCAAAATTAACTTGAAATGTTGGGGTTTTGACATTATGGCTTCTAATCTACGAACGCTTCACATAATATCAATCAGTGCGATTGCCAAACTTTTTGAGGTAGTCCACAAACCCACTACCCACTTTTTGGATTCTGTTGCAAAAACTTATTTGAGTCATTTCGTTTTATTATTAAAGTTGAATTGAATTACAATAAAGGTTTAGTTGTTGGAAAGCTGAAGTGATTTACCGCGTAGAATCCGAATCCGGAATCAGAATTGGCCTATCACGTCAGGATTTTGATATATTTGAGGTTATGTATCCGAAAAACGGCGTTTTGTGTTCTGTCTCTCCAGTTATATCATTTAGTACCATACTTACCCTTTAATTTAAGAGTTCAAGAGATCAATTACAAAGGATTCGGAAAGTTATGGCTATTCGAAGTTACGAAATATATGAATTCGACGTCATTAGCATTATCTCAAAATCCTGACGTGAGCTTTCCAACAAGTAACATGACCCCGGTTTTTTTGACTTTGACAGTTGTCAATGTCAATGTGTAGTGTCGCTGCCCTGAAGTGAAGTCCTGTCAAGTTGCTCTCGGCAGTCTGGCTTTAATATTTATATTCAAATAATTTATGGTTCATTGGCTCGTTCATTTGCAAGTCGCTCTCAGTAAAGTTGTATTCAAGTTTTCATCAATTAGCAATTTAGTTAAAAGAAACTGTGCGCAAATTGACACGTGTGCTGGCTACAAATTGATTGTGATAGAATTTAAATGAAGTTAAGAAAATGAATGATACAAGATATACATAGCCATTTATTAAAGTCAGAATTTTCGCTAATTAGCTTGCAATGAAATTTAATTACGTCCAATGTTAAATAAAATATTGATGTTTTCTTTTCTGACAAGTAATAATGAGCTACACGCTCACTTAACTTAAATCCTTTTTAAATTTTTAAAACGAAAATCCCATTTGGTTCATTACCTTTTGCCTAAATATATTTCCGCTATCGAAACTCAAGTTCATACAGACATTAGAGCAGATAAATGACCGAAACAGAAGAAAAAAAGGACAGATGAAGTAAGGATACTTTATCTTGAATTGATTCGCTTTGTGGTTTTGATTTTGGCGAATAGCTTAAAGAAACAAACAAATTATGCTTCGATGAAACAAATTCTCTAATACACTGCTTGTATGCTAAAATGAAATGGTAGCTAGCAATTTATTAATTGTATTAATTGTTTAATTGTAATTCATATATGTATTTATATAAAATTCCAACCACGGCAGCGGCCAACAATATATTCCCTGTTCGAATAGCTCGCATGCAGTAACAATTTGCTAGATAATGGTCTATGTTAGCGAAAAGGTAACAGCAACAGAGTCTAACGATTTGCCTAACTACTGGTCGTTAGCTCTTAGCTAACGACCACCTCTTTTCAGCGTTGCACCACCTAAAATTGTAATATCAACAACAAAATCATACCAGCATAATTTATTCAATGCACTTCGAACGTCGTCGTGACACGTCGTGCAAAATCGTACCGCCTTAAACGAGTGCCAGCAGGTAACCAGTTTAAAAATGGAAATAAAAAAAAATATATTTTTGGTTTTGCGGCAACAGTCAATGAGAAAAGCAATTGTTTGTGATTCGGCAAGCTTAGCCAGAGATTTTGCGTTCAACACCGGCGCCTTTGATCAACACCAGTTCGAACACCAGCTTCCTGAACCCAACAAAACATTTTGATAAACGGCATAAATGCAACGAAATAAAACAAAAAAATACATCAAAATCAAATGAAGAATACAATAAAAGTGAATTTTTTATGCGAACGTTTGTCTTTATTCCCGTCATGTAGTCATAACGAATGGCTAACTCCTTTTCCCTAGCAAAGAACCAACTACATACGCACAACGTATGGCTAACCCCTTTTCACATTTGAAGAGATAGCGAAAAAAATGCAACGTCGCACAGCTCGTTCCTTGCCAAAGACATGCCCGTATTAAATTCGTTAGGGAAATGCATGGACGGTGCTTGAGCCAAGACTTAGTATTCACTTCCGGTGATGGGGCGAAATTGCGAGCAAAGCACCGGTGCAGCGGAACAATTAAGTTTAAATGTTTAGTCGGTGTAACAGTAAAATATTGGTAGCTGTTGATATCATATCGATATATTGATATATCGATATTTATTAGAAACCGATATGATACTTTGATATGATATTTTGAAAGTGCGATATTATAAATATCGATATTTCATGATATTTTTTGGCGAATTTATATCAATAGCTTATGACCTCTACTACTTATAATCGACAATATCAATATCGATATTTTTAAAATTGAGATTTTTTTATATGATTTCTTGTAGAAAATTTGTACATTATTCTTGGTAACTTAATTTAAATTTGATTCCAAATACTTATTACGCTTAAAATATGTTAAAATCTTGTATATTTACGCACTTCTTCAAGCAATTCCGATATATCGATACTTTCGTTATTTTTTCAAACCGAATATCAAATGCCAATATCGCCAAATTAAATATCGCAATATTTACATATAGCCAATTTCAACATCGTGTTATAACCGATATCTATATTTGCAACGATATCAACAACAAAAGTTAAAGTAACTAATTGTTCCAGTCTTCTGTAATGCTTTGTTATCGTTGCCTTTTTATCGTTGTCTATATGATCTCTTTTATCTTTGCCTTCTGTTATCGTTATCTATTTTATCGTTGCTCTTCATTATCGCTGCCATTGTTGTCGATATGTTTATATATGTTATTGTATAATCTTAAAATCAATGTGACTTTACATGCTGCTAGAACTCGTTTTCTGTTTTTAAACATAATTGCCTTAAAACTATACAAAATAAGAAATATGTACTCTATTCAATACTATATTTCACCCTTCAAATATCAAAAATTAAAGATTCCAATAACACTCGCTGTTCACTGTCTGTGTAGCGTATACCAATAAAAAAAAAATATATATATAACGAAAGTGGATTAAGTATGCTCTTTGGAAGATTTATTTATAATTTTTCTGAATCCCTTTATCGTTATTTTTTTTTTTTTTTTACTTTCTGGGCAGCAATTTGCGCTTGAATAGTTTGCGTCCTTGAAATAAAATAGCAATAATTCTCTAAGCTGCTGTTTTGTGTTTTCAATGCTTTAAGCACAGCCAGTAAGTTAGTTCGATTGCAAAAATAAAAACAAAAATCAAAATATAAAAAAGAAATCCCAAAAAGATGAAGTTCTTTGTGCTTTGAACTTTCTGCGAAAAGTGAAAGAAAAAGTGACAAAACAAAACGAAAAGCAGTGCCTAAAACGCTTTTTCCTTTGCTAGTTCTATCTGCTCAATCTGAAGAGTCCTGTGTGAAACTTTTTGCTTTCTTTAACACTTTTACTTTGGCGTATTTCAGCCGAAAATGCCTGAAAGCGAAACGATGTCAGAAAAGTTAATTAGCAAAGTTCTTCTTCCTACAATCCGAAAAAAATCAAGACAAAGCCAACGTAGATACATTTTGTAGATACTTTACGAGAACATTCAGTTGCTGCTGTTTTAAGTGCTACTAAACGAACAAAATGAAATAGACATACTTATTCAAACTTGATTAAAAAATGTTTCGCTGTAAACAATTAACTGAGTTTCCTTAACTTTTAGTAGATGAAGTAGAAGCCTATTATAGATGCTTTATGGCAGACTCTAAAACTTTCTTTCATTATACACTACACACACACAAGTATGAAAGTTTAGATTGTACGAGATGTAAGAGGAAAATTATGGTTAATAAGCTATCGGACGTCTTTTATCCCTTCGTAACTGCTTAAAATTATGCATTTACTTCATTTTGAAACTTTATAATTTGTCTACTCATTGAGTCAACAGTAGCCAAAAGTAGGTTTAGCAGATCCCATAAAGTATATACTTAGTCATAAAAGTACGAGAAAGTTAGAACCTCTTTAAAATAGGCCCCATTTGATGCAAAAAGCGTTTGCCAGTGTTTTTACCAGTCTTCGAAATAGCTTTTCATAGCACTGTTCGGTATAGCTTTCAGTTAATTCCACGGCAATTTTATTTTCGAAAACAAAAAGAAGTCAGACGGGAACAAATCAGATGAATACGGTATTTGATCGATTTGTTGCCTTCAATTCAATAACATTTGGTTCTATTTTTAAAGAAATCTTACCTTTTATGGAACAAGAAATGCGGCGGCGCATCTTACGCCCAAATTATCCACTAAAAACAAACGACAAATGGTCAGATGACGTTCAATCTCTCTTAAGCTGGGATGGCGACTATCGAGTACAAATTCCTACACTTTTTCGCTTCCGTCGGTTGGAGACGAAAACATAGATTGTCTTCGATGATTTGTCGACCTTCCTTGAACACTTTGTACCAATCGTACGTCCGCGTTTTTGATAAAACTGTTTCCATATAACACTTTTCTAACACTCTTAACTGATCGGCACATCACAAAAATTAATGGTTTATTGTAATAAATCCAGACCATCCAGATCATGATGTAAAGACATAGGTCTAGTTTAGTTTTGTAGAGTAATTAGGGACAGACAACCTCAAAAAAAAAAACCACCAATAATTGGCCGCGTTTTTTAGTTACTAATTCCCAATACAACGGATATGGTGTCTATTAGCAGATAGATAATTGAATGGCTACTTCTAACCCCTAGAAAACACCTCATATAGGCTATATCAAAGAGATGCAGAGGTCTTATGCTTTTTATGTACGTTTGTGTTTGTTATGCTCTTCATCATAAACTGAGCATTAACGTACACACACGCAGCTCTTTGCATTTACTAGTGTGAAGTATACAAACAATTTCATGGTTCTTCGATATCTATGCTATGTATTTTCTTGATCAACATAAAATTCGAATCGATATAGGCTTACTCGACAGTCTGTTTGAACAACGATCTCTTGGCGACTGTAAGAGTTAGACTCTTCAAGATATTTGGACTCTCCTAATATCTCTACATTGTACCAAATGAAACTTAATTAAGCTAGCAAAGACAAAATTGATTTTAAGTTAATCATAATAAAAAAGTGCCACATAGGCGCAGCTAGTAATCTACACACCAGTTTTTGTTTTTTCACTTTCGGAACGAAAATTACGACTTAATTTAGCCAAATCTTCTCGAAAATAAAAGTCATAAAAAGCCCAGATTGTTCCGATGCATATATCAAGGGTTCATATAAAGAGCATTATACGCTTTACAATGTATCTCATTTGAGATTAACTCCCTTTATATACTATTGATCAGTCTTCAGTCTTCGTTCATGATACCAAAGGCACCAAAAAACTTTTTACATTTATTTTTGTATTGGCAAATAGGGCTGCGGCGATATAAGTACGTAGTCGTTAAGTATCGATACTTTTATGCAATATGTCGATGTTCATTCCAATAAATATCGAAAATTTTATCGCTCTAATTCGACCTTTGAAAGAATTCATCTGTATAAAAAATTATATTTTTTATTAGCGTGAAATAAGCTGTGAAATAAGCTGCGAATAGTGTAAATAAAATCGATTAATTAACGCCAGTAATTTCCAATATATTTGGCGATATTTTAAATAGGAAGTAGACGCAGTTGCTAAATGTAAAAAGTGTCAACAAAAGGTTGTTTACGGCAAATACTTCAAAATTAAATTAACCTTTTGAAGAATCAGAGTCATTCATGGCACACAGAACAAAATAGAGAGAAACAATTCCCAACTTCTCATTAGTATACTGATGAAGGTATCAAGCACCAAAATTTAGATGAGTGTATCAATCACTATGGATATATTTAAATATTTTATTTTATGCTTAATTATGCTTGGAATAGATAGATATTCTTAATTGGAGATACTTGAGTTATTTTCAATTAAACGCGTCTTCTACTTAGTATTCTATAAAGTTCCCCAAAATAAGCTGTTTTATATATTACTAGTTTTATATATTACTTTGCATAAAAAGTACTCATACTTATATATAGCATCGATGCTTAAAGTAAAAGTAAAATATCGATACTTTCCCATATATGCTTATGTGTACAAATATCGATACCCTCAGGTATCAGAGCATCGCTATTGGCAAATGTTTGTAAGGCAGGCTAAGCTGTTGAAGGTAACTACGTCTTATTTTTAACTTATATAGATTACATTCCATTCAATATTCAATAGTTTTGAAGCGTATAAACACTTCTGCTTCACCGAGCATAAACTTATTTACAAAAAAAAACTTTTTTTCGCTCAACTATTTGCAGAGATACCAGTGAACTGGCACCTGTATCAAATGCCAATGAAGCAGTGCTTCGCTTCTACCGACTCATACAGGCTGCACGCGATGGCCAAGAACAAAAGGACTGCCTCAGCCTGTATCCACAGTGCAACATAAATACGGAGCGTCGTCGACGACGTTGAAAAGCATGCCAGCGGCCAAGTCTCAAAGTTCTCAACGTGCTCTTACATCATTTCATTTTGTACATAAACTAAATTATATTTAGTGCAATTTAAATTTAATTGAAACGTTTTTGTATCTTGTTAGATTTTTAACCTATTTATTTATTTATTTATTTATTTATTACTTAATTTAATAGCCCTATATTAAATTATGTGCGCTGCAATTTTGTTTGTTAATAATTATTCTGATTTTGTGCGGTATTTTTATTTATTTATTTCAAATTTTTATTTATTTATTTTTTTTTTTTTTTTTTTGTAATATTTAAAAGTACACTTTTTATGCTGTAAACACTTTTAATGATTTTTCTGCATTTTTTATGTTTTTTTTTTTTTTTTTTGTTTTCAATGAAATCAGAATTTTTATTCACACTATTGCAGCTTTTTATACGATATATCGCAACGAATCGGGACTTTATGTCAATTTAGTCAATATTTATTTAATAATTGTTGTAAAATATTTATATATTTATTTATTTATTTTAAAATTATTGCATTCAATCGAATTGGTTGTACGTATTTGGTATTTGTTTCAATGTATACACATGTTGAATAAATATAGACAAAATATACATACTAGTGTGTATTTGTGTTAAAATGTTATAGCTACTTTTTTTTATTTTTTTTTTTTTTGTATACCCTGTACCCATATGCTGAAAGAGTACATTAAGTTTGTGCAAATGTATGTAAACGGCAGAAGGCGGCGTGATATACCGAATAAAGTAGGGATGTGAATATGGTATCGATATAACGATGTATCGATATTGTCAAAAAAACGGTATGATATTTTGATATGATATTTACCTAAAACGATAGAATCAATATCGTTTTTTATTAGCGATAATTAATAAGAATTTTGTGTATAAAAAAATTGTCAAAATAGAAAAAATGAATGAAAGCAACCTATTTTTTTATAAGCTAGAAAAGTCAAAGCATTACTATAGAATATTTTTAGACTTTACAGACAAAGGAGGCGTAAGACATTAAATAAAGTATTTATGCTTTTCATCAGCATGACAGAACAGCCCAGCTAAAGCAACAACAGTTTTAATAATTTTCGAATCAATATAATTCGCAATAAGTTCTTAAATTTTTTGCTTTTTATTAAATCGAAAACTTCCACTCCACTTCCAAGATGCTGGAGCTATATTTAATATTTTTGGTATTCCCTCAATTGATTAAATTTCGTAACTGATTTGATAGATTTAATTCTGTTGATTATTTCGTTGACAGTTGTCAGCAGCGGTTATCATCTTTATTTGTCGCAACTGACCTTTTTCCTTTCAATTGCAAGTCCACTAAATATTTATTCTATGAAAAGCAAATTTAGAATTAGATGCTTATACTCCGGTGTGCATGGTATTATGTTTTAAAGCCAATATTTATTTAAAACACGATCCATTTAACTCAATACAACATTTGGAACGCTCAACCAATTTATACATAGACTTTTTAAATTCGATTTTTGGCATGCTCTTTAGCATCTGTGTCACGGCTGCTTGTATGGCTGGAATGTCAACGTAAAAAGCTCATTTCAATGCAGTTTTCATATTTGGGAAGAGAAAATAATCGCACGCTGACAGATCATGTGAATACGGAGGGTGGTCGATGAGACAAATCTGTTTTTCCATTAAAAACTCATTGACTTTTTTGGTCTTATGCTGATTTCCTTTGGAATATTCGTGCCTAACACGTAGAACCCTCGACCACAAACGATGTAAAACTTGTAAATAATATTCTCCATTGACAGTTTGTTTTTCTGGAACAAATTGCTTGTGAACAATACCCTTGGAATCATAGAAAGTTAACAACATTGTCTTGATTCTTGACTTATGAAAATGCAATTTTTTATGTTTTGCAGATTGCAGATTCTGCAGATTGTCGCTTAGTTTCAGGATTATATTTAAAACACAATGTTTCGGTACCAGCTATGATCGAACCAAGAAAATGTGGATCGTTTTCAGCTGTTCAAATGATGTCTTTGCAATGCTCTACACGAATGTACCTTTCGAACACTGCCAACATTTAATAGATGGTGCTACGTGTTCTATGATTTAAATTAATAGTTCGGTTATTTTCAGATCCATCTTGTATGTTTATCGCTCTATAGAGAACGAAAGTTTAGTAGCTCCCATACAAACCTGACCCACACTTGTAGGTATTTGTATGAAAATGTTTTTGCTGTTAATTAAGCAACTTACCTCAAACTAGCTATATATGCTATATCTAACATCAATCCTAATAAAATATCACACATAGGTTCAGATTGGACCACTACAGAATATAGTCCCATCTATGATCTATGATTCAAATAATGACTCTTCGAAAAACTACAGGATATCTGGAAGTCCAGCACACTCGACTGCAGCGTGCTTTTTTTCTTTTTATTTTTGCTGAATATACAAACCATTTAGAGGTATGTGAGACATTTAATTAAAATACATTTGTATCTCTTTGATATGTCAATTGATAAATGCATTATAATTACATTTATTGATGATACGTAACGTAATTAAGATAAACTCGTATTGTTATGTATAATTGTATACAATGGCATGTTTCGTTATATAATGTAAAAAGTGTAAAGGGAACAGTTATAAATATTGAAGTTTTTTAAATTTAAAATTAAAAGCAGCTCCGGTGTGTTACAGAAATCTAGTCTGGTCTGGTCTGGTCTTCGTCTGGTGATTTTATAGAGAAATTCGTTAGTTGTAGGTTTTTTTTCGGATATAAGTTCGGAGAACAAAAATATATTTAAGACTATGTAAATGAAATTTATTGCAGATTTACTTCGTTGCTGTAATGAATAGTATGAATTACCTATTTTATTAGTCAATTTTTTTTTTAAACAAGAAAAAACGTTAACTTCGGTTTAATCGAAGATCTAATACCATTCACAAGAAATTTTAAATAGTATTGTAAAACATAAAAGTGGGGGTTTAAATATGGTCTACCCCAAAAATTGGGCGGTACACGCCCATTAGTAGATGTGTATGAAGCAATGGAGTGGATGTGTAGATGCCGCCATATGGAATTTCAAGTTGATATTGACTTTTTCCATACAAATGCATAAAAGTGAACTGTGAACTCAAAAAGTGGACGGGACACGCCCATTTGTAAATGTATATTATGCGGTTTCCACCAAAATCCACCAATTCAAATTTCAAGCTAATATTGATTTACCAAATGAACTGTCTCATCTCAACCTTATTAGTATATCGATCTGTATCATGATGTCATCAATTAACAGAGATCAACGTGGATAGGAACACGGTATGCCAAAACGCCGGATACAATTTGACGACGAATTGAAGACAAATAATTTCAAAAGATGAACTACAGTTAGCCAGATATGCACCAACCAGCTGCACGCCGAGGACGTTGGAGATCCAATGTTCCTTTGGGAGCTCAGTAAAGCATGAGTAAAAGAAATATGAACAGAAAGCCAAGAACCAAGCGGAGCCAATCCAGCAAAACGGGAATTCATCTTGACTGAGCAAGCTGAATAAAAGTCATATACCTATATGATTGGTACATACACATATTAACTAAGTGAAAATATTTGTATTTAATATATTTCCTAACTCTTTACAAAAAAAAAACAACATTACTCACCTTTTATATGCAAAAGTCCCACCAGCGCAACAAATAGATATTATCTTTTTCCGAGTTAGTTTGGAGTTGTGAAGTGACCTAGGCTACTACCGTCCATGCGCCTATTAGCTGGGACGGTAAAAAAAACACAAAAAACAAAGGCTGCATTTTTATCTCAAGCTCAGTTCAGATATTCCCATAAAGAAAGCGCAATGGAGACCATGAACTGAAAAAATTCGCACTTCTCTTATGGCGAATGCTCAAAATTTGCATATCTTAGCACCAGATTTATAGCCTAAAAGTCTTACTTACAAAGTAGTATAAAAGCCTCAAATCGCTGAACAGATAATCCATTAGTTCTATTTGTTCAGTTCAAAACTTCTTGAAATAAAAATGCAGCAGATTTTGTTACTTATTATCATCATTAATGTTGCCGTGTTTGTTCACGGCACAAATTATTGCAATCCGAGTTTGTGCAATGGCACACAGCATATTGCATGCAACAATCCGGGAGTAAGTTGCTATTTTGTTTGAAAGACTCGTATTAATATAAGGACTGCTTTCTAGAATTGGAATGATAACTGCAAAAAAAAAACAAACCGACGATTGTTCCGGTAAACGAAACGTTTAAAGCGACGCTAATTACTTTACTGCCGGTGGTGGAGAGTCAAAGTTCGCTCCCGCTTTCGGCATGCGCCCCTTAAAATGGATCGATGAGCTTGCCTACATTGCTTCCTTGAATGTATTACAATGTGGAGATGATCATGTATATGCGCAGACGTGGCAGAATACCGATCAATTCGAAAATGTGGGAGTAAGTTATGTCCGTATGACTTATTATAAACGCCCAATCACCCCCACGACATTGACCAATGCAGCACAAAAATGGTATGATGAGATCAAGAATGTAAATCAAGCAATACTCGATGCCTATCCGAGCAACTATAAAGGACCGTGAGTCGAACTTCATGATCAGTTTGCTGTTTTAAGTTTGACCTTTTGATATAAAATATTTTCAGACAAATTGATGACTTTGGTTAACGATCGAAGTGCCGAATTCGGTTGCGCCGCTTCTACATACTCCACTACGTTTGGCTTATGCTCTATGCTCATACTTGCCTGCACTTATGCCACCACAAATATTGTTGGCAGGGAGACATATATCCCGTGCTCGAAACCAGGCACTGGCTGCATCTCCGGAGATAATGCTCTATTTACCAATCTCTGCTCAGTATCGTAACCGTTTTATAATCCGTAATAAACCACAGCTTTGAAACGAAAAAGCATTTTTTTACTCATTGAGATATTACCTTCAAACTTAATACACCTTTTTCAAAAAACTAACGGTGTCCCCAATGCACGAATACATGCAGTGAGTGAAACATCTTGTCGCAAATCAAACCATTGTAAAATCTGGAACAGTAAAAGATAGAAAACTTTTTTTTTTTTAAATAGACATTTTTCATATAGACTTTTTATTTAATTTTAAATAAACACTTTAAATAAAATTGGATGTTGATCACCAAAAAGAAATCTCAATAAAGCCATTGTTTCGCGTGCTGTCTGTGCCGTAGGACCGTCTTGATTAAACAAAATGTCGTCTATATAACGGGCTTCAATTTCAGGCAACATAAAATCTGTTATCATTGTGCAGTAGCGCTCGAAATTTAAAGAAATACGGACCGATGATTCCACCAGCCCATAAACCACACCAAACAGTGCATTTTGTGAATGTAATGATAATTCGAGAATCTCTTCGGGTTGCTCATCAGCCCAAATGCGGCAATTTTGTTTATTGACGCATCCATTGACTGAAATTAAAGCGCAAATTCAAGTCTGGCGGCTTCAAATCTTGAACGAGTTTAATTTTGTAAGTCTTTAAACCAAAAAAAATTCGCAAATTTATTCGGACGCGGATCATGCAATAACGTACACTGAGACTCAAATTTTCGGATGGTATTAACAATAGTGAGCTCGGAAGATCTATTATGCACGCCATATATTTCTGGAAGTGCACGAAACACATTTTTCACAGAATACTAATTTTGTGGTGTGAGTCGTTACATGATGAATTGTCAAACAATACTGAGAACAGTCACGCGTGATCTGTGAAAAAAAAAACAAATTAAAAAAACCACTAAATGAACCACCCGTTATAATGTTTCGTACGGAATTGTCTTTCTTTTATTTGTTCTGTTTCAGAAATCCAGTAGCCGTACTTGAATTCCTCCTTATCCAGGGTCAAAAACTTGATCACGATGGAGAATAGTTTGATGTGACCATGATTGCTCGCAGGAGTGCTTATGCTAATCAAAAGTGCTTCTTCGAGCTCCTCTTCAACAATGTCCACGACGTGTGGCACCATTTACCGTGAAGGTACCATTTTCAATATAGCCGTATAGCCATCATGATATTGGAGATTTTTCCCGAGAGCTTCAATCAAAGGTGTAATAGATAGGGACATGGATGTAAAACAGAACATTTTCTTGCAAATGCGAAGCGCAAAATTTGGAGACAAATCAAGGCTACTATGAAAAAATAATGGAGTACTCAGGGTATAATCGAACAATATTCCATAGTTCTTTCTTCTATCTATTGTTTTGATGTAGTATTGTTCTTGGCCATTCTTTGAAACCTGCAGCCACTATTTTCTATGTACTGCAGCACAACAGTGTACATGGGCTATAATATACATATACTTGACAATCGCAAGCTTTTACTTTTTATTAAACATTCCTAGACAATAATATAATATAATATTTCGATGCATTCTGCCAACTCCATTAACGGAAACGGAAGATCCAATGCGAATGTCTGACATCAAAACACCGAAATGCCAAATAGTAATTGCCAGTTTTGGATTCAACATATGCGAGTATATGTATCTATGCAATGTATCTGTGTAGGTATGTATCTATGCAAAGCATTAAAAGTAACGATAATAATAACGCTGCTAGCCAAATCGTCAATAAGCATGCCAACAATAATATATTTTGTATTTTCAAGCCCTAGATGGGCCATGTATACTCGTATAATTGCCATTCAACTCAATGTTGCATGAACATATTTCCGCTATTCAAAACCAATAAAATGGCGCATGAAAATATCGGAAAATGTCTGTGTATATATTCGTATTTATATATATATATATATATATATATATATATATATATATATATATATATATATATATATATATATATATATATATATATATATATATGCCTGAATAAACAGCAGAATGCATTGAATCGTTTGCTGGCATAATTGTTTGCGTTTGCGTTAAAATCGCACTGAGATATGTTTTCTAATTAGTTTTCCGAGCACGTTCTCACAGCCACAACCTGATTTTTCCTATACAATTGATTCGGTGCGGTTCAGTTCGGTTTGATTCAGAGTGGAGTGTGTATAGAGTGTAGAGTGTAGAGTGTAGAGTATGGTTTGGCGTTCGCTGGACTTTAGTGGACCCACTTTGAAATGCGTAAATAACTTTCAATTACTGTACACATTGCTTTATTTTTTCGCTATATATTTACTACTTATAATGCGGCTGCCCTCAAGCGCTGAGTGAAAGGGAGAGCTGTACGTGTTGTGCGATAGAGATGGAGATTCTTTGGTTTATGGTAAATATATGGTAATGTAAAAGAAAAGAGATAGCAGATTTAATAATATTGTAATATGCTGCCAAGTTGTTGCGGCTCAGGCATGTAAATAAGGGTGTAGTTGGCAAATATTTGAAAAGGGATTTATCTACACACAGCTATTTATGTATATTGTAAGTATATTGCAAACAGAAGTTGCAAAAAATTTTGGAAACTAATACTGTGGATGCCGATAGCTAACTGTCTCTTTGACGAAATATATTTTATAACTCAAAATTTAATTTTAATAGTATTCATACTAAATTTCAAATCGTATAGCAGCCTATAAAATAGACCTGTCTCACGAACTACTAGCAAGTCGACTACAACAGTGTAATCGATGCTGGCTCGATGAATATACCAACGATTTCAAGTATACCAGAAAGTAGTCCGGCAGTGTCTTATCTTGCGCTCCACACAATAAGCTCGTTTCTAGAGATAATGTTTTGGTCGAACTCCAGAAGAATGGTATGGTGTGACGCTATTCTGTTGAAACCAAGGGCCTTCCAGTCCACATTGACTTACTTTTGAAAACAAAAAATCGTTCAACGTGGTTCGATATCGCTTGCCATTGACGGTGATTGTGCGATTTGCTTCGTTTTTAAAGAAGTATGGATCGATGATGTACGTATGGCCAACTGCGACAATTTTGCTTATTCGCTAGGACATTGAGGCAGTCCCGTTGAGATGTGGGTAAATTACCCAGTATTTTTGGGGTTCGGTATCATTGGGATCGCATTTGTTTACTAATTTTTTTAAAATTGGTGTTCGTCATTAGTCCCGAGCCCAGATTTTCGCTCGCCAGCCCTACACTGAGGCAGAAGTGAGCGTCAACACTGTACAAAATCTTGCGGTGAAAAAATGCATAAACTTCTAACCGTTCAAACGCCCAATCACAGATTTCTTTGAAATTGAATGATGTATTTGTAATTGGTTTATTCAAAAACGAACTAACTAACTGAACACGAATCTGGGACGCTGTTTTTAGGGGATTCAACGCCTATTTTCTCGAAAAAGTGACGTGATGCAAAGTTTTTGTACCCAGATTCGTGTTCACCATGAAAAATCCATTCGGAAACACTAGGTCCCATCTTATTCGATACCAAAAAATTGGAATTTGCAGGGCAGTGTAATCTGATATATCCCCTCCCATTGCAAAACTGATTCTACGCCGCTGGTTCTACATATAGATTTCGTATTAAGTTCTTTCATATGCAGGGTATTTCTTTATCTTTTAAAGTAATCGATTTAAAGTAATCGGTTTATCTTTTCACCAGACTGTTCTAATGATGGTTATGTTTCTAAAGTGTATATTTATTCTTTGGCGCCCTGTATAGCCTAAACGGCTTGCTGGATTTTGTCATATAAGATGTCGGTAGTTTTTTTTAGCTTGCGGGAGTGCTGTACCAGGCTGTATCATTTTTATACAAGGCCTGCCAATAAGGACAAATAGATCGTTTTCCAATTTTTTAATATAGGGTATGTTTTTTTAGGGGTGCAGAACATTGAATTATTTTATATACTGAGATTACTTAATTTCAAACTGAAAATTGTCTTTATTACAAAGATCATTTTATGTCATTAGTGTTAAAATACGATCTCAAGCATGTGGCCCCTGACTCAGATGTCCGGAAGTTAAATTTTCGACCAATTTTCATTTAGAGTACACATGGTGTGAAAACGATTCATGGTTAATCGAATAAGTCGCTCGGATGGATAATTATGTCGACCTTTACGGTCGGGGCGTAGCGCACGGTTACATTCCCGAAATGAACCACGATTTTCGATATAAATTTGCACAATTTCCAAACGTTGTTCTGGCATTAGTCTATATAAGATAAAATGCCAAACCAAACTGATTAGAAATGACAATTACGTTGTAAGATTTCATCAATTTATGACAGTTTACCATGTTCTAAAATGGAACATTTAAACACCCTAAAACAGCCTAAAAACACCCCATATGTATGCCTATATATACTTTGGCGTACTCTATAGCCTAAACGGCTACATGGAATTTGTCATTTGAGCTGTCGTTAGATTCCTCTTGATTGCGGTAGTGGCAAATGATATAATATTTTTGATACTTGCATAACAATTTTAGCTCCGGGAACCAACCGTTGCAACCATTGGAACTAGTATTCTGAGGCATTCTTTGAAACTCAATAAAGTTTTTCATGAAGCCATAAATTGTATTACCATACCAAAATATCTCTGTTCTTCACGACAAACGTAAGAATGAGACAACATTAGAACATTGAGGCCAACACCTACTAAGGTCGTCCGTACATTTTTTCATGCAAGAGGTGAAATTATTTACAAATACTTGCGATTTCCATGACTTTGAAGCGAACGCCGACCAAAACAAAACGTTCATGAATAGTTTTGGTAGAAGAAAAGGGTCAAAACGGAAGAAAAAGCAAAATGTTGTTGGCCAAAACCAAAGTCAAATCAATTGCACCAATCAAAGTCGAGCGCAGCAACTACGACGTGCAACTCAATTAATAAAATAGCGTCGTATAAAAACCAAGCGATACTCGACGGCCATTTACATATCCAATTGGATTGTCTGCGTGTGCAGACGGAGACCAAAGCGGTACAATAAGTATTAGCAGCTATCGAAGCAATCGAAGGCAACGCAGGATGCACAGGTACATATTGTTGTTGGTTATAGGCGCGTTGACAGCGTTGACCGCCACAGGCGTCAATGCGGCCAGCGCTGCAAAAGCACCACAAACACAACCGCAACCGCTCATCTCGGCCAGTGAATTGGCTGTGGATATGTACAATACATGTCTGAAGGATCTGAATATTGGCTGCATTAGACCCAAGGCACTACAGTGGTTCAATGCAGCACTGCAACAGAATGAAATTGCTCTGACGCAACGTCTGTCCGTTGTACGTACTGGCGCCGACGCGGCACAGCAGCAGCGTTCGCTCAATGCAGAGGAGCAAATGTTCGACGAAATTGAAGCTTACCTCAGCACACATGCGCTACGCATCAAGGCGCCTGAATATTTTAGCAGCTCCGAAGCACGTTCGATGGTGCCAGACTATCTCATGGATAATGCGCTGACCAAGGGCGGTATAGTGCCATTGACTGCAAGCAGTGAAGGTGCGTGCGTGGGTGAAAGTTGTCTAAAATATCTAATAATTTCTTTAAATACTCTACAGGTCGCGGTATGATACGCAAAGCCATATTGCCCTTCTTGCTTGGTCTCAAATTGAAGACCACGGTGCTCGTGCCTCTGGCGTTGGCTTTAATTGCGCTTAAAACCTGGAAAGCTATGACATTGGGTCTGCTCTCGCTGGTGCTGTCAGGCGCATTGGTCATCTTTAAGATTGCCAAACCTAAGGTAAATTATGCGTATAAAAACTGCTTTGGCTTTGATTTAATAATCAATTATTTCTATAGATTGTCAACTATGAAGTTGTACACTATCCACATCACGAACACATCGAACACTTGCCACATCATCACCATCATGTCGATCACATTGTGCCACATCACATTGAACACATTGTGCCACATCATATAGATCATCACTTGGATCATCATTTGGATCATCATTTGGATCATCATCTGGATCATCATCTTGAGCATCACATTGATCTGCCGCATCATGTTGAGCATGTTGAACATTTGGAACATCCTGCACCTGCATGGGATCCACATGCCTGGGCACGTTCCTCACAGGAGCCACAGGATGCACAGGATATGGCTTATGCTGGTCAAAAGCGTCGTTAAGAAGCTATATGACAACAACAACAAAAAACGAAACTAAAGCACCACACATTGATTTACATGATGGACATGCTGTTAATTATTTATTCTAAGTCTAAGTAGCAACACACACAATGGAACATCTCCAAAGATTTATGTTTATATTTAATTGGAAATTTTACAAAATTTATTTGTTTCATTTTTTTGTGTGTGTACATAGAAAAAACAAAACACGTACCTACAAAAATCAAACGTAAAAAAGTCGGGAATATAAGTTATTTATTTGTAAATATTTATTGAATAAAAATATATGAATGTGAAAATTATTTACTAGATAAACTACACTAGTTTACAGCAAAAAAAAATACACCTTTTTAGAAGGTTATTAGTGTGCTGAACACGAAAAACGTACTGACTTTTTTTCATTTGTGCCATTCACCTAGATAACGATACATTTGAGGTTTTCGATGTATCATTTTACTTAAACCAGCGTCGAGAGTGAACAGCAACATAGAATAAACTATTCATTAAAGATTTTGAGAAATAATTGTACACTCTGTCAAAACGCTAACTTATTGCAAATATCTCCTTTCTTAAAGTAAGGACAAAGAACACTGAGTTTCCAATCGTTGGGACCATATCTTTCATACGAGTTGATGCATACGTCTTACCAAATCTTCGCCACTGGTCTTGAATAACTCAGCTGGCAGTTCATCAGAGCCTGCCATTTTTATTCTGCAGCTTGTTAATTACTGACTCGACTTCGATATAGTTCGGTAACGTTTCTACCAAGTCACCATCAAATGAAATATTTTCCAAGCGATGGCATGGTTTCCTTCATCGCCTCCAAGTATATTAGAGAAGTGACTTCCATAGTGATTCCAGTGCCTACCATTTTCGTGCTTACAAATAGAAGCTTCGAGCTTTAAACCTTCGGTCAGACGCTTGACCATTTAATAAAATGTGCACACTTCATTTCTATCACATAACACAATATGTTCAAACTGACACCCTTATTCTTCATTTTTCTTGAGTCTGAAGTCTTGAGTTTTTCTCTATCTCCGTCTCTCTCAATATGTGATGTAACCAATGACCTGCTTGACAGCCGCATCCATGGAGTTGAAGATATATCTCCATTGCTCACACATACGAGTGTATTTTTACAAGCCAGTGACTTTTTGAATTTCGAATTATGTGTATTGATTTGAGATTAGTCTCTGAAGTGCCCAATCTGCATCTTAAAGTTTGTGTTTGACAGCTATTGAAAACAGTAATGAAAGGCAGACAGATGAACCGAATGCAGGCCGAAATAGTGTTTGATGTTGGTTAACCGCAATATTGTCAAGTTTTTGCGCAGTTTCATGAACGTGGATATAGCCTCTTAGCCTCTCTACATTGCTGAAGGTAGCGTGAAGCCTTTTCTGACTATTTAGCCAAAAATTACTTCGTTCCTGTTTGGGCAGCTATCGTAGAGATGCTTCTGGCACTCCAAAAACTCATCTCTAGTCTTTCTCTTCCGTCGGGGCGCTGATCTTCAATAAGTTTGAAACTGGATATAAGACCACGTACTTTCCTACCAACCACACAACAGCATCCAAATTCATGCTCCCTCGCATGGCAACTATAAAATTTATCACAGAATATTTTTTTAGAGCTACTCTATTCGTCGCATTTCATATACTGCGGTGATGTCAGTGATGTCGAGGACATCAACCATCAATCTGTAACTATAAGCAAAATGTATCCAAACTCTACTAAAACCTTAGAATTAGCACGATTATTTGTCTCAATTAAACAAAGTTATAAACGAAAAACTAAAACAAATCCGCTTAAAGGACATAGTCGAAATAATCTCTTAATTGAATTTCATTTTACAAGTAGCTAGAAAATTCGATGCTTGCCTAAAATGGCAAACTTTAGACACGTTGCCGTTGTGCAATTTATTTAATATCCTTACGGCAAAAACATTTTTCACGTTTTTGTAAAGCGTAAAGATAGTCTGAGCTGAGGATTAAATAAAATCCACTTATGTACAACCTACTACCTACTGTGGTAGCGAAGCAAAACGTGTTGAGATACTTGTTCATCTCGTTTAGATAGCTCGTACCAAAAGATGCAAAGACTCAGTAAACCGCTTGCAACTTAAAGGATTTCAAACATCAACTAAAGTGCAAATAAAGGATTTAAACGAATAGCAACAATAAAAAAAACAAATTCAAAGAATTTCTAGAAAATTTACATTATAATATAATAAAAATAAAGTCCCTGCAAAATTATTTCCACGAAATGTGTTGTTGCTATGTAAATTGCGGCACGAAGAGAAAAAAATAGCTTACTATACTACATCATCGAGTAAGGATTCATAAATCAAGTGAAAGCTTGGCGTTTCGCTATGTAGACATTAAAAAAAAAGAATTCGCAAGAAATCGAGCAAAGCTAACGACCTGGAATTGTTGCCAAGTCAACAAACTGGCGAAGGAGAAAAGATTGGTGCAACATTTTATTGGCAAGCAGCAGAAAACTTCATTGGCAGTTTGTGGCATATTCAATACAACACTTGCAACGTGCAACAATGCAAAATTGAAAAATTACGTTTTCGTATTGTAAATACTTAGAAGAAATGGTCAATTTAGCAAAAACGAAGTCATAATACGCTACAAATAGAGATCATAAGAATGAGGTTGCTTGGATGCGAGCTTAAAGTAGTACTATCTCATGCACGTACAATATAAAATTTATTATTGTAATTAAGTAAGATAATGTATTTGCATCATATAATAAAGCCTTGCGCAAATGTATTCGAAGTAGCAAACTAGTAGGCTTTTATAGACTTAGTTTTCGTTTGTTTTCGTATGCATATTTGAAAAACCAAATGATTTGTCAATAATGAGTACAAATGAGAGAAACGAGCAAAATACTTGAGTATACTCTTTCGCATGTCTCTCTTCCCTGGAGGGTTTGTGCTCTAGTATGTACGAGGTATGTTCAAAGAGTAAGGTGACTTTGTATTTTTAGGATAAAATATTTATTTATTCATCAATATTTATGTTGTCCCCTTCAAAGTAATCCCCCTCAGTTACAATACACTTGTGCCAACGTTTTTCCAATCCTTGAAGCACTGCGCCACGGTAATTGAAGAAAGCAGTGAGCAAAACTTTGACATTTGATCGAACTTTGCGTGTTTTTTTTGGTCTTGGCTCACCTGAGCTCTTCCATTGGGACGATTTGGGCTTTGGTTTCGATGTCATAACCATATATCCATGTTTCGTCACCTTTTGCGCAAATCTGGATCGTTGTTGACGTCATTTAATAGCTTCTGAGCTCGATGGCAGAAAATCACTTCTAACCGTTATGCATCTCACAAACAAACTAAACATGCTACATAGCTGAAACTGTAAACATATGTTCGTGACGAGTGTACCAATACAACAAAACAAAACAAAATTGTGAATTGAATGAAGAATTGGTTTTTCAAAACCCTAACGTCTTAATTTAAGCCAAAAATAGAATTTATATTACAATAGTACAAGAGGAATAAAAACAAGGTTTTGTTTTACTACCTTTAAAAAATTGTAATTGAATTATGTTGTACTTACATAGTTTATAAAATGTTCCTTGGTAGAGGAAGCTTTTATCGAACCATGATACATGACGAACCGCGCTGAGAAAGGTCATCGTCGTAACTACCTCGGTGAACAGGCACCCGGCACATAGAGTTGCCGAATCACAAGCCATTGCTTTTCCTGTTTACTGTCGGTGCAAAAAAAAATTAGAGCAGCTGAGAGAGTAAATTTGATATTACTCACTTAGTTGCTTTAAGAATTTTCACCCATCCTACACACAGGTAACACTTTCTCACAAATTTCTATAGCCCCTTCTCTCCCCTCATAGTAGCGTAAACAAAAAAAATGTGTGCAAATGACGAAAATTTGTCCATAAGGTACAAAAACACATAAACAATCGATACAATAAAAAAGATACAATAAAAAAGAAAAACTAGTAAATTTTTCGATTCCAATACATTTCAATTTAAATATTCGATATTAGTCCATGAAGATTGGAACTAAACCCGGAAGTATTTATGACAGGGTACTCAGAAACTATTTTTCTTGAAAATTTAGTTGGTTTATTTACTTCTCTTCGTCAATTATTTCTTCTTCGTCAATTCACAAAGCATATTCATCGGAGTTTTGTTCGTTCAGTACGTAAGGAAGTTCTCCACCACATTGAGCAGCAACACGGCGTGGGCGTATTTTTACCCCTTTTTATGCATTTAACAAACATGAAGAAGAGAAATGTTACGTAACAAACTGAAAATCACCGGGCCTCTTCGCGTTCGTAACGCATGATCGCACCCTTACTTCAAGTCAAAAAGAACTTATTTCAAGTTCTGAGAGTTTTGTACTTGGCTTAAGTATAGGTATATTCAAAGAATACGATTTTTATACCTATTTCTGGAATATTAAAGTTATTTTAAAATTTGTATACTAATTCTAAGGATTTCTGCAAAATATTCCGTTTCATGCTTGATTTGAATACGAATCGCATGAAAGTTTTAAGAACTATGTATATCTAGAATGCTCGTATTTTACTCGTATTTTGCTGTGTGTAAGTGACACAGTTACTCATGTATGTACATCCATTTCTATTTATGCTATTTATGCAGTTAGTTAAAAGAACGGAGCACGCTTTAAGTGCGAAAGAGACGGATGAGACAAGCACCAAAAAAAGAAAAATGTGTCTGCTTGCAACGTTGAATTATAAGTGAATCGAAATACTTTACTCTATTTCTTTAGTTCGTTTGTCATGTCTATTCATTCGGCTTGCTCATTTCCTGCAACGAATCGATTCCAACACAACCTACAATCGGTTGAAACTTCTTTTCGTTTCCAGTATTTGTTCGGTGCCAAAGGTCTATCATGGTTTTCTAGAAAGCCCACTACATAATCGATCGTAGTGTAAGGGTAATTAAAAGAAAGTTTTTGAAATGTGAAATGTACTTGTTGAGCGTGCGAATACCGGCACGCGCCAATACAAACACTTCTCTTGAGCACAACTAAAACAAGAAACATTCGATGCTTCAGAAATATTTCTCACATATTTCAGGTGCTTCTCTTTTACTGCAAATCTGAAGATATGCAAATTTTTGTTTTAAAGGCGTTTAATCTTCAACATATTTAAATGCTACAAAACTAATAAACTCCTTCACATTTCTGTGCAGCGTATACAAAAAAAAAAAAAAAATCTATGTTTAATTAAAGACACTTTTGCAATTTCTACACAACAATTTCATAAAATCAAAAAAAAAATAATTTTCAACTGCAATTGAAATTCAAACTCCGAACACCCAAATACGCCATTCAAAAACGCTTGACATGACTCTAACCAACTATCGAAGAGCCAGTCCATCCAGTCATTCATTTATCCATCGATCGATACTTCTTGGACTTCAAACGCTGAAAATCGCTTTGCAACTGCATAAATATTCCGTAAGGCATGCGTAGCGCCTCAAACGATGCGCCTGGAATTCTAAATGAGTATTTTATGGTGAAATTTTATTTTCCATTGGCTACGCAAATTTCTTTTCGATTCGGCTTCTTTCTTCAGTTTTCCGTCCCTTTCCTGACTTTGTTTTCAAAATACGAAAATCATAATTTAAACGTCTTTTGTAATTGTGTCGAAATTCGGTATTGCTTCTGTTTTTTTTTTTTGTGTTTTTTTTTTCTGATTGAAAGAAACAAATTCATTGCGTGACTTTTTCGCCATAATTTTTTTCGTACAATTTCACTTTCGCTTTCGTATTTCAAATTGATGAATTGATTGATGATGTTTTACATATTCGTACTACATAAAATACGAAATAAAAAAGGAAAACACTTTCTATTTCATTGCCATGTGTGACATCTTGTCAGCAGATGGCGAGGCGCCTGCCAAAAGGTCAACGCTATATTGGCAACCATTTGGAATTTCACCCATCGACAATTATTATGTAAATTTTATGGTTTTAATTATTCATAAACATTTATTATATTTAGTCTTATATAAATTATGTTTCCGTGCTGATTTGATTTATTTGCTTTTCACGCCTTGCTACTGCTGCATAATTTATAGCAGGAGAATGACTTTGTATCCTTGAATTAATTACGAAATAAAAATTTAATGGTCATATAGAATATTTGGAGTTATGAATCTGCTTTAATGACCGATAAAATTATATTATGTAATTATGAAAAAAGGAAACAATTACGTTGAAGTTCGATGCACATGAATGCCTTTGTGGACTTTAAAACACTACAAAATCCGAACAAAATTCAAAATTATTAAAAACAAGAACAATATAGTTGCAACTTAAAATGTTAAAATTCTTTTATGCAGAAGACTCGAAACGTCTAAGTATGGAGTTACGAAGCCAAGCTGTCAAGTAATGCACGAAGAAATGTGACACCATGTCTAATTGATGTTATTTAATGCTGACAATTCTGTTTCCATCATGTTTCAAAAAGGAAGAAGGCATGCATGTCTGAATAGACGAGCACCTAAGTAGCTTACTTGACCAAACTACCCAAAAAACACAAATATTTTTTAGACCAAGTTTGTTAATTTGGAGGCATTATCACAACAGATATCAACGCTGAAGAAAATATTATTAATATCAAGAAGATGCAGGGATCTTTTGCACAGTTTGACAAGTTTTAGAAGTCATTGAAGATCTTATCACACACACAAATAGACACACACACACACACACACCAAGTTAAAAGTCTACAACTCCAAACCTCAAGTCATCATTAATCTTACTTACTTGCGTACAACTTTTAAGATTTGGTGACCAAAGAACGATGAGCGCTGACCAAAGTCTCAATTAAAGCCAATTAAATCCAACGAACATCAGAAAATGGACTACCGAACTGAAAAAATCTTTGATGAAGTAGAACCCACTTCGGTGAACATTGAATAATGGAATCACTATATTGATGGCATATGCTACACGAAGAGTAAAATGTTCTAAGAAGATAAAATGGAAAAGTTCATTTCGGTAGAACTACAGCCTTCTAGACATTTCATGACGTACTTCAAATGGTCAGGTCAAGAATAAAAAACTGGGTAGAACACGCCCATTAATATATATATACATGAAACGTCTATCCATCCATCCTATATATACCTAAATAGGCAAGAGCAGGATGTTCATACCCTTTTTAACCCTCTTAAGCACAACATATTCTTGGTTGATATTCTTGATTTTTTTTATTTATTTTTTTTTTAAGCGATGAGCAGGGGCGAGCGAGTTAATTTTCCAAATTACGTCAAAGTTGGGTAAAACTAAAATAACGCCCTCTTAGCTCTCTCAATATGCTAAAAATAACAACATCAAAGTCAAAGTGAGTGACCCCGTAGGAATAAGCAACATACGAAAATGTGTTGATTTGTTGTTTGGCGAAGCTGTAAACACGCAATGAAAAATACGAATTTGATTACTTCTTTCCTTTCTTATTTACATATTTATATTCACTTTAACGTTTAGCATATTTTAGAATAATATAATAAAGTTGCGTATTCCGCATAGCCATTCTCTTTTTTGTTCCTTTCGGTTTTTTGTTTACAGTTGGCACATTCACATTGTAGATCAACTCGGTCGAGCAGCTTGACGTTTGGCTCGAAACTGTTGTGAGCATCAATTGAGTTTTTTTGATAGTAAAAAAGAGTAATCAAATAAATATTTAAAAGAAAAAATTGCAAATACGAGTAATTTTCTCACTTATTGTCGCATGGGGCACCCAGAATAGTTTATCCAAATGTTAAGCAGTGGTCTGTAATAAAAGGGTTTTAGTACAACCCAAAAATGGGCCTGACATACCTGAACGAAAGCCGGGTCCATAAAGGTTCTACATTAGGGTTTTAGAAAAATCAATGATAACTGAGGGACGATATTCACACTCACAGCCAGACCGATAGACACAGGTAAAATCTTTCCGAAAGTGAAAACCGGAGCAGGCCAGATACTATCCTATGTTTTTCAATTATCTTATGTTATGTTCCAGAAAACACCGTTTAGAAAAAAGCATAAAAGACATTTGAACATATGAAAATTAAATTGAAGAATTGATTGCGATTTAGGATTTAAGGATTCCTCTTAATATGAGTATTTTGATTCCAAAACAATAGTTTGTCAAAAACTGTCACATAGGAGATTTATTGTCAGGATTGAACCGCCGCGCCCACTTTTTAGGGTAGCCCCCATACAAACCCACCGACCACTTTTGACTTTTTGTATGAAAAACTTTTTTATTGTAATCAATATCCACTTAATAATTGATATGGTAGCTTCTAGTAGTCGGACGCTTCACATATACATTAATGTGCGGGACCCGCCCACTTTTTGGGGTAGCCCAAATATAAACATACTGCCCACTTTTGTGTTTTTGTACTAAAAACTTCTGTATTAAAGGTAATATTACGTAAAAATGCAATGTGGTGCCTTTTTATAGTCAGCCGCTTGACATACATAGACTAACAGGCGAATCCCGCCTACTTTTTGTGGTAGCCCCCATATAAACCCACCGCCCACTTTTATGCATTTGTATGAAAAATTCTTTATTTAAATCAATATTAGCTTCAAATTCGATTTGACAGATTTTGGTGGATAACCACTTCATATACGTATAGAAATAGGCGTGTCTCGCCCACTTTTTGGGGTAGCCCCCATACAAACCCATCGCCCACTTTTATGTATTTGTATGAAAAGATCAATATCAACTTGAAATTCGATATGGTGGTATCTTATAGATGGACGCTTCTTACACATCTACTCGTGGGCGTGTTCCGCCTCCGGTGACCTCTATTTAAACCCCCCGATTATGATTTAAAATACGATTTAAAATGTCGTGTTTTCGCAGTTAACGTTTTTTTTTCTTTTTTTTTTCATTTCCAAAAATGTAACACTGAACAATTCGTGTAAATTTTCGAGGCTTTTTAGAGTTTAATTTGTAATGTATTGTAAATATACGAATAACGCCTAAACTAAGTCTCATATAAATTTTAACAGTTCTTCCACGAGGCACGTAAATTCACCAGTTTACATGGTTTTCAAAGCAGTTGTGAGTTCAGAGGATTACCCTAATTATGTAAATGCGTACAAATCAATACAAAGTGAATTAATGAGCAAATCATTACAGCAAAATACTAAAAATCATGCAAACTACAAGCTAACTAGCATAATGGACGAAGAAATATGGACAAGAAATGGCATTTGTGTTACTGGCTAAGAGTAAAATTCATGTAGAACATTTATTGCGACAAATATGGAGCTGATCGAACGCGAAACGTGAACAAAATACACAATAATTTAATGTGCAAAAGCAAAATCAATGGCAATCATATGAAATTCATTCATGCAACAAGTCAGCAGTCAGGCAGGCAATCACGCAAAAAGAGCGACAGACATGCATTCAAATCGAAACGAATCGAATTGACTTGGCCTGGCCTGGCCTGGCTTGAATTAATATTACGCATATGCCGGCAAAAAAAAAAAAAAACAACAACAAAATGCAAAAGATACAACCACACAGACAACGTAGATACACTAACAAAACGTACAGAATGGGCAACGTCTGTCGCCTTGACTTTGTGTTTATGTCTTCTTCCGCCATTTCTTGCGTCTTCAATGCTGCAAATGGCGTCGACGCGCCATCGTTAACGACGTCGTCATCAATGGCGGCGACAGCAGCGGCGCTTAAACTTAACATTGGAGTATAAAAATCGTGAACAATAGAAAAACAATTATTAAACACATTTGTCCCATCAACGAGTCGAGTGGTCAGACACGAGCGTGCGCTGTAACGAAGAAGAAGAAACATATCTAAATCTATATCTATACAATGTCAAGGTACTTGGTCCTAGCGACACTATTGGGCCTGGCAGCCATTGCCAGCGCTGCCAGTAGCAATAATCTGAAGAGCATGATCGATGAAGAGCACAATAGATGTGCAAGTGGTGAAGATTCGATGGCGTGCATCAAAGAGCGTGCCATGCGTTTCGTAGATACAGTGCTTAGCAAAGATAGCTTTAAAGTAAGTTTAGCTGGAACAACAACAAAAAATGTCGAAACTCTAAATTCAATTTACAACAAATATAGATATCCAATGTGGAAGTCAGCAGTAATGGTTATCAGGCTCCAGCTGTGAGCACTGCACGCGCTAATAGTGCTGATGGTTTCTTCGAGGCCATTGAAAATTATCTGCAGGGACATGATGTCAGCATGAACTTGCCCATCGGCGATGCCAAGGTTACCGTTTCATCACGCAATTTAGCTAATGATGAACTCAATCTAAATGTCAAGCTAGCATCGGATGATAACGATGATGAAGATGATGCTGCCGGCGTTGTCGAAGGCAAGGGTAAGAAGGGCAATTTCTTCAAGAAGGGTGTGTTTTGCATGCAATTTTTTAAATGATGCACGTCAGCAAGTATTCATATATGTATACATATCTGCTCTACTACTTCCAATTTCTGCAACAGGCAAGAAGCATCGCTTGCGTAAAATGGCTATGCCCATTATGGTGCTTATATTGCTGAAGGCCATCACAGTTATTCCCATGGCTATTGGTATACTCAAGATTAAGGCATTCAATGCACTTGCGCTGGGTTTCTTCTCGTTCCTTGTCTCGGTTGGTTTGGCAATTTTCCAATTGTGCAAAAAGGTAAGCCAAATAAAATTAATATATGTGTATACTTTTAGGCGTTTGCGGGCTGTGGCAATTAGTGGCGTGTGCAACTGCAACATTACAAGAGGGAGCGAAAGCGAAAGCGAAAGCGAAAGCGAGGGGCAGCAAAACAGCACATTTGCATGTTTAACTTAAATTTACATAGCGAAAACTATTACTATTAAGCCTAGAGTTCAAACAAAAATTCATTTAACTTAAGTATAATGCGTTGGGTAAGTTTTTGCGCCCTGCTCCTTGCTCCGCACGCTACATTGTACAAAATACACACACAAACAGCTGCAAAATCGCTCGCCATTCCTACTCAAAGTACACGCACGCCTACACATATGCCTAGAAATAGCCTGAATAAATCCTAAACAACAAATAATGCGTGACAATTGACTGTATGTATATATATATATATATATATATATATATATATATATATATATATATATATATATATATATTTGTTGCTCTTACAGATTGCCGCTGACCATCATCATACCGCTCACATCACTGCACATGGCCCTTGGGATGGACGTGCGCTATCCGGTGTGCCAGCGCTGCCCGCCATCGAATCGTATCAACAAATCGAATCCGCACAACCGCTGGCCTATCAAGCATATGCTTAGAAGAATAATGTGTCATGAATGACCAAGCGTAGCATAGAGAACCCTAGCAAAGCAAACAAAGCATGTAACCAAAAAAATGAAAAAAACGGAAAACCAGAAAAAGGGGGAAAATAAGCAGCAGCTAAATTTGCAGTGTAGGCAGGCCATCCAACCCTAAAAAAAAATGCCAAGTCCTTGACCGAACGAGCCTAAAATGCTCCCCCAGAAAAGCAGTTCAACAACTAACACAACAATAATAAAAGGAAGTGAAAAAAGCAACCTCTTCTGAGAAAAAAACAAAAAAAAAACAAACCCTAAAAGTGCAACCCAAAAACATTTGTTAATTGTTGAAAGATTTTTGCGCGTTTCACTTTTAGCCATTTAGTATTTTGTTGTTGTTGTTGTTGTGGTAAGTTGTAATGAATGGCAGTACGTAAAGGATACAAAGGATTTCCACTGCCTCCAGTCAAACAAAGATCAGCATTCATTTATTATTTAAAATTTAACGCCTCACTTTTTGTTAGGCTTTGCGCTGCCGCCTTTTTCATTCATTGTAACATTGTATATTGTAGGCTTTCGTTATTTATTTTATTATTTAATTAATATTTATTTAAAATAAAAAGAAAAATAAAAAAAAAAATACTTCAAAATATAAAAGACTTAAACAAAAAATGTCAGAGCAACAACAAAAGCTGCTTGTTTTTTTTTCAAAAATTAGTGTAGAGGCACCTGCTGTGCACAGCAGTCCATTCAAAACACATTCGGACAGACGAACAAACAGAGAGTGGAGCCTATGCGGCAGAAAGGCCGAGCTGTCATTTAAAGCGTCGCTGTGTCCTTGCTCATTTAGAGGAGGATTCATTTAAGGGAAAAAAAAATATACTTTTCTTTTTTTTTTTTTTTTTTTTGTCAAAATTTACTACAATACATGAAGCTCTATATTTAAACTTGTGTCCTTTTTGAAGCTACTTTTATGCCGCTTGAACAACAATTTAATTAACGGAAAGGAAATGAGCACAGCTTAAAAGTACACTGCCTACCTGCAGGCCCGTCGAGAGGGGTGCTAATATTATTTTAGTTCCGGGCCCAGAGGATTTACGCTCGACGGCTCTGCCTACATTCGCACACACAATCAAAATACAAAACTTTCTCGCCGTATGCATTAAAACTTTTTGTATCTGTATCTAAGTTTATATGTATATATGTATCTAGATACATACATATTTCGCTTTGTATATTTAATTTCACATAAAATATTTATAAAACATCACGTAAAACTCAATTGCGTCCTAATTAGCCAATGCTGCTAATTACAGATTCTTCACCATTGGCCGTGCGCGTTTTCACTTGGCGTTGGCGTTCCGTTCCACTCCGTACAGGTTGGACAGTCAAACTGACACTTTCATTTTATTGTCAAATACTATACGAGTGTAATGCTTGCTATTTGGCTGACTGTCATTATTATGGCTGAGGTCTGAAAGCGTAATTAAATGATAATCCACACAAATAAAGCAAACAATTAAGTTTCTATTGATTTCTTGGCATAATTGGCAAGCATTTGTGAAAGTTAGTGCAGCATTATTGGTGCGTTTAGTTTGATTAGAAAATCTTGAAATCAGTTATTAGATACGTGTCGGAAGATTTTAAAGCAAATAACACTTCTTTAGAATAACACTTCAGAAATCAATGAAATCTAGCCACTCATAAACTTGACATATGTCTTAAAAAAGTAAAAGTTTATACGTGGTCTATGTTTAACACAACATACTTACTTACTTACCTATTTACTTACTTACTTACTTACTTACTTACTTACTTACTTACTTACCTACTTACTTACTTACTTACTTACTTACTTACTTACTTACTTACTTACTTACTTACTTACCTACTTACTTACTTACCTACTTACTTACTTACTTACTTACTTACTTACTTACTTACTTACTTACTTACTTACTTACTTACTCACTTACTTACTTACTTACCTACTTACTTACTTACTTACTTACTTACTTACTTACTTACTTACTTACTTTCTTACTTACTTACTTACTTACTTACTTACCTACTTACTTACTTACCTACTTACTTACTTACTTACTTACTTACTTACTTACTTACTTACTTACTTACTTACCTACCTACTTACTTACCTACTTACTTACTTACTTACTTACTTACTTACTTACTTACTTACCTACTTACTTACCTACTTACTTACCTACTTACTTACTTACATACTTACTTACTTACTTACTTACTTTCTAGCTTACGTGACGCTACAATCGTTAATCGGTCATGCCCGCACGTAGCAAGGCACACCAGCCGCTATAGTGTAATGTGCACTATTGCCAGTTATTGTTTATACCAATTTAACGGAGATCTTCCCAGACTTGGTCTGACAGACGTTGTCTACCAGTTAAGTTTAAGATACCCATATAAATCTTCCGTACTGAAGCTCCGCTGTCCATTCGTATAAGATGACCAGTACAGCTGCTGCAATTTCTTACTCTGAACTTTGTCAACCACATCATATATCTTGATTCATACGTATCATAAGTTTGTCGCCCATTCTAATAGGTTATAAAAAATCCTAACAATCCGAAAAATGGTCAGGATCCACACTTCTGGGCTATATAGTAGCTACGAGATTTTCAGCCTCTTATAAATTTTTAACTTCGTACTTCCTAAACTTGTCGCCCATTCTACTAGTCTGTACGCCATCGGTAGATCTTGGTACCAAAGCGCTCAGAGAAGTTCTTTCCCACTTTGATGACACTATGTGTGTGATAGCGTCATCGTACAAAGACGAACGATCTTTGCTGTGATACAAAGTTCAGAAAAGTTTTTAAAACTTTGTTCTTATCGGCGTACAACGATTGAAAAATCCACAGAACGTGACCACATTTCATTTTGTTTTGTTAGTTTGTTTTTTTTTTTTTGACAGATAGGTATAAATGTTAGACGTGTTTTGGATCAAAGAATCTGTATTACATTTTGTGTGAAAAATAAAATAATTTTGCTCCAACGCACTTAAAATGTTGACTCTGGCTTTTGGCAAGTCTACTTTGAGAAAAAAAAAAAAATACAAGCTCTTCACAGAAGGCATAGGTGATGTTTCCCGATGCCCGCCCTGAACGCACCAGTACGTCTACAAACGATGAAAACTTTGAAGCAGTGAAAACAATTTTTACGTGTAAATTTTTCGGATGTTTTGGGCATGAAACTTGTGGCAGCGAAGTTAGTTCCGATATTGCTAATTTTTTACCTTGCTTTTTCGAGATATTTTTGATCAAAAACAACTTCGTAAGCATGCATCAGCCACCATATTCACCGGATTTGGACACCAGCAACTTTTTCCTGTTCTCAAAACTGAAAAGACCATTGAAAGGACAGCGTTTTGCCACGATTGAGGAGAAAAAGATAACATCGCTGTTCGCAAAACCAAATAGCTCATGTTAGAAGTGTTTCGAGGATTGTGCCAAAGTAATCTCCCTATCTGAGGGAGATTACTTTGAAAGGAACAAAAATAGATATTGATTAATAAATAAATATTTTTTGAGAAAAATAAAGTTACCTTTTTTTTAACACAGCATCCGAAACTGAGTCGTTTTAGCCATCTCCACCTGTATGTCCGTCTGTAATCTTAAAGTAATCCATCAATATATAATTTATCGGTTCAAAACTTGGTATGAAGAATTTTTAAGCAGTAAAAATCCTTTGCGGTAAATATACAGTCATAGCCATACAAAGGTTCAAGTCCCTTAAAAAAATTAACTTTAACAAGTCCTCCATATTGGATTAACGATTAAGATAAACAATAATATGAAATTCGAAACCAGCGAGCGACCTCTAAAACCTCCATAAATAAATGTTTATAAAGATATGAAGCGTTTTTGAACTTTGACGACGTTTTTGGGTTTGGGCCGGACGTACTATGTAAGCTCATTTTATAGTCGTAAGTAAGTGTGTACAAATGTTCGTAACTGGCAAAAGAGGACGTGGTAGATCCCACCAAGTATATATATTTTTAATCAGAAATCATAAAAAATTCGAGTTGAACCGATCTATCCGCCCTTCCAGTTGAACACCTGCTCTCAGAAACTATGAGATGAAAAAGACGAAACAAATAGAACTAAAAAAAAACCAACACAACTTCATAGACGATTAGCAGAATAGGCGGGAAAAAATAAGTGAAAAACTTTAAGTTAAATGAAGTTTTACCTAAATAACTTTAATATTTTCCATATCAAACGCCTTATTGTTGCCTACTACACATGCTTTTCAAATTTCGACTCAATCAGATAAGTTGAAGTAGATCAAAATTTTTAATATAAAACATGTAATGTAAATAAAAAAAAATTTAATCTACAGTGTAATAACATACAGTAGACAGCTCGAGTGGAGCCTTTTAAGCCTTCTGGCATAGGTGTATACCAAATGTTGATAGCATACAATATATATCTACATCTAAGCGTATATTCCAGTGGTTGACCAATTCTTTGAATTCGACAAATAAATTTTAAGCTTTAATGGGATTCGAATGAATAAAGTAGAGGAGCACCTTCAGCGAGATCTTATAGAGCATATAATCAGGAATGGCACTCTGAAAAATTAGAATGAATATTTTATATTGCAACTTTCAATGCAGTAAATCAAAAATCAAATTTATGAAAAATATCAAAGCACCAAAATTGACCGTCTACAACGACCTTAGTAAAAATGGTAAATTATTTAAAATTGAAATATTCTTGTCCCAAAATATTTAAGTAAATAAATTCTCAGTCGCATTAAACTATCGCATGACTTAGTTCTATTTGAACAATTTTTAAGACTTTTATAATTGAAAATGCAGCATTTTGTTAGTTTTCCTGCAAATTTCTTTATTATTCGTTAGCATTTCAATATAAGTATGCGAAAATCAGAAATTCAATACGATTCCAACTCATATGACATCCCAGAAAACTCGGTCAACTATATGAAATCATTAAAGCAAATATGAATTTTATAGAATAGTACATTTGACTGAATTTCAATTTTCTCAATTTCAATGAATGCAAAGAAAAGTGTCGAACAAAAATGTTTCGGCGACATTTGTCCCAAATCGTTTTGTATGCCAGAATCTTCCACCACAAACTCTCGCACCATAAAGCGGCAAAAATAAAATTCTAATAAGCCACAAAAGTGAAAGTGTATTTTTATCGAATTGGCAATGTGAAAGCATGCAGAGAATAATTCGATTCTTGGGTTTTTATTCAATTTCTTATTTTTAAATACTCATGCAAATGTATCGTACGGAGGTGTTGGAGTTGTGGAGAATTTTTGGGTTCAAAGAAAACGAATTTAAATTCATTGGTAAAATGGCTGTGAAAAGCAATCTAGGTAGAAAATTTATTTATCTTTTCATAAACTTTGTTATTAAAAATATGAATTGCGGTATTTTCATTTGATTGAAAAGTTTATTATGCTGTGAAGAAGATGTCGGAGAATACATAGGTATTTTAAGTTACTACTTTAACTGTATGTCTCTCTGTTTTTTTTTTTTCAGTTATTGAGATTTTGCTGACACACGACGACAAGGGCGCAGCTAGATACTGTGAACAAAATCTTCTTAATACGTATGCTGTAGGCCAGAACCACAACCTACACTTAGTAGAGTACCCGACTGAGGTTAAGGAGGGTGACTACTGTGTTACAGAGCTTAAATGGAATGACAATTTCAAAGTAAGTTTCCCGGAGAGGGAAGACTGTAAGAAGGGAACTCCCAGGAGGCGGAGTGTGCTTTCAATCTACACCGACGGATCGAAAACGTATAAGGAAACAACTGCAGGCATCTTTTCGGAGAAACTGGCAACGCAACTTTCAGGCACAGATCTACGCAGTCTAGCTGCAAACTAAACTGATTAGCATCCTAAAGGTAACTCCAATTAACATATCAATCGACTACTATATGCCACTTAGGTCCAGATCGAACCATACAAATGTGTCCCATTTTTAAGTTTTTGTATGTTTGAATCCTCTTCTTTTAAAATTTGACTATCAAAAACACAATCAACTGATGCTCGACAACATGTTGGCAAGTGCATCCACAATAGCTTTGAGCCTAACGTCTTACTGCTTGATCGAAATGCTGTACATTGTGAATGGCCCGGACATATAGAGCACGGTCATGCTGCAATTAAGGCACACCACAAAACTCAAACTCATCAGGATCAAGATAGAAACCATAAACCGTGTCTAACAGCACTCAATTGAAGTAGTTTGGTTTCCTGACCATTCTGGGGTAACGAGATACCCCAGGACTGTTATTCATAGACATTTTCAAGAGATTCTATCAGTATTAAATTGAGCGACTCATGAGTTGGGATGTCATGTCGCAGAACCACTCTAGCCTGGCCCAATGGTGGCATATCCCCTCATAAGAATTCTGCCGTAGCTATGGTAGTTGAAAAGGAGAAGGCAGTATCCAGCATCTGGAAACTCTTGCAAACCTGCCACTGGAGGATCTACCAGGTGGCATTGACTCTACGGAACGGTTTCCAAAACGTAGAGTAACAAACGAAATCAACTGGGACACCTTCCACCAAATAAATGCCCAAGCCAACAAGCATGACCATGGGCTAACTGGCCTATAGGTTAACTCGACCTTAGTCGAGCGATCTGATTAAACTAACCTAATCATCATCCATAAACTTTTTACAAAATATATGCAAAAATATATATTTGGATCTGAGTAGTAAAACTCCAAGTGACCACCAGTGAAATTTGGAAAATGCAGCTGACTGAGTTCATCTTCGACTCTGTAATAAATGGTGAATCTGGTAGACATCTTTAGGAGGATGCATGCGAATTTTTATCATCGAATTTAACTAAGTTAATGTTTTATACTTATTTTGTATTTCTAATTTAGTTTTATTCCCTGTGAAGTCGTCGCCAAATACAAATCACTTTGCCAAAAATTTGTAAAAAAAATTTTTTTTCACTTTAGTAACATGTTGTAAATTGATGTTTTCTTCGGGTTTGGCGTCAATGCGAAACGTGCATTTGAAATGAAAATGAAATTAATTGAGGTTCAGGCGCCAGCAACATTTCCCTTTTTGCATTTTAAAATAACTTGTCTATGTCGAATTCATCGAATATTGTTTCGTAAAGAAACATAAAACAAACAAAAAATAAATTGACATCAAATAAATTTTGAAACAATATGTCAGACACGCGCTTTTCGCTTAATTGATGCACATATATTGTACGATATACTTGTATGTATGTACTTATTTATTTTTCTGTATTAGATAACATCTTTACCATTGCAAACACCAATTTCTTATGTAAATTACAAATAAAGATTTGCACAAGATGATTATGAAATTAGGCATGGCATGAGGGTGAGGAGAGAATATCAATATACGGGTACATACTCGTACTGAAGGCATTTCGTATTGTTTTGCAACATGTTTGCATATTAGAACAAAATTCTTCATTAAGGTAGTTCACGTGAAGTTTAGATAAAAGTTCCATGCATAAAAGTTAAACAGTTAGTTCGATTTGATATGAACTACCAACACTTCATGTAGTCTATATATAAATAGACACAAGTGCAAGACTTTGACACTCTTTTTAACACACCTAAATACAACATACTCGCTTGTTTTATTTATTTATTTTATTTTTTTTTTGTTGGAAAGTGAGTGAAGCAGGGACGAATGTAATTTTTTCCTAAAGAAATGCGTCTAAGTTGGATAAAAACCAGGTAACGCCGTCAGCCAATTACAAAGTCTGATCTCTCTCAGCTCCCTCAATTTGCTAAAAAAAAAACATAAAATAGCATAGTTATAAATGATAGACGAAAATGTGTTGCTCTGGTCTGGCGCTGCTGTATATATATTTGTGCATTTTCTTATTTACAACGGTAGAGTAATATATTGTAATAAACTAGTGGATTCCGCATAGCTGCTCTCTTTTTTGTTTCTTTCGGTTCCTCTGCTCTCTGTCGGAAGACACAAATATTCTCTACCTTTGTCGTGCTCTATATGTCCGGGCCATTCACAATGTAGAGCATTTCGTTCAAGCAGCGAGAAGTTAAGCTCGAAACTATTGTAAGCGCACTTGCCAACATGTTGGCGAGCATCAGTTGAGTGTGTTTTTGATAGTCAAATTTTAAAAGAAGAGGAATCAAACATACAAAAACTTAAAAATGGGGCACATTTGTATGGGGGTTACCCTTTATAGCGGTTGGAGCTGGACCTAAGCCGGATATTATACTAGCATTTGGCGTTTTGGCTTAATAACCAATATTAAAAAGAAAAATGTTCGCATACGAAAACTCTGAAGTATAAGGCAGGTTTATATGGAGCTACCCCTTGTAGTGGAGTTAGTACATTCATCAAATATATTTTATCTTAAGAGGCATTAGGAGAATCGAAATACCCAAATCTCTATCTCTTATAGTCTCCAAGATTTCGATGTAATAAAGACGGCCAGACTGACAGATGGACATAGCAATAATGACTTTTCTTCCGATGCTGATCAGGAATGGATACTGCTTCCTAGGAGGTCGTTGCTTATACCAGACCTTTGACGAACTTTTGGTATTAGAAGAAGTGTGGCCCAGCTACTGCAGAGAAAGACGCCGCTACAGAAGAACTCTATAGTCGGGAGCAAGACCAGCTGTTAGAGAGCGATATCGAAATAAACGGAGAGAGAAGATACGTCTTTTCGGATGAAAGAAAAAGGAGCAAGAAAGACGTGGGTATGTGTTGTATGGTGTTATGTAATAAAAATTAAGCTTGAAAATTTTATCCAAACATCAAGCGTCTGACCGAAGATTTTATGCACGGAGTTTCATTTTGCAAGGACGAAAGGTTAAGGCTGGTTACAGATGAATAGAAATCACTAAGATTATGCAGAATTCAGAATTCTATAATCCACTTGGAGGCGACAAAGGGAACAATGTGGCCGGTAGAGAAGTATATCTAGAACCACTAATTGTTGATGGATTTCTTATAGAGTCACCGAACTATTTATTTAAAAGTCTCACAGCAAAAGTATTTCAAGTTTTTCCACATGGCATTGAATTTCTGTTTTCACCATTACTTTAGATAGCATCATCTCAAAATATACATATAGGTGTACTAAGTTCCATAGAAATCAGCAGTAAATTCTTAACGTAACTCTAACTACTTTCAAACTCTGTTCTGTTATGTAAAACTCATGCAATATGTTTATATTGACCCATTCTTTTTTTCACTATTTTACAATAAATGGGTCACCGGTTTCATAACAACAACAAACAAACAAAAAATAATATTGAAATTTTATAAAATACCAAACAAAAAATGACTAGTTCCGCCTGCGCAAGACCAAAACATCGTAATAGAAAATGCAATTGAGAGTTCCGTGCTGATTTCTTGTACAAAATATTAATGAAATTTGGCACAATACGTTTAAAAATTTACACACCAAACATACACGGTTTTTGGGGGAGTCAAGTGGGTTTGGAAGCAAATGCCGCAGTCAACACACACGCAAATGTCGGCCGATACATTAATCGGTGGAACAGACACATCAATGAAGCACTGAGTAAACGTATACAACACTTGTGTCGCGTAAGAGTCAAGGGCTTGCATACTAATTACTCCAGACGGCTACTGGAACTACTATATTGGATGGATGGATGGATGGATGAAAACCAAGCAGCGCAGAGAAAAAGTTTATCCACGCGTTTGCATGCATTTTTTAATTGAAGTCGGTGTAGGCGCAGTTAGGCAATGGGAAAGCGAGAAAGCCAGTCAGTTTTGTATATGCCCAAAAACTATGGCTACTGGCTAACGAGGCTGACCAACCCAATATTTGGTGAAAAACGCAGGGCATTTGATTGACTGAATTGACTGACTGTTTGACTGACTGACTGACTGACTGACTGACTGACTGATTGACGAAGTGTTGTCATCATCATACAGAAACGTACAAACGCTCCAAAAATCAATTGGAAAACGAAAAGAAAAAAAATACAATATGAAAAAGAAAACAGTGACCAAACGTTGGACGCGAGCAATGCGATGGCTCTCTGCTCGATTCAATTCACTTCGAAAATTTTATGTTGAGTATTGTCGATATTTTTTGTGAATTTCTTCGCATTTCCATTCGGGGAGCGGCAGTATAAAATCATGAGTACTCGCACAATTGTTCAACATTGTCGTACAATCGATAACGCAGTGAACACCATCAATTAAACTGCATTCAACTGACCAAAGGAACCACCAACGTAGTTGCTTGTAATTTGTGTTGTAGTGTCCGGGTGATTTCTCGTTAAGATGGCGTTCCGTTTCACGTCCTTCATTACAGTCGGTTGTCTGCTGCTCGCAGCTAGTGCGCCCATCAATGCCGCTGCCATTGATAATACCAATGCGGTTACGCCGCGCATACACAGCTCCGATGAGCTTATCTCGACCATTGTGGATAAGTGTTTCCATGCCAATGCCATGCATTGTCTGAAGGAGAAGGTGCTCAGCTATCTGGATAATGTTGCCAATGTTGAGGAACCGATCAGTGGTCGTGCCTTCGATGATGATGTCATCGATAAGGTCATTGTAGATCGCGTTGGACGCATATTGAATAGTAATGAGATACGTGTACAACTGCCGGAGACAGTGTTCGCTAGCTCGGTAGTGTCCTATCGTGCTGATCGTGGTTTCGATTTGGAAGTGCCACAGAATGAGGGTGAGTACAAACAAAGCATTTAACTGAAATGCTTTTATTAACAACGTTTATTATTGAAATACAAATACAGCACGTGGTGATAAAAAGAAGGACAAGCTTTTCCTACCGCTGCTCTTGCTCATGAAATTCAAATTGAAGGTCATCATGCCAATTTTGATGTCGCTGATTGGACTCAAAGCATTCAAGGCTTTGATTTTGTCGAAAATCGCTATTAAGCTGGTGCTCGGTTTCCTCATCTATAATTTGATTCAGAAACTCGGTGGCATGAAGATGCAAATGACACCAATGATGCCACCACCAGTGCCTGCTATCGAATATGGTGTGCCAAGCACAACTGCCTCATCGTATGATCCCAGCAGCTGGGAGCCAAACAGCGGTGGTCCATACGCACGTTGGGACTCACAGAATTTGGCCTATAGCTCATACCATCCCAGCAGCTCCTCGTACACATCGTCCAGCTCCAGCAGCTCGAACTCGAACTAAATGCTTGTCGTAATTTGTAATAAAAGACAATAAGACAAGCGCCACCCACTCTCCAGACAGTCAGTCAATCAGTCAGTCAAAAATCAGCCAGTTCTTTTATATAGATACATAATATGCATGTATATGGAATTGTTTTGAAATTAGCCCAAAGGATTATGATGCAAACATGGATTGAAACAATTGAAATGAGTATAACAAATGCGTAGGCCATATTTAGTTAGAACTTATAGATTTAAGCAATTTAGTCATTCTGTCTATCTATTATCCATCTTTTCTTTTCCGCTATACTTTCACTCTATTTTCCCCCTAAGCTTGCTTTGTTTTCAACTTTCTAACGTGCCCGTTCACGTTCACTTTCATAAATCGACCAAAAAGAAAACAAAAAATCGGATATGTGCTAAAATAAGAAAAATATTTAATATATTATTTATTTAATTTATTAAAATGCAAATTTAAAATTGAAAATTTTATCGTTTTATTATATTTTGTTTGTTTTTTTTTTTTTTCTATAGAAAAAGTTGAAATTGTCACTTTGATGATTTTAGATTACAGATAATTGCATGGTACAAATAATTTTCAATTCACTTAAGTTCTAAACTTATTTGAGTTACTGCACGATATTTCTAAACATGCAATGCACTCAGCAATGTCATTTGAATACTATACTTTGTTTAAAATGTGAGCAAAATACATGCTACTCGTATAACAAGCAAACAAATTTAAATTATATATGATCAAATTAAGACCGCTTTTCCATCTGATGCAGCGGCGTAGCGAAGGGATGCATTTCCCACAATTGGAAATAGAAAATAGGCAAATTATCAAAAATCTGATGAAACTATAAATTATTTAGCTAAAATACCCTCAAAATTGGCTTTACTACTTCAAAAATGTGTTTATACACGAGTATATGTATGTATCTATTAGATCATTGTGCAAACACACTCTTTTGGCAAATGCATTAAATCATTTATATTCTTAATTTCATTTGATTCTTTAAAAAATATTACAAACAAACCAAACAAGCTTCTACAAGTTGTAAGTTGTGCTGAACTTGGTTCCATGCAAGAAACTACCAAACCGAATGAACAAAAGATATACATCAGACATTTGATTCACTTACAAATAAACCTTGCTTGTCTCTTGCGTGTCTTTCGCACTTTAGCTTAATTTTGGTTCCTTTATTTTCAGTAGAGAATGTACATACAGGTGCAACTTCGTCATTCTTACTACATGCTAGAGCACAAACCATTAAATTCTACATACATATTTTTGAAATCAAAAATGAGGACAAGATGAATCAAATGGGGGCAATGCTAAAGAGTATACTCAAGCATATTGTTCGTTTACTCTCATTTGTTCTCATTAAAATTTCATCTCTGATCTCTTGGTTTTTTGAAACATGAGCTGTAGAATATTTAAAATTTCGTGTGAATGGAATGGTCGGCAATATTGAAGAACGTTGAAATCGTTCGCGAAACGTTGTAAAATTTTATAAGACTGAGCCAGTGAGGTAGAGAATCTTGGTAGGCAACATCGGGCAAATTGCTAAATTGAAATTTCTTTTAATTCGAAATATAAGTTGCACTTGCAAAATGGATGGTGTCATGCCTCCCTATAAGAGTACAACAAAGCCGGGTACGCTAGTCTTATGCATTATGGCCCACTATACTCAAAAACCACATTTTCGTTCACATCTCGAGTTGGACTTGTCCGATTACGTCGCCTAAAAGATTATATTGTAATAAATTATCCAACAATCGCTGCTAACATATTTTTCCAATCAGATTTGTATCTTAAGTGGTAGGGGCCAAAATATATGAAAAATTGAAAATAGAAAATTTCAAATTATATCCAGTTTCTTATTTTTTAAGTATAGATCTAACTTTTACCTAGAAAACCGAATTTATAATCAAATTGTTGAAGGTGTCAAAATTCAAAATTTTCGCTGTTTTGTAGCTTTCATCTTCATTCAATGAATTCGCAATGTAATTCGACTATTGGTTTTTTTATTTTTTATTTATTTTAATATATAAGAATATTAGAAATAATGTTGAGCCTTGCTTCGTCTTCTATTCTTCTATTTGAGACCGTTTGTCGGATGAGGTACCAAGTATGGTGTCCCAACACTCTTACAACCCAATTCCTTGACAGCGGTGCTCAATAGCTTTCAATTCTTGATGAAACCTTTCATTGTGCTCGCCACTTACCTCTTCGGGATTCTTTGGGAAAAAACAGCCAAGTGGGATTGAATTATGCAAATATCGAATCTGTCACGTTTCCAGTTCCACATTTGGATGCACTTTCCATTTCCAACTGTCCCAGTTCATCTGACTTCAGCCTGAGTTCTACGACACCAGATGAAAAAAGCCTCAAGTAAATGATTGGGTGAGATACTTAGAGCTCTCAAAAGAAAGAAAAAAAACAGATCAATAAAAGCTTTTGGCTACGAATGTTAAAATAATGTACTACAGAGACCGTGATAAGCCTTGATCAAAGTATTTCATGCCAAATGGTCATGCATGCTATTGAAGCAGTTCTCTTAAATATTGGAAACGAGAAACAATCAATCCCAATCAACACCAAAGAAAGACCATGGTCCAATTGTTGAAATGTATTAAATATGAAGAGCACGACTGGAAAGTTTGTTCTGATTTAAAAGTGTTGGGCATGTTACGAAGAAGGCAAGGTGGATTCACGAAATGTTGCTGTTTTTATGTCTCTGGGGCAGACGCACTAGCACAATTATATGAGAGAGAGCTGGCCCGAAAGAGAAAACATCATGCTTCCACCATTACACATAATACTTAGACTCTTCAAAAACCTCGTCAAAGCGTTGCACAAAGAATGCCATATTTTGTATTACTTTTTCCAAGAATTTCTCTTGAGAAAACCATATAATGAATCTTTGACGGTCCAAAGATAAGAAAAGTGCTAATCTGAAGTGCATGTTTCTTATTTTCATTTTCAAAAACACTTTTCGGTTGAGATACATACGTTTTGGTGTGATGTGTCATACAGTCATAGTCATGGCAAATAGTTTTATTAAACATGAAAAAAATTTAAGTAGAAAGTCTATTCTGACTAACGAAATTTGATACTTCCTATTGATATATAGAAATATAATCCGATTGTACAAAGTTGATGCATAAGAAAATTCATTCAATGAAATCATCGCAAAAGATAAAGAAAGCTTTTGAACAACGCTAACAGCGACTGTTAACTTTAACAGCGCATTAACAGCGCCGCTCTAAGCATATTTAAATGCGTTCGAGTTAAGAAAATTAAATAGAGTATTAAGCGCGCTTTTCAAGTTAACAATTAATAAAATAGAAAAAAAAATAGAAAAAACAATGCAGCACATTTCGCACTTAGCTGTATGGCTGTGTCTCTCCGTGTCACTTAGTGTCGTAGTTGCACAAGATACGCATATTACGGAATTCATGCGACATCTGGAAGTGATACCGGATGTAATAGACATTGGACCCAAGGAATTTCTCAATGTAAGCAATTGACTTATACATATATTTACAATAACTAAATAGTATATCACTTTAGGTAACATACGATAATGGTATACACGCTGACAAAGGCGTCGAACTGACGCCCACACAGGTTAAAAACGAACCCAACGTGAGCTGGGTACCTGCCTCAAAGGAAACATATCACACACTCATTATGACCGATCCAGATGCACCAAGTCGTGCAGAACCGCTACTTAAAGAGTGGCATCATTGGCTTGTGGTCAATATACCCGGGAATGATATCGAAAACGGTGACAAAATCTCGCCCTACATTGGTGTTGCGCCGCCCAAGAACTCAGGACTGCATCGTTATGTCTTTCTCGTATACGAACAAAAGGAAAAGCAACGTTTTCTCGAGAATGTACTGACCAATTGTTCACTGCATGGACGTCACGGCTTCTCGACAAAAGGCTTTATACAAAGACATAATCTGGTGCAGCCGCCGGTAGCTGGAAATTTCTTTAGTGCATCATACGACGCCTATTCCGATGAACTAAACGAGCTATTGGCACAATGACGTGAAGGTTGAAGTATAACTAAACTGAACTGGTTTTTGAGCAGAGATTGGCTGGCTGGCCGAACTGACTAACTGGCTGCTTATGAATAGAGTTGCTAAAGAAATGCATAATTAATTAAAAAAAAAAGATAGAAAAAGATAAAATAAGACAAGCGTTTGCCAATAAATTTAAATATACCCGCACAGTATAGACAATACACTGTAAGAAAAGAGTAAAAGAAAAACATTTTCAAAATAAGTAAACCATGATAAACAGGCAGGCCTATTCCGGTTCTCACTTTCGGTGGTAAAACTTCGTGATTTTAAATCACATGGCATTAATTCAATTATGTTCAAGGCAAGTGAAAACCATCTCAAAAAAACATAACAAATTTACTATTTTCTCGAATTCACATTGTCCGAAAGTGAGCACCGGAACATGCCTTCACATATTTGTCAATAAAAGTTAAAGCAGTAAATAAATTAGTTGAAAAAATATAAATTATTATGGCCACATAAAAGTAAACAAAATTTATTCAATCACAATGAGTGCAAACGATGTAATTCTAGCCGCTTTAAGCGAAAACAGAGAACCTCAAATGTTTCGTAAACGCATATTAAATATGTCGGAACATTTGTCTTTGATATTTGTGAAAAACAAAATTGTACCAGATGTACTGACGGTGGCGCCCAGTGAAATGCTCAAGGTAAGCGTTAACACTTTTGTGTACGAGAGTTGCCTTGTATATTGTGCACTTTGGGATCACTAAGTGTTGTTGGATGCAAGCTAATAATTCCATTGCAAAGTAAACGTACGCAGAATATTGCGGCTTTTTTGTGAAAAGTTTTGTGCGATGATTTACTACAACTTTCGATGTGAATTATCTAAACAAAACTGCATCAACCGACCTACTTCGACTTTTGACAATGAGGCGGCATCAAAACTACTCGCTTAAAGGCATCCAGACACAGTTGTTCTTCCAGAAAACAACTGCATGAACTGATAAGACAAGACCATCATCTAACATACCGTGATATTGAGGCATCCAGGTGCATTAGTGAGACCAGTACATATTCGATATTACATGAACATTTAACGCTCAAGAAGATTTGTTCGCATTGCAGACCCAATTTGACAATTCCACAAAAATACGAATCGATTGATGCAAACACGTCCATGACATCGTAACAGTTAACGAATTACGCATGAACTCGAAGCAAATCCGCAATAGTCTATTATGGGTATTTCAAAACGAACCAAATGTAACATAAGTTGTTCGATGACGAAGAAAATGGTCACCTTTTTCAGAAAAACTACTCATGTCGCAACTTTACCATTAAAAATACGTGGGACGGTCAATTTTGAATGTTACACAACCATTTGTTTGCCTGAAGTTTTTGAAGAATTGAGGAAATCCAACCACCGAACGGATCTCACACATTGGTTCACACAAGAGAGTTTTTTAGCAATCAAAACATCGAATTGATGGATCATCCCTCTTAAAGCGTTAACTTGTCACACAATGACTTCTTTTTGGTCCCGCACGTCAACGTTTTTTGACAGCTGACGAAGTTGTTGATGCTTGTTTTGGAGATACACACTTCTGAGTGGCAATGCTACTTCGAAAAATGATCGTACATCAAAACGTACCACGCAAAACGTACAACTTTCCAATGGAAATGTTAGCTGGCATCTAACAACACTTAGAGCTACAAAGATGCACAATATACAAAACTTCTAATTTCATTCATTTATTTGTAAATGTATTCTTTTTCTCCACACAGGTTATATATGCCAATTACAGTGGATTAGAATCCATTAAAGTGGAAAATGGTACAGAGCTGACATGCAGACAGGCTAAGCATCAACCAATTGTCGATTGGAAGGCAGATCAGTCACGCTACTATACGCTCATCATAACCGATCCGGATGTACCGAATCGTGAATTGCTACATTGGCTTGTTGTAAATATTCCTGGGAAAAATATTGCAAAAGGTCAAGTGCTCTCCAGCTATGTAGCTTCGGAACCGCAACAAGGCACTGGATTGCATCGCTATGTTCTGCTGGTATTTAAACAACCAAGAAAACTGACATTCAAGGAAGCTAAAAGAAAGAATATGGAAGACCAATGGCTTCAATTTAGCACTGCTGCATTTGCTAATCGGTACAAGCTGGGAAATCCAATTGCAGGCAATTTCTATCTGTCACGATACAATAACATTAACAAAAATATACTAACACACCTCGTACACTTGCCCCACTAAATGACATAGAAAGAGGTTCTTGAAATCAGAGAATGAACAAACAAAACAAAAAAAAAACATATTAAAGAAGTTTCAAATTTATTCAAGCGTTTCTATATTTATTTAAACAATTAAAAATATAAATTGTTACACAATTATAGTTTTTTGTGTTAAATATTTCATAAATGTATCTGTCTGGCATGACTGGCACTAAATATAATAAACAACAGAAAGCTATATAAGCGACGATACAAACTAAAACCAGTTTCAGTTTATTGCAGCTGAGGGTGGCAACACGAACTCTGGAAGACTTGTAGAGAAATAATACTTGCAACTAGTTTACTAAGCAAAGAAGAAAAATTTTCCATTAAACATGTTTTTGCTATATGTAATAGCTTTAACTTTAAGCACCAGTGCAATGGCACACTCCGTGGAAGATGCATTCAAATCGCAGGATATTGTGCCTGATGTGGTACCCAAAGCACCCAGTCAGCTCTTGAAGGTACACTTTATAAAAAATTATAATTAGTAAACTGTTGTGCAAGCAATTACTGACTATCACACACATATACAGGTCAGCTACGACAGTGGTGTCTCTGCCAACATCGGCAATGAACTGACTCCGACACAGGTTAAAAATCAACCAGTGCTCAAATGGCACGTCGAACCTAACAATTACTATACAGTTATACTCACCGATCCTGATGCACCCAGTCGCGCGGCACCAACTAATCGTGAATTCAAACACTGGGTAGTCGTCAATATACGCGGCATTGATATTTCAAGTGGTGATGTGCTCGCTGCTTATATTGGTTCAGGACCACCACAAGGCACTGGCTTACATCGTTATGTCTTTTTGGTTTACAAGCAAGCGGGAAAATTAGATGTTTCAAAGGAATCACGTGTCGGCAATAATTCGATTCAAGATCGTCCACAATTTTCCGCAGCTAAATTTGCCGAGAAGTATAAGTTGGGTACTCCGGTGGCTGGCAACTTTTATCAGGCCCAGTACGATGATTATGTGCCTTTGTTGCACAGTCAAATTTCGGGTAATTAAACGCGCTTGAGATTCATATGTACTTATACTACTAAAACTTTAATTCTGTGGAAAACTCTCTGAAAAGAACATTTCATTAAACACAAATCAAATGTTGATTCTACAATAATAATATTATTGACCATGCGTTTTAACTTCCGTTCAGGCATTCAAAATGTGATCAAGTTAGAAAAGTTAAATACTGTAGAAATATTTTTGCGAAGTTTTAGTAAGATGAAACTCCTTAGCAAGTTTTATCATTAAGGTTTCAATACCTTGGCAAACTTAGGCTCATAAGTCTTAAGATACAAATCGTCTTTACTAAAAGGAACTGTTTACAATTTCACTCTTGACGTGCAAATGTACATATCTTTTCAGGGAAGTTATATATACATTTAAATTGACGGATGGCATGCCGTACTAATAATTGATTAAATTGAAAATGAATGCGACCATTTTTTGTGAATATTTTCGTACGTTTACTACAAAGTGCTTCAATCGACCTACTTCGATTTTATACGAAGAGGCGCCGTCAAAAACTACTCGCTTAAAGACGTATCTAGAGAAACATCGATGCTGTGCATGAACTGATAAGACAAGACCATAATGTGACATACCGTGAGATTGAGGCATCCTGTGAGTCCAGCATACATATTACATAGGAATTTGACTGCATACTTCATAAGTCGTATCGATTGGTGTAAAGAGCACGTTTTTGAGATAATTACAAGCGATGAGATCCGCAACAAAAGTTGTTAGCCGACTAAGTAAATGGTCACCTGTTTTTCGGAAAAACTGCTTGTCACAACTGTACCACTAGAGCAACGTAGGACGGTCAGTTCTGAATGGTATACAACCATTTGCTTGCCAGAAGTTTTCGAAGAATTAAGGAAATCCAAACGCCGAACGGATCAGCATCCACCACGACACTTCGACCTCTCACACATCAGCTCACACAAAATAGTTTTTGCGCACTCAAAACATCGAACTGATGGGTCATCAGCCTTGAAGCGTTGACTTGTCACCCAAGGACTTCTTTCTCTTCCCGCACATGAAAAACGAGATGAATGATTTTTGAAACCTGACGAAGTTGTTGAAGCTTGTTTTGGAGATACCCACTTCTGAGTGGCAAAACTACTTTGCAAATTACTCGTACATCAAAACGTTCTGCGTATGTTTATGCTAAAAAATGTGAAACATTCAAATGTAAGCTGGCACATAACACTTAGAGCTGCGAAGGCGCACAAAATACAAGGCAACACTCCTATCACTTTTTATTTCATTAAATTTTTAACATTTTCTTTTTCTCCATACAGTTCATATATGCCAATTACATTGTATTAGAATTCGTTTCAGTGGAAAAGGGCACACAGCAAACATGCAGACAGGCCTAGCACCACCAAATTGTCGAGTAGAAGGCAGATCAGTTGCACGCAATTTCTATCAGTCACGATACAATAACATTAACTTAACTATAGAAACACGCCTCGGACACTTCAACCATTAAATGGCAAAGAAAGAAGTTCTTAAAAGCAGAAAATTTAAATAAAAAAAATTGATTAAATAAGTTTCAAATTTATATTGAAGCGCTCTATATTTCTATAAATAATTAAAAAAGTCGCCTGCACTGAAGATTATCTTGTCTAAATTATAATTTTTTGAGTTAAATATTTAGTCTGGCATGACTGACACAAAATATAACAAACAGAATGCTACATAAGCGCCGTTACAAACTAAGAGAAGATTCAGTCTATTGCAGCTATTGGTGGCTACACGAATTCGCAGAGTCGTAGAGAATTAATATTTGCAACTACTTTACTAAACAAAAACGACAAGAATTTTCCATTAAAAATGTCTTTGCAATTTGTAATAGCTTTAACATTAAGCAGCAGCGCAACGGGCCACATCGTGGAATATGCATTCAAGTCGCAGGATATTGTGCCTGATGTGCTACCCAAGGCACCCAGTCAGCTGTTGAAGGTGAGTTCTATAAAAAGTTTAATTATTAAACTCTTAGCAATTACTGACTATCACACACATATGCAGGTCAGCTACGACAGTGGTGTCATCGTCAAATTGTGTAATAAACTGACTCCGACACAGGTTAAAAATCAACCAGTGCTCAAATGGCAAGTCGAACCTAGCAGTAACTATACAGTTATACTCTCCGATACTGATGCACCCAGTCGCGCGGCACCAATAAGTCGTGAATTCTAACACTGGGTAGTCGTCAATATACGCGGCAGTGATATTTCAAGCGGTGATTGTGCTCGCTGCTTATATGGATTCGGAACCACCACAAGGCACTGGCTTACATCGTTATGTCTGCTTTGTTTACAAGCAGGCGGGAAAATTAGATGTTTCAAAGCAATCACGTGTAGCTAATAATTCGATGCAATACTTCGGTGGCTGGAAACTTCTATCAGTCCCAGTATGACGATTATGTGCCAGAGTTGCAAAAGCAATTTGCGGGTAATTAAGTTCGTTTGAGATTGATGTGTATGTATAATACAACAAAAACTTTAACTTTGTGGAAAACACAAGTAAAATACGGAGTATACTATTGTATTATTTGCGATGGATTTTAACTGCACTTCAGGCATTCAAAATGTGCGCAATTTAAAAAAGTGCATTACTGTAAAAATATTTCTACAAAGTTTACTATACTTACACCCATCGAAAACCACGAATTTAATTCGAATTTGAATTCAAAACTGCGTACTCGAATTATCAATTTAGTAAGTAACTCCTTAGGAGAAGTTTTATCATTAAGGCTTTAATAAAATATGGTCGCAAAACATATTTATTTAATTTCTCGACTAGAGACTTCAAACTTGTATACTTATATTCTTTTTGATCATACGCATAAAGCTTATATTCAATTATGTGTATAAAAAAATCGCAAGCAATTGAACTAGTTAGCCGATCTCAAAACTATAATTTCAATACGCAATTTCGAATTCAAATCCGAATAATGATTTACGGTATTCGTTGGGTGTAATTATAGTAAACTTCGTAGAAATATTTGTACAATACTTCACTTTTCTAACTTGATTAATTACCCGCAAATTGCTTTTGTAACTCTGGCACATAATCATCATACTGGGCCTGATAGAAGTTGCCAGCCACCGAAGTACCCAACACATACTTCTCAGCAAATTTAGCTGCGGAAAATTGTAGACGATCTTGAGTCGAATTATTGGCGACACGTGATTCCTTTGAAACATTTAATTTTCCCGCTTGCTTGTAAACCAGGAAGACATAACGATGTAAGCCAGTGCCTTGTGGTGGTCCTGAACCAATATAAGCAGCGAGCACATCACCACTTGAGATATCACTGCCGCGTATATTGACGACTACCCAGTGTTTGAATTCACGATTAGTTGGTGCCGCGCGACTGGGTGCAACAGGATCGGTGAGTATAACTGTATAGTAATTGTTAGGTTCGACGTGCCATTTGAGCACTGGTTGATTTTTAACCTGTGTTGGAATCAGTTCATTGTCCAATTTGGCGAAGACACCACTGTCGTAGTTGACCTGTATGCATATGTGTTTGATAGTCAGTAATTACTTCAAGAACAGTTTAATAATAACAATTTTTTATAGAACTCACCTTCAAAAACTGACTGGGTGCTTTGGGTACCACATCAGGCACAATATCCTGCGACTTGAATGCATATTCCACGATGTTCACTGCCGGCGACATTTTTTATTATTTATAGAAAAATAGAGCGCTTCAATAAATTTGAAACTTTTTTATCAATATTTTTTTTTTATTGTCTACTTTTAAGAACCTTTTTCCTTGCCATTAAGTGGTTCAAGTGTCCGAGGTGTGTTCGTATAGTTAAGTTAATGTTATTGTATCGTGACAGATGAAACTGCCAGCTTCCTTTAATGTCAGTTTTCTTGGTTTTTTTAAATACTAGCAGAACATAGCGATGCAATCCAGTGCCTTGTTTCGGTTGCGAAGCTGCATAGCTGGAGAGCACTTGACCGTTTGCAATATTTTTTCCGTGAAGTAAATAACGATTCGATACATCCGGATCGGTTATGATGAGCGTATGTTAGCGCGACTGATCTGCCTTTCACTCGACAGTTGGGTGACGGTTCGCCTTTCGGCATGTTAGCTCTGTGCCATTTTCCACTTTAATTGGCATACATGTCCTGTATGGAAAAAAAACATTGTTAAAAATTGATTGAAATAAAATGTGATACGAGTGTTGAATTGTATTTAATGCGTCATGACAGCTGTAAGTGTTGTTATGTGTCAGCTTTCATTGAAACTTATGACATTTTTTAGCATAAACATACGCAGAACGTTTTGATGTACGAACAATCGGTATGTCACATTATGGTCTTGGCTTATCATTTCATGCACAGCATCGATGTTTCCTGGGACAACAACAGTTTTTAGACAGTTTTCTCTAGTATCGTCATTTAAGCGATCGGTGACACAACATTTGAATTCATCATACGTAGTCAAAAACAGTAGCTTTTGCACGAAAATGCTCATATTGCTCGTACATCAAAACATTATGCGTACGTTTACTTTCCAATGGAATTGTCAGCTGACACCCAACAACACTTAGGGTTCCCAAAGCGCACAATATACAAAGCTCGTACACAAAAGTGTTAACGTTTACCTTTAGCATTTCACTACATCGTTTGCACTCATTGCTATAGGAATCATTTGTAGTTGAACTTCAAGTATGCTCAAAAGTGAGCATGTCACGTCAATATGGATACTCTTTTTGACTGCAATAAAAAGCTGCCAATTTACAACTGAATATCTTCAAAATTGATCCCCAAAAAATGTGCAACTAGATCGATATGTCTCGTCGAGTTGATCAAGATTATATACATACTTTATGGGGGTCTACGATGCCTCCTGTAGTGGGTTACAAATTTTGAGATAAACTGATTTGACACTATGTGTGAATGGTATCAAAATGTTCATACAACAACTTAAAAAATGTGTGGTATATTTCCATGGATGCTATTATACCTTATAATGGGATGGTGCAATCGTCGTTCTATCTGAAGAATGAATAGGTGAGCCTAAATATTAAAATTTGGTAACACTATATTTTATAGATTTGTAGATCTTGACATTTGTACAGACAGAAAGATAAGCGTATCTATATCGACTAGACACTTGATGATGTTCATGTATATACGTACATATAAACTTTATGAGGAACTTTTTGGCTGGTACATACATTGGCTGGTACATACATATGAACAAAAGTTAATATACTCTTTTACCTTATGGTTACATGTTATAAAACAAAGAGTAAAAATCTCAAATAGATGCGCCTATCTAGTTCTAACAAACAAACAAACCGACATAGGTTCCAATCGGACCACTATAAAATCTAGCCATCACGCAAATAATATATGGTTCAAATAAAAACGCTTAGACTGGGTAGAGGCTATCTCGTAGTCGAACACACTCGACATATTTCTTTCCTTTTTCATTAATAATGTAATATTATCTATTTTTATAAAAATAAATTTGCTTAAATGGAAGTTTAATCGTAATTCTCAACGTTATCAATGAAAGAACACCAAGTGACGAATAATTACGAAGATTCCGGTTGCCGAAACATAAATGAATACATACATATTTTAATATCGAATACGAGCAAGAGTGTTGGCCGAAAATCGGGCGGATAGTTTGTCGGCTATCTGTGAGTGACTGGCACAAAATATAATCAACACGAAGCTTTATAAACTGCGACATAAATCGAAAACAGCTGACAGTAGCAAGAACTCCCAGACAGTAAAGAGTGAAAAACGAAGTAAAATCAATAATTTAATAATTTTTCATAGTATTACTGCTAATTTAATTATTAGCATTCAATCTAACCATAAACCAAATGTCCAATTCCGTAGAAGAAGCCTTTAAATCAAACGAAATAGTGCCCGATGTAGTGTCTCAAGCACCTAAAGAACTGCTGAAGGTAAAATACATATACATACAAAAAATGTAAATTTTCTACACAATCATTGTATGTATGACTAATAAACTAACACACACCCAATACACACTTCGTATGTTCATAGGTCAGTTACGATTGCGCTGTCGAAGCAAACATTGACAATGAACTAACACCGACGCAGGTAAAAAATCAACCAGTCGTCGACTGGCAAGCGGATACAGATGCCTATTATACTTTAATCTTCACCGATCCGGATGCACCCAGTCGTAGTGCGCCCAAACACCGTGAATTCAAACACTGGCTGGTAGTTAATATACCCGGCAATGATATAGCACACGGTGATGTGCTTGCTGCCTATGTTGGCTCTGGACCACCAGAAGGCTCTGGTTTACATCGTTATGTCTTTTTGGTTTACAAACAATCAAGAAAATTAGATGTCTCACGCGAATCGCGTGTTTCCAATACTTCTATCAAAGATCGTATGCAATTTAGTACTGCTAAATTCGTCGAAAAGCATCAGCTTGGTAATAATCCAGTGGCTGGTAATTTCTTTCAGGCGCAATACGATGACTATGTACCAAAGTTTCGTAAGCAATTTATGAACTTTTCTAATTTAATGTATATGATACAGAACAAATTTAAGAATTAAACTAACTAACGAGTTCATTCAAGAAAACAAAAGAATATTATATACTGAAGATATAAGATTGTCTGAATGTATAACGAGAATGCCGGTTTTTAGATGCCATCTTCCGTACTTTTTGCGGCGAATGCATTTTTTCGAACAGGTAGAAGTCGCATGACGCTAATTAAGGCGTAAACGGTGAGAGTGAATTTTGACCATCAGTTAATTAATGCAGAAGGCACCGTACACAGAGATTCTTGTTATGAGTCTATGTTTTGTAGATTTCAATTTGAATGGAAAGTTTGACTAATATTTAATGAATTCAGGCACAATTTTGATTGCAAATTCGGTTATCACGGATTCTTATGGGCTAACAATATTGGTCACCATTTACAATATATATGTTTTTACGACAATCCGTAAAACGCGTTTGCAACTCGTGGATTCTGCTAAAGGTTAAACAATCATCAACAGAATTTGAAACGTTTCGGCACAACTTTTGCCATTTTCTTCCAAACTCATTTTTGCACCGATTACGCAAAGACTCGACTAGTTATCAAATGGTCATGGAAATTTTTACAGAATATCAGTTACGGATCAACATAACTATCTAAAGCACCTTTCAAAATATGACACCACTAAGAAATACTTATTTGATGAAGTCATGCCTACGGTTGCTCCCTCAATATGTTATATACAATATAATATTTTACAAACAAGCTCAATATTATTACAAATTTTTTTTGGAGAGTTAACGTCTTTTTCTGTATAAATGAAAATACTCTTTACTCTTGCAATATCTGCTGCCTGGGAACATAAGAAATCTTCATACCCCAACTCAGATTGATATCTCAAAAGCTGATGTACCTATAATAATGATAAGATGAAGAGGATCCAGTTACATAATAATGAGTGCAGAGGTTGGTTTATTGTGCATCCTTTGTGACCCTAAAGGTCATTGATTTGTGTTAGGATTTTCACAATATTTTTATGGGGAATATTCCCGTAATCAATCTCTTCTATTTGGATTTTACTTGGAACAGACAGCCTCATGCGGAACAAGCTGATGTATGGAGAATGATGTACCTATATAAGCACTTAATGGTATAACCTATGCCTTTACATAAGCCAAATATTTGTATAAGTGTAATTTTCTCGTTATTAGCATTATATAAACCTCCTCAAATTTGGTGTTCCCAATGTTTGAAATGAATGTGGTAAAATTTGTATGGGAAGTATCTTTTACACCCTGCGGCATATATTTTTTTAATTTAGATACTCCAACCTCGCAACGCTGCCATCCCACCATTAAGATAGTTTAATAGCCAGTGTTTTATTTTGTCGGATAGTAAAGTGTAGGCCAGTTCTTGAAAGAAAATTGCATTATCGGCTGATGGAGCGATTGGGTATACTTGAAAGTGCTTGATATGGAATTATTGATCAGAGGTGTATTGTTCAAGTCTATAGCTACTACAACCGTACGTTCGCGTGACTTCGGCTTATTGAGTCCATCAAAGATAAAAGTCGAGATTTCACACAATGCTGAAGTCGTACTGCGACCTTTTCTGAAATCATGCAGGATATCCACTAGCAGGCAATGCTCTGTCAACGATTGTAATAATGATTTCAAAAATGGATATGGTGATATTGCCCTATAAAATTACCCGAGTTTAGCTTCACTTGCCAAGTTTCAGAAGAGATGAAATCCTAGTAAGGATTCCTTACGTCTGGGATAATAATTTGGGAAATAGAGAAGCTAATAAGTACGTAAGTTAATCTACTGCTATGGGTCAAAGGAGTTTCAGCATCAGTAGACCGTCTGGTTTGAGTACAATGACTGAGATTTGGCTTTTACAGTAGCAAATATAGCAACGTTCGAATACGACGTATTAATTTAAGCATTAGCCTATTCTGCTTTGAAATGTGTTGCACGAACTGTCTGCAGAATAGGGTGGCACACATCTTTGATGATACCACTTACGTTCCCTAGAATGTGTTGGATGTTTGGGGAACAACTGAAAATTTTTGTTTTCAATGTTCCAGCTATTTTGACTTGCAATGCTCCACAACAAGAATGCTCAAATTGTATGATAACAAGCCAATACAGCTTTCAGTAAGTTCAAATTTCAACATGAAAAGTGGAAGAAAGTGTGCAGCTTCCGCTGGAAAGCCTGGTCTAATAATGTTTTGTTCTAGAGAAGCGTTTGGGTATACTTGACAGTGCATGATGTGGAATCATTGTATTGACCTATGAACCGGTTCCGGTTTATGTGAGAAAGGATTACTCAGTCAAGGATTTGCATAAACTCAATAAACACTTTGTCTACATTTTATATGCAAAAATTGTGATGTGCTTTCATAAACTGCTTCAAATCAGTAACATAAACACGCTTAAATCAAAAAAAATACACGTTTAGTGAAATTTGCAATATCAGAATTCATCATAAATAATTTCTACAGCATAAAGTTGCATTAATTTTTTATCGCACTGTTGTTTATCTAAATATTCAACATTTAACAGCCGTAAAAATCAATTTGTCTTGGTGTTTAAAGTCAACTTCGCAGTCGAACACAAAAATGTTTCCACTTCGTTTCGAAAGTCACTTTATAAAAACTTATAAAGCTAAAAATATACTTTAGAAACATATTTTTTGAAAATTCTGTGCACGAAAAGAAAATGTTCAATTTATTATTACTGGCAACTTTGCTGAACTGGAGTGCCGCTGTTCGCTACAATAGTCCCGATATAGGTGCCTTCAATCAGCATGGCATAATTACTGATGTATTGGAACAAGCACCGGAACAATTGCTAAAGGTATGCTGCAGCACAAAAGATAAAAATGCAATACTATAGAGCGTAGTATTTTCTATTAGGTTTACTTTCGCAAAGATACGCAGGCTGCGCAAGGTAACATACTGCCCACGGTTAGGACGCGTCACAAACCAGTTCTACAATGGCACGCCAATCCGCATGTGCTCTACACATTGATTATGATCGACCCGGATGCACCCAGCCGTGCGCAACCCAAGTATGCACAATTCGTGCACTGGCTTGTCGGCAATATACCCTTTACGCGTGTGAAAGGCGGTGATGAATTGACGCCGTACATGCCACCGCTTCCACCAAAGGAGACTGGTTTGCATCGCTACGTATTGCTTATCTATAAGCAGCGTTCCGGCCACATTGCCTATGAGAAGCGCTACAATCGTACCAATTTCAATACGCACGATTTTGTCGCCGAACATAAACTGGGCGCACCGCTGGCCGCGAATTTCTTTCAGGCACAATATGCGCGCATCAAGAGTCGCGATATGACTTTGCAGGACAATAAAAACGAACAGTGGAAGTGGTAGAATGATGTCAGCGGCCGTTGTATACTACTAAAAAAAAGAACATAACGCACAATTATATATGGGGATAGTTTTAGAATATGATGTATGTCTAAATTTATTGTTTAAGCTCTAGTAATAAAAAAAAGTATGCCGCTCATTTTTATTATTTGCCTGCCGCTGTTGCAAGCGGATTGCGCAGCACCAAAATGACTGAATCACCGCGTAGAAACATTTTCGATATGAAACGATCCTTGTTAACAGGCTTTACCTTCTTTTTACCCTTGCCGGTGCGCGGCAGCTCGGTCCACATTTCTTTAACGTTCTCGAGCACCATGTTGCAATGGCGATCGAAGGCTTTGACGCGACCGAGCAATTTCTTGTTGTTGCGGCAATTAATCAAGACTTGTGTATTATTCTTCACCGATTGTGTCAGCACAGAGAGTGGTCCGGTGTTAAACTCTTCCTCTTCTTGACGCGCCAACTCCTCCGGCGAGAGCTCGGATTTTGGTTTAACTAAAGCCCTGCAGCGGCGGCGGCATCGTTTTTTGTTGTTGTTGCGTTTGTTTGTAGCGCGAAAAAACAAAATGGAATTTGAGGTTAGCGGCGTTTTTAAATGTAGTCGAAAATTTATGCACTTACATTATATATTGAGGTGTGTTTAAGTTGTTTACGTAAATACGCGTTAATTAATTTGTTGTAGCTAGTCTATAGCAATTATTCACTAAATTTGTTCGTTTTAAAACGTTTTGGCAGTGCGTGTGCAATTAAAGTGATTGTCGTTTTGCGTTTGGCACAGCAGTCACTTTTGTTAGCTCTGGGATTTTATGGTATTTTATTATTTCACGGCACGATTCTGATTTTCAAATTCATAAGATTTTAAAATTCACAAAATAGTTAAAGATTTTATTTTTATTTGTAATCAAACTAATGAATTAAGTGTTTTTTATTTTTTATTTGCGTTTTTTTATTTAACAAAGAAAAAATCGCATGAACAAAAAATCAAAAAATCAAAAAATCACATATGTATGTAGACGATTAAGTCTTCTCAGGTGTTGGCTGCTGTCTATCAAATACATCACGTATCGATTGTCGTGAATAACAAAGTTTCTGATATAGTATGTTGCACGAACGATCCTACGCAGGCGCTTCGACTTAAACATTTGCTGTATAAATGTAGTCTAAACTATAATTTGTTAACCAAATGTTTTTCTAAACAATTACAACTCAAACAAGTATGTGTTTATTTTAGTGCCATTATCACGACTTACCTATATCTTTATAGGTCATTGTTTCACACTACATCCTAGTTTACAATGTCACGACTGTTTTAAGCCTATAAACGTATTGCCCAGTTCGACGAACCAATATACTATATAGATTTCAAAGATAGCTGCCAACTTTTCTTCACAATTTTGTTCACAAACCAAATCAAAAGCAAAATGAAAACAAACATTTTATATTCATGGATTTGCTCTTTTTTTCGACTGCTAATTTTTACTTTTTATGCATTTACAATTCTGCAAATGCATGGACTGTCAACCTATACAGTATGTAGCACTTGACCGATATATAAGACAGAAGTACCGATAACAGACAAAAAGGGACCGATAACAGACTAAAATCAATTTCTGCAGCTGGGCTACTGGAAATGGATTTATTAGAATTGTGCAGTCGTGAAATACACTACTCAATATTATTCCCTCAATAACATATTCCCAAATGTATTTCTATGTCGAAAAATGGATCTTAATATAATAGAAGTCCGAAAGTCGGGTGCTGTTCAAGTCACTCCAAGTACCACGCAGCTTGTTTTTGAAGAACATCTCCAATTTTGGGAATATTCAAATCCCTTGCTAGGTTCGCCGTTCGCATATATCACGGGGCGCCAGAGAGATAGTGGAGTCCTTTGCTTGGAGAACCCTGATCTTAGAAAGGTGTGAGCGAGCAGCAGTACCACAGACCTGCATTCCCTATCGCCAGGCAGGTGAAATTATGGCCTTATAAATGTTTACCTTGTTCCACAGCGACAGCTTGTTTTTTCCAGTTTAGCTATCCTGGCACTAAGAGATTTCACGATTCTGCTGATGTGTGTGTGTCATGAAGGTGAGTCTCCTATCCAAATATATTACCAGGTAATCGTGCTCAGACTGGTAATCCAGCAGCTGATCCTGGAGTTAGACTCCCGGGCAGTCATCCATGCACAATGAGTGTGTCACGCTTACGCATTTGTTTAGGTTTATACCGATGTTCCAGCTTTTGTTCTAGTACGCTTCCTTCAGAACTACAAATTAATGAACGTAGTAAGATCGGAAAAAATCTATGCTGAAAAATGTGTCCCTGATCCGGTTTTCGAATAAAAAAAATTATAAAAAAAAGAAAAAAACGATACAGAAGTAATTACAATGGTCCGTTTTTTATTTGGAGAAGAATATAGCGGTTCTTCTCAATGCCAAATATATTTAAATTATATCATTTTGTAAGTAAAAAACAAACCATTTTTAAGAAATGACTTCTAAATAAATGTTTTTCGGCATTTGTAATTTAAATTTACCCTGTCAAAATGCAATAACATGTTCGGTATCATCTGTAGTAAAATTAATATTAAGGGCACCCACCTATCAAAGGCGTTACGTCGAAATCTTCTCCAAGTTCAGCAAATCCAGCGGGAGTGTATCTTAGAAGAATGAAATGAAACAACTTTATAATTGCATTGACTTTTTATAAAACTAGAACGTCCACTTCTGTTCAATGGATATTTGCTTGAACGAAGGACTACTCTTGACACCGCTGTGCAACTTGAAGTCTAGTGGTAATGAAAGTGCATTTTTGGTGACTTTCGCTTCTGAAATATCGTTGCACTACCAGCACGCTGATCTTTCCTTTCAAAACTGGGCGCTATAGTCAAAACATGGGATAGGAACTTATTCATTGTAACATAACCAATTCTCACAAGGGATAAAAAAAATACACTCTTCTGTCATCGCATCATTGAATATTGACGTAGACCCTTTGTGAGAAAAATTTTTTTCCAAGCCTTGCAAAATCGTTTTGGAATGGAAGTAAATTGTTCGCCATTATTTATCCATGATGTTTCGCTGTTTGGTAAATCTATGAACAATCCCTTAAGACTCATTTAAAGATTTGATGAGCTTGTAATTCACATTTAGTTTTAACATACGTTATAGTATGTTAAATCTCGTCACGACGCACAAAATATCCCATATCGGGAGCGAAAAAGAAGATGTTATACATCATATAAGCAAATTACAACTATCCCTCCATGCTCCGGTTACATTAAAATAATCGGTATTTCAGTTTTCGAAGAATGTCACGATTTGAATTATTAGACCTTGAGAATGTGAATTTCATAGTGCCAATTTCAAGTTAATTCTAATCGCATAATTCTGCTAAATCCCATCCGACCAATTTATACGGTTTAGAAAACCGGAGTACATATTTTTTTGTTGTGTGCAGGGTATAAATACTATTTTAAAAACACAATTTTTTGTAGATGATTAATTTTAATAATGCGTTTACAAGTAATATGCTTATTTTAAACATTTCATACATTAATTATCACAATCATTAATTCACATAGTCCTGCGTCCTTTGGACGATGTGAATGTGTACAATTCTTACTGCATTCTTGAAAGTTCCATCAAATTCTTCTGAAATAATGGACTTAAGCATTAACAGAACCAGCTGTATGTTGCAAGAAATGATCCTTTGGCGACGATGGTATTTCAATACAAAAAAAAAAGTTATAATTGCTATAGAGGTAGAGGTAGGCAGGTTGTTATGACCTCAAATCTGACACTTTTTACATGTTAAACTGGCGCCCAACTTTAATGTTTTGCCAAGCAGCAAACGCATTTGGCCCTGTACTGACTCGTTTATCAATTTATAGGCCTTATGCCATGCACAGGACGCAGGACGATGTGAATTGATAACACGGCACATGTACACCATGCATGTGTATAATTCATCCAGTTTTTCGTTTGTTACCAAATCGCATGCATTTGTAGTTAATAAATCTATATCCCAAGCGTCAGGCGCCTCTGAATTTTTGATCCAGCCAAGTATTAGTTCAAGAAAGTCTTTATTTAAGAGCACATTATCATTTGCGGGCTGTTGTGGTGTAGCCTTCGTAATAGCTAGAGTTGGACATTGCTGCTGAGGAGGTGGTGCTGCTGGTGCCGGTGCCGGTGCCGGCAATGATGTAGCGCTCGCAATTCGTTGTTGCATCAATTCTAAATCACGCTCAACCTCCAAACGCAATTCCGGCGGCAATTCTGCCAAATATTCAGGATCGACTTGTATGGCTTGTGGCATTGGCTTTTGTGGTTTCTTCTGCGCTTGCAGCATATCCAAAACTTTGGGCGGCTTTTTTGTAACCTTACCGGTTGGACGTCCACGCTTGCGGTTAGCTGTTGCTTGTTCTGTATTGATTTTCTGCGGCGATATTTCTATTATATCGGATTGTAGAGTAGTGCTCGGTTTTTCTATAAAGAAAAAAGATACATTGTAAAATATTTACTAAATTATACCGTTTAAAACACACACACACCCCTTTGCTTTTCAGCTTGTTTATTAAACATATTGAGTATAAGATTCTCCTTCTTCGATTGTTGCTGTGGTTCATCCAGTTTTGACAGCGTTATGCCCAAACCACGCATCTCCTGCGGTGGTATATTCAAGGCATTTAGTGTAGACAACACAGTCTGTGTTATTTGCTCCAATTCGTCCGTATATTTGGGCAACGAAATTGCTTTCGTAATGTTGTCACACAAACCGTGACCCATGAATTTTGATGTCTCGACCGGCGCCTCCGGTGCACGCACCATCAATTTCAACGTGATGCATTTTGTTTTGCGTTTACAATCGCAAAGACGCGTATGTACCTCCGTGCAAAGCTGACGCATGAAGGTCTCACATTCCTGCATACTTTTGAAACGTATGCCATAGTTGACCTCAGCCGATACAGACTTACGTATCTGTTCGTAGACCAGCGGACGTTGGTCTATGCCGAAACTATTTTGGAACACCGTCTCGCCTAGTTTTTTGCCTAAATACATTTGTAGCTTAAGCATTGTGGTCTGTTGCACATCACCGCATGTCAAGAGCTGCTGTTGTTTGAGCGTATATGCGGTGCTGCTGCCTACACCAGGCAAATCCTCTATAGAAATGGGTGCCATATAGGCGGCAACATTTTCATGCTCCAGCATAAACTGTCCATCAGGCTTGGCCGCTTTGGTGGCCATGCGTGCTTGAGTTCTGCAAGTAGTAAAAAAAAAAATTATAAATTTATTTAATTTATATAGAGATAATATGGTAACCAGATAAGATCATGATCAGAAATCAACTTAGAAAGTTGTAAACAAGTGCAAAGGGTGACAATCTCCATAAGCATACGATCTCCATATATACACACGACTTCAAGCTGAATAATCAAGCCGGAACAGGCGTATACGCCCGAGAAATTGGGCATAAATTAGACTCCCATTCAACTGCAGCATCTATTAAGCAGATATTAAAGCCATCCAGAATGCTAAGCATGTCCTAGGATCGCACCCGTTAGGACAAATAACTGTAGTCTTATACTCAGATAGTCAAGTAGCGCTAAAACCACACTTAATAATAAGGCTGTTTGCTTTTGTGTGTAAGTTTGTCTGATTAGTGTACCGAGAAATAATTGAATTTATAATTTTTAACATGGCTTGAAGGCTGAGTACCAAGTCTAAGGTGTAGCAATTATTGTTTATAAGCTAAAAATAATTTTGGTCGATTTACGAATTGAATTTTTTACTCAGAGAGCGCTACAGACTTTTCAGTTGTGAATTAGTCAAGTTTGAAGATTTGGGTGCTTATTGTACTGTGATTCTAGGTTTAAAGCGGATGGTTATTGTTGAGGCTAAACGAGGAATCGGTATACATAAACTTTGTTTTATTAAAAATTTGGTTACAAATATTTAAGTAAAATTCTAGTCATGCTACTTACTTATTTGCACCAACGCCAGCCGAACAGGGGCAGCCCGTTTTCTGGCGTACCTCCTGCCTTAGTGTACGCACAAAATCCATAGGCGATACTTCCACTTCGCGCAGCACATCGGTTAAATCAACAAACATTTCATCGCAGCTGACCGCCTCAATATTAAGCGTATACTGTGCAACTGTATCGTACAATGTAAAGGCTACCTCACGATAGCCCTCAAAATCGTATTGTATTGTCTTGAGTTCGGGGCACAATTTCAGCGCAGCACCGACAAACATGCCATTACGTATGCCCTTACGGCGTGCTTCATAACTGCACGAAGCTATCTCCGACAATGACATTTTCGAATCAAAACCTGTACGTACTTTATCCATGCGTATATTATCGTGTAGACGATGCTCGAAACGTGTAGCAAATAGCTCCATCTCCAGTTGACGATTAGCCTGCGGATGCACGGGCACATCAGTGGCGGCACTGCCGCCTTTAGAATGCGTAACAGCAACCGGGAAACCACGTAATTCCGGATGTTTACGCAAACCGACTGAGACAAAGAAACAATCCATATCGATGTGCATAATGCATTGCTGCTTGGTGGCTGCAACAGGCTGTAAATTTGCATTCTGATATAAAGATTGCTTCAGTTGCAGGCGTGCTGGAAATCCAGCTTCGCCATGTTGCTGCCGCAAATCGGAAACGTATTGTTTGAAACTGGCGCCCATTGTGGCAATGTGATGCAAACGTGAGTTGTTAAAGAACTCCTTTAGAAATTGTGGATTCACAGCAGTCAGTGCTGCTGCTTTTGATTTTGTATTTGATATATTTAATATAGTAGTAGTATCCTTTGATGGCATTTCAGTCTCTGCGGCAACAGGCGGCACGGCACTTTCGTCAAATAGCTGAAGCGATTTATTTTGAATGTCAAGGGTGCTCGTTTCAACTGGATCTGCTGCTGTTGCCTGCTTATTGACGGAGAGCTGCAATAGTGCTTGCTGCTCCTTATTTACATAATCTTCCGTATCATTAAATGCGCTTTTTATGCGTGACTTCTCCAGCGCAGCCGTTTGTAACTTTGCTAGCTCCTTGAAAATGATATTATTAGCTTCATCATTTATCGCCGTTGTATTTAGCTGCTTCGGCTTCATATCTACGCCCACTGCTTCCTCAAACGTGTTGGCTGTGGTTAAGTTTAACTTCGAAGTACTCGCTTGCATGCTGCTATTGTAACTACTACCGGCGTTCTTTGTGAAATTGATACGCGGCTGTGTTGTCTTCTGATTCGTATAGAGCAAATACCGCGTATAATCCAAGATGCGTTTCTCTGCCAGACAATCCACAACCCATTGCGCGCTGATTATCTTGCTGGTGTTCATGTTGCGCACTTTTACATCCGGCAGATTCGAGGCTATGATGTATGTGGTGTGACTGCGTTCGTAGTGATGAAATGTACCGCCGTGCACCATCATAATGCGTTTCAGCTCGTCGGCGGAAGGATTAGTGCGTCCATTGACAAAAATCGAAATGCCATTGAATAGATTCGACTGGCGAAAGGGATCACTGGCTGCGCTGAACTGTTCCTCCAGTTTGGTTATTTTGGCTCCCATGTAACCGCCCTGTAAAATAGTTTTTTGTTGTTAATACACAAAGCATAAAGGCTTGCTGCGGTTACCCATTGAGCGAAGCCATTATCCTCGTCCCCCATTTTAACTAATATTTTTATTTACTATCAAAACAATTCATTTATTTCACAATTGAAAAGTGAACATTGTTCGCCAACAATTTTAGTGCTGTAAAACGCTGAAGTTTACTCAATCTGACGAAGGGCCAATACACGACACAATGCATTTAGGGTTGCAAAATACATGAATCCAAATGTCTAAGGGGCCTCAGACACGATAGCTTATAAAATATTTTTGAGCATTTGAAAGTTGTTCAATGCGTGGTGCGCATTCCAATCCATCATTCTGAAATCGTACTCTTAAAAGAGTATTGTTTTTTTTTTATAAGGAAAAACCTCAAAATTAACTTAGGGGCCACTCAAGTATTACGAACGCGAAGAAGGAGGAGGAGTTCTCGATTTGTTTCGAAGTGTTATCATGGGCCGGGAGGGCTGATTCAGTTCGTTACTTCACAGTTTTCGTCTTCATGTTTGTGAAATGCATAATACTTGCAAAAATAAAAATACTCCCACGCCGTGTTGCTGCTCAATGTGCTAGAGAACTTTCATACTTACTGAACGAACAAAATTTCGATGTATATGCTTTGTGAAATGACGATGGGACAATTGATGATAAGTCAATAAACACCAGCTAAGTTAAAAAAATAAAAAAAAATATGTATTTCTGGACCATAAAGCTTTGGTCCCTATCTCCATGGACCAATAACGAATAAATTATTTAGATCGCTTACACATCAATCAATACGACGATTAAAATCAATGAATTAAAGTTCATATTACCCTCTCTGCACAAACATTTGGTTTCGATTGTCAAACTTGAAGGAATGTTTCAAGTTATTCAAAAATTGTCTATTTTTTCTGTTACGTAATATTCATTAAATACGCCCTCGTAGACTCACTGGGTTTCAAATATGAAGTACCATTTTTATTCTTACAATTTGTCCTCACTTTGTTTCTTTGTTTCTTTACTTCAGAAAATACTCTATAAAAGAACATCTTCGAAGATTTACTTTCTAAAGAGCATTTGTACGGAAATTCCTAAATTGAATTTTAAAACGTCAATATCTCAAAACTTGTAACCCAACGTTGAAGTCTAGCAAACACCATTAAAGTTATGGACCTTGGTTGTTAACTTATTGCACTTTTACACTATTATATACAGTGTAGATTCTATACTAGTGCTATCGTACCGATAATCTTTACATATGTAACAATTCTAGCGTATCCGTAGTGCGCTACTACGCCACATTTTGTTATTCTCCGTCATTTGTCCAGTGGATGCTCTTTTTTCCGGTGCCTTTTATAGTAGTACGTAATAACGGAAAAAATAAATGATCAAATCGTCTAAGGCAGCATGTTGCCGACAAGAAGATATCCGAAAACGGGGCAGCCAATCAGAAGACAGTCGAAAACAATGAGACACTAGACAAGGAGACATACGACAATGACGCAGCCTACAAAGATGCAGCATACATCGAGTGCGACTAAGGAGTGATTTATTCGTTGTGCTTATTTAATACCACGTAACGTGAACAGATCTAACTGTTGTATTGTACTGTTAATTCATTTTGAAGAATAAATATTTTAGTAAAATTCTGTATGTACATATATGTTTTATCTTAAGTCACTTCACACTGCACAACACAAACACCAGCTACGTATGCGTCCGCAGCATCAATATGTCAAAACAGATTCTTTAGCTGATCTTAGAGATAAATTATGGTGCTCGCATGGGTATGAATTCTTATAACTAAAATTAAAGTTTCTGGTTTATATTAAAAAAAGGTGTAAAAAAGACTACAATATCGAAAAATTTTAAACGAAATACACGATATTGAATTAAATTCGAACTCCGCTTTACACGGATTTCACGAATTCTTAAGAAACGAAAATGCATGTACGTCGAGGTCTTACTGTATCTACATATGATATTCTGTAGTGTAAACACAACCTTCTTCTTCTTCAATATAAAAAAAAAAACAGATGGTGTAGACTCGTGTCTACTATCAGAGTGCAATATTAATTTTAGTAAAAAGTAGCAATAATTCGCCTAATGTTATGTCGGACGAGGAGCAGCAGCAGCAGTTGACTGCGGCCAAAAAACCAAAAATGACCATAAACGATAAAACCTGCGGCCACTGGCTGCAACGCAAGAAGCGCTACTGCAAGATGACCGTGGCCAAGGGCCGTGATTACTGCGGCGAGCACGACAAACTAAGCACCGGAGCAGAGAACACAGATGAACAACGCATAACATGTCCACTTGATGCCAAGCATACGGTCTATCGAAAAAAATTAGCAAAACATTTATTGATTTGTAATGCGCGACAGCGCAACGACGAACCCGCCTACATCGAGAAAAACATAAACGCGGGCGAAGAAGCGCCGCCAACGGAGCTAACGGATTGCTATAAACTTAAATTGCACGAATTGGAGGACAGCGAATTCTATGGTGTCATTGAGAAGGTGAAGCAGCTGTATGCAACATATGTGGCAAATACAATAGAAACGCTGCAGCTACAGCATAATTCACTCGACGCGGAGCTGGCCAGAGATGATTACGGCAAGGAAACACGCAAGCATCTACTGCAGACATCAGCGCTGCTGGGTATACTGCAGCATGAGCAGCAGCTGTGTGCGAATACTAGCTACGTGGAATTCGGTGCGGGCAAAGGACAGTTGGCCTACTTTATGGTCAATGTGCTGCAGACGGAGCAATTGCATAACTCACAAGTGGTGCTCTTGGATCGCATGTCATTGCGGCATAAAAAGGATAATAAGGTAGAGGATCGTAAGCTGGTGCAGCGCATACGCGCCGACATTGCGGATTTCAAGATGTCTTGTCTGGATGAACTTAAGCGTACCAAACGCAGTGTAGCCTTGTCGAAGCATTTGTGCGGCGCGGCAACGGATTTGACATTGCGTTGTGTCACACGGAAGTGTGCTGAAAGTGCACATAAAACCGACTATATTATGATTGCCGTTTGCTGTCACCATCGCTGCGAGTGGCGCTCATATGTGGGTAAGGAATTTCTACAGCGTGTGCAGCTGACACCACGTGAATTTGTCATAATCACCAAGATGGTTAGTTGGGCCATTTGCGGCACGGGCATGAGTCGTGAGCGTAGAAAAGCACTTGACGCGTTGCAGTCGGTAACAGCGCCGGTGGAACAGCAGCAGCCGGAAGTGGAACAACCAAAGCAGCGACTGGCGCGCGATGAACGTGAAGAAATTGGCTTTATGTGTAAGCGTGTATTGGATCATGGACGTCTGGAGTATTTACGTCAGCATGGCTACGAGTCAACGCTTAAGTTTTATGTACCCAGTGAAATAACGCTGGAAAATGTTTGTCTGCTGGCAAGGAAAATAGTTTAATTTTATATATTTTATATATTTTTATAGTGATTTATTCATTAAATTGACAACAATGGAAGTCTGATGTACATTTGCTGAGGAATTACGTTATAGGAGCAACTGAGAATTCAACTTATCCTGGGCTGTCAAGCGTCAACAGTACTCCGCTTTTTGTTACTGCTATATTTGGTCGAGGCGACAGCAGTCGTCTCTTTGGAGCCTTGAACTGTGAGATGCTGTCTAGATCTACCAATAAGGGAAGGTGGTCAGAGTATAAATGATACTTCACCCTGATCCTTTGTTCGTCATCTCTCAGCCGATTACAGAAGAAAAAAATCTATAGCGCTTGGAGTGTGCATGTAGTTTTCCCAGAAACGGTGTTTAGCAATAAAGTCGGCGCCAATCAAGTACCTCAAAGTTGACTGTAGATCAAGGAAATTGCAATTTCTGCTAATATTAATTGGATTCGCGTTTTGTATGTAGTTGACCAAGTTAAAAACAATTCTTATTTTAACAATAATTGCTTTAATTCAAACATACGTGTTTTTGTATGGAATCTTTACTTGCGTTGCTTCTGGTTATAAGAAGTCTCTTTACTAACATCCAATGTAATATTTTAAAGATTAAGGGAGTAGGGCGAGAAGGAACGCACAGACGAATATACGGACAGACAGACGGACATGTGGAGGTCGCCTCGACATCTCATGCTAATCACGAATATACTTACATATGTATGTATATACTTTATAAATTATAAAACTATATGTAAAGAGCCCCTCGAGCCCAATACCGCTTGGGCTACATATTTTCAACTCCCACTACTTTGGACTGGGTTGATCCGAATTTACATATTTTAACATTTTCTGAATGTACGTTTCAAGACCATTTTATTGGTATATAACACGCATCGGTCGGATTTATCTGTAAAAACTTCTTTATTGCGCGTATAATGCAGTGCTCGCCACTGTTTAGCTAAACTGATGAGGGCTTTCGACACTTGAGTGGCCTACCGTCCACAGTGTTTACCAGCAACAGCTGTTTCGCCGTCAACGACGTCGCTGTACAATGTTGACGCGTGAATGGTAAAATACGTATATACATGAACAGCTGTTTCGCCAGAGAAAAAATCAATTTTTTTTATTTTTATAAACACTGTGAATAAAAAGTTAAAACTGCTGCACGTATAAACGCACAAAACTGCACAAAAATGGCATATCGCATGAAAGCCACGAAATGTCCCACCGACGAACTATCACTGAAAAACAAGGCAATTGTGAATGTTGACGATTTTCCGGAAGAAATAAAGTGCGTACAATAATTTTAATGCTGTAGCAGTATGCTGTGCGCGGGCGGGGGTGTCTCGGCACGGCGGTTGATTGCTCAACTTGGTGACTGACTCATTGCGAAATTCTTTCTTTTTATGCACAGGTATGCTGACATCTCCCCCGGTCCGGGTCAACACTACATATTCGAGCTGTACAAGAGCATCGAGGTGCCACGTGGCTATGTGGGCTTCTCACTGGTGCAACGAAAATGGGCGACATTATCGATTAATCAAGAGCTCGACGTGCGTCCGTATCGCTTCGATGCCAATTCGGATGTCATTACGCTGGTCTCGCTGGAGACTGATTTTCTGCAAAAGAAAACAATTACTCAGGAACCCTATGACTCCGATGAAATGGCCAAGGAGTTTCTCATGCAATTCTCCGGCATGGCGCTGACAGTGGGTCAAACGCTTGTCTTTAACTTTAAGGAGAAAAAACTGCTTGGACTGGCGGTTAAAACATTGGAAGCGCTCGATCCGAAGTCCATCGGTGATGGCAAAGAGGCGAAGACGCGTAACGTAAGCTTCGGACGCATACTGGGCAATACTGTCGTGCAATTCGAGAAGGCAGAGAATTCGGTGCTTAATCTGCAGGGCAGATCCAAAGGCAAGATAGTGCGTCAGTCAATTATCAATCCGGATTGGGATTTCGGAAAAATGGGCATTGGTGGTCTGGATAAAGAATTTAATGCCATCTTCCGACGCGCATTCGCGTCGCGTGTCTTTCCGCCAGAACTGGTAGAACAATTGGGCATCAAGCACGTCAAAGGTATACTACTGTACGGTCCACCTGGTACCGGTAAAACGCTAATGGCACGTCAAATTGGAACTATGTTAAATGCGCGCGAGCCGAAAATCGTCAATGGACCACAAATTCTGGACAAGTATGTGGGTGAATCCGAAGCGAATATTCGTCGTCTATTTGCCGATGCGGAAGAGGAGGAGAAACGCTTGGGTCCCAACAGTGGTTTGCATATAATTATTTTCGATGAAATCGATGCTATATGTAAAGCGCGTGGCTCAGTGGCAGGTAACAGTGGTGTGCATGATACGGTGGTCAATCAATTGCTAGCCAAGATCGATGGTGTTGAGCAACTGAATAATATACTAGTTATTGGCATGACCAATCGACGTGATATGATTGATGAAGCGCTTTTGCGTCCCGGCCGCTTGGAGGTGCAAATGGAAATCAGTCTGCCCAACGAACAAGGACGTGTACAGATACTCAATATACACACAAAGCGCATGCGAGACTTTAATAAAATTGATGGCGATGTGGACAACAAGGAAATTGCTGCAATAACAAAAAATTTCAGTGGTGCCGAATTGGAGGGTTTGGTACGCGCAGCACAATCCACTGCAATGAATCGGCTAATCAAGGCCGATGCAAAGGTCACCGTCGATCCGGAGGCTATGGAAAAATTGAAAGTAACACGTTCCGATTTTCTGCATGCACTCGAAAATGACATTAAGCCCGCGTTTGGTACGGCAGAGGAAATACTTGAGAATATGTTATCGCGCGGCATCAACAACTGGGGACAACCGGTGTCCAATTTACTTGAAGATGGCATGTTGTATGTGCAACAGGCGAAGGCAACCGAAAGTGCCGGTCTAGTATCTGTGCTCATTGAAGGTGCACCAAATTCCGGCAAATCAGCGCTGGCCGCTAAACTAGCCAAAATGTCAGACTTTCCTTTTGTCAAGGTCTGCTCGCCCGAAGATATGGTTGGCTACACCGAATCAGCAAAGTGTTTACACATACGTAAGATCTTCGATGATGCATACCGCTCGACGCTTAGCTGCATTGTTGTGGACAATGTAGAACGTTTGCTTGATTATGGACCCATAGGACCACGTTACTCCAATCTAACGTTGCAGGCTTTGCTAGTGCTGCTCAAGAAACAACCACCGAAGGGTCGTAAACTACTTGTACTCTGTACATCCAGCCGTCGTATGGTGCTTGAGGAAATGGAAATGCTTTCAGCATTCACATCGGTATTGCATGTACCGAATCTCTCTAGTCCCGAGCATGTGCTGGCAGTGCTTGAAGATGCGGATCTCTTTAGTCGTGAAGAGTTGCTTGCCATTGCTAAAAATATGGCCGGAAAGCGCGTTTGCATTGGCATCAAGAAGCTGCTCGCACTCATCGATATGGTACGCCAGACGGAACCGCAATATCGCGTTGTTAAATTTCTAACGAAAATGGAAGAGGAAGGCGGTTTGGATTTAATAGCGCGTGGGCAACAGTAGCTAGTGCGTACGGATCTCAGAATGTCGGTTGTTGAACTGGACGATGCTTTCTGATTTTGATGACACACAACACAAATCCCTCCCGATTAAAAAAAAAAAAGAAATATGCTAATATATACAACGCAACAATATTACTAACTATATATACATATACAGGCCTCCGGATCCGGTTTTAACTTTCGGCAAGATTTTGCAATAATGAATTCGGTGATGAATTTCTAATATCGTAATATCATCACATACGCGTAAAATTTATCAGTTTTTCGATTTCACTTTGGAAATTTTTGCCGAAAGTGAGTACCACCGAAATAGGGCAGATACTAATACTTTTTATAGAATATATACAACGCAGATGAAGACGAATGATTTTTTATACATTTGTATAAGTAAAGAGTTTAAGCGCTACAAAAATTAATTGTAACAACATTCCAAAAACACAAAAACGAAAAAAAAAAAAACAAAAAAACTAAACAAAAATCATTTCTTAAATCAGCTATATATATATATATATATATATATATATATATATATATATATATATATATATATATATATATATATATATATATATATATATATATATATATATATATATATATATATATATATATATATATGTTCTGTCTATGTAATCTATGCATGTGTGTATTCTATTTCTTTTATATATTTGTCTATTATATTGAATTAGAGAATATTGATAGTAGAATTTAATTTAAGTCATCGAATTGTATTGAGTTTTACATACAACATTTCTCTGTGTTCTGGAATTCGATCCGAATAAATTGGAATCGGAATCGATTTCGTTGAAATGTTCCGTTTTGCGATTTGATTTCACGAAAATCAATTGCGTTCAATTTATACGAATGGAAATCTAGAACAGAGGAGATTTTCTAAGTACAATGATTATTTGGCAACAGTAAAGTTTTATATGTAGTACTTTGCAATTACCTCGCACGGCAATAAAGCCTATCGGCTAGAAAGTGCAATCTGTTAAATGCTTACACAAAACTAACAAGATTTAATTAATTAATGATGTGTAAATCAATGCCTAAAAATTTAATAGTTCAATTTAGTTAACGATAAATGCAATTTTGAAGCTTCTCTTTAATGTGTAAATTGGTGATTTTTTAATGTTTAAATATTATTAATAAACGATTTGTCAATGTGACTTCCATTAACCCTGCAACTTGGTGTTTTATGTAATAATTACCATATAGGTTTATACAATGCGCGGCATCTGAATTAGGGTTGTGTTAAAAGTTCAATATCTCCCAAACAAATACAGACAATGAGTTAATTTTTGTAATGGAAGTTTATTAAATGTATTGTAAAATAATACAGAAATGGTAGGAATACCTATTTTTTTTGTTTGCTTTTTTTTTTTGGTAAACAAACTTTAAAACCAGAAATTTTCAACGTATCACTTGAATATGATCATATTTTTATATAGCAGATTTCATGGAAGAGTGTACGGGTATTGTCAACCAAAATATAAAATTTCTAATACTTTTTTAATTCGTGCGAATTTAATTATAAGAAACTTCTAATGTGCCCAGAAACGTCTTTATCCGAGGCGCAAAACATAAAAATAAAAATATTTAAGAAATAGGGAATTGGTATTAGAAAATTGAGGATAAATCTTGAATTTCGTACCCGCATTTTTACAAAATGAGTTACAGATAAAAGTTCGCACGAATTGTATACTTTCAGCATCGAAATTACACGGCTAATTACTCAAGATCGGCTATAAAGCTTGTGTTCAGCGTATTTTAACGAAGACTAACCCATACATATACATAAAATTGGAGTGTCTGTTTGTTGATTTTGAAATAAATGCTTTTTCTTAAGTTTATATGAATAATTGCATGTTATCCCCCAACCATAATCGAGCGTTTTTTAAAATTTCTGTTTTGTTTGTTTGTCCGGGCCAATCTCGGAAACGGCTTCATCGATTTCGATGGGACTTTCATTGACCGCTAGTGGAATTTTCAGAGATAATTATAGGATATTTAATGGTAGAATACCATAAGTTACCATATTTCCTCTACCTCTGTTCCATCAATGCTTACAACGTAAGAGTGCGAAATAAAATAGAAAGTGAACTGAACTGAAAAAAAAAAAACCGAAAGGAACAAAAAAATATAGCAGCTAAGCGTAATACACTAACTTATTCATATTCTTTATATAAAATAAATGAACCGAAAGCAACAATAAAAGAGAGCAGCTACGCGAATTACGGTACCTTATATTATTCTACCATGCGCTGTGCAATGTAGCTGCTAACTGTGTGCACAATTGTGTATATTAATAAGAGGTGTAGCAGGAAATAAATTAGACCGTTATAACGCATGCAACTACCTTACATTATAGTTTTAAAATTTAAAGTTTTAAAACCATAGGGCTATTCGTTAGCTTTCAAACATGTATGGTATTCCAAGCGTAACAATTGCAGTTTATTCTTACGAACAACACGTTTATAATGTTAAAACCTACAAACCGCTTCGAACAAAATTTTCTTCACCGAGAAGTTGTAGCATAAAGGAATACAACTTACTCCATGGTGTCGTTCCACTTGGTTTAATTGCTTCTAAAAAGAAGAAGCCCCCACTTTTGTTACGTCACTGAACATCTATAATTTATTGAGTATTTTTTCTAAATTTTATATCGGGTGCCACAAAACTCCCGTTAGATAGCGAGTTATAAGTAGGATTGTAAAGATCAGATCTCGTTCTTCACATCCTAAAATTATGCTAAGTTTAAAAACCAGATCTTCAAAATATAAAAGTACATATAAATATAAGGTATGGTTTAGATATGCACTAATTTCGAAAGAATGTATAAGATAATTGAATGGACCAATTTTTATGCTATCCAGTTGAAATTTTGCAAATACACTTCTTTTATTGCAGTTTAATAGAGTGTCAAGATTGACCCGCCACGCCAACTTTTTCGATATAATTGATATGGAAAATTCTAGTGGACGGATGCTTGACATATATATTAATGGGTTGGACCCGCCCACTGTTTGGGGTATCCCCCATACAAACATACTGCTCACTTTTGTGATTTTGTGTGAAAAACTTCTTTATTAAAGTCAATATTAGGTTGAAAGGCTATGTGGTGTCTTGTTATGGTCAGTCGCTTAACATACATAGACTAACGAGCGTGACCCGCCCACTTTTTAGGGTAGCCCCCATTCAAACCTACTGCCCATTTTTGCATTTTTTTATGAAAAAATATTTATTTAAATGGAAAACGTCAATATCAACTTGAAATTCGATATGGCGTCATCTTACACATCTACTACATCGCTTCATACATATGCGTGTACCACCCACTTTTTGGGGTGGCCCCTATTTAAACTCCCACTTTTATGTTTTACAACACTATTTAAAATTTCGTGTGAATGGTATTAGAGCTTAGGTTCAACCGAAGTTAACGTTTTTTCTTATTTTTTTATTTTTTTTTTATTAAATTTTACATTGTGTGAACAATACTGTTGTAGTTTTCTTAAATTTTGTTTGTAGCAATTCGTGAAATATGTATATTTTAATAATTTGGGTACGCTGAATTCAGGTGTGATAACCGTTTTGCTAGGTTCGCGGATGTTTCGAAACCAAATTTTAATTTGAAAGTAGTTTGGTCAAAGAACCGGAAAATTTTTAACATTTTGAGCTGTATCTCCGAATCTAGCAGAGATACGGAATATGTAGCCATATGCGAAATCAAAGTAAATTCAATTTGCAAGCTAAAAGGTCCTCTGATTCTAAGTCGTAGGAGTGATAGTTTCCGAGATATAGGGCCGGAAATACGGGTTATTCCTAAAAACCGGAACTTTTTAAATTTGCTCTGTTGTTCCGAAACTAGCAGAGATACGGAAAATATACTCATATACTAAATTAAAGTAAATTCAATTCAATTTTGACCAACAAATTTTCAAATTAAAATGTTTGGAAACATCAAAAAAGAAAAAAAATACTATTTTATCTAATCTTCCCAATCTTTCCAAAACGGAGTACCGGAGTAGCACTGTATGTCTGTTTATGAAGTTTTATGCAAGCTATCTTTGAGTCTTAATTCTAATCTGGTAAAAAAAAACGAAGTTACATTTCTTTGAAAAATTTTCAAGGTTGTCATTTATCTAAAAAAAATTTTAAAGCTTGAACAAGTATAGTAGACTATGCGTTTAAAATTCCATTTGATCATATTCATTTGGAACTATTTTCAATCTCACACACACATTTGACGAGCGGAATTGAATTTTTTTTTTTCGATTTGAGAAAAAAAATTATTTTATATGAATTCTACGTGCCTACACGGCTTTGTTTTGAATTAACTTCGCGAGATATACATATTTTCGAGAAATCAACGCAATTTTTAACAGAACCTACGTGTATCCGGTATACTTGTACGTTTGAAATCAGAAAGTGCAACAATATGGTTGGTGATGGATTGAACAGTCCAAGGGTTCAAGGCGGCCCCCGTCCGGAAGATAGCGCTTTCCCGGATAAGTGAGTATGAGTATAGTTTAAATTTTTCGACAATTTTTTTTTTTGCACTACATATTTGCCCACATTTGGCGAAAGATCGGTTGTAATAGTCGATACGATGATGCTAGTAGATTATTGCTGGATTTTTAGATGAACTTTTCAGGCGATTAAAAGTTTTGCGGCGGTCTTATTTTTTTTTCTTTTTTCCGTGTAAAGAGAGAGGGAGAATGGGGAGGAATGAGATGAAAAGGTGCAGTTATCGGAGTCGTTTTTCGGATGGTTTAATATATTTTGTTATTTTTTGTTTTTTTTTTCTATTGATAAAGAAGAATTTTGTGGCTGGTTTACTATTTTTCATAACATTCACACCTGGTGTGAAATGATATCCGTTTGTCAGAAAGTTTATAAAGCATGAAAGGATGTATCGAAACCCCTATAAAGTATAGGTATAAATAATTGATCAACTCGTTGATACAGTTATGTCCGTCTGTCCACACATCTGAATGTTGTTTTTCATTTCGTATATTTTTTTGAGATATTTTGCTTAAACTTAAATTTATTTTGGTCTTCACCTCACATCAGCATGCCACCCCACTTTTAGGGGTTCTAGTTTTTAGGTTTTACAAATAATTTTTTATTCACTGGTTGGAATACAGTTGAATGAAATGGGAAATTTCGTGTGAAGGGGTTTTTTTTTGTTACTCTTTGTTATTTTTTGGCGAGATATGGCGAGTATGGGGAACGGAATGAAGAGGGACAACCATCGAATTCTTCCTAGTTTCGTACCTGAAGTTTTGAAGAAACACAGATTTTTAAATCGAAGATTACCATTTCTTTTTTAATATTTCTTAAAATTTTCAATATTTTTACAATGCATTTCAGATACTCGATGCGACATTCCCATACTCTAGTCGTTATTGCGAAACAACTCACGGAAGTACCTGATGATGTTTTCGAATTGGCTCAAAATGTATTTGTGCACAGTGTAAATTTTTCACGGAATTGTCTGAAGAATTTCCCAGCTGGGTTGGTTTTGTTAGCTGGCTTGGCCACGGATATTAATTTATCCCAAAACATTATTCAGAGTGTACCGACGTACATATCGCAATTCTCGCTTCTAACTAGTTTAAATTTAGAGGCAAACAATCTCAACCAATTGCCCACGGAATTTTCATTATTACCTCTATTGCGTGAGCTGAATATTGCATCTAATAAGTAAGTAATTAATGCAACTAAAAATATAAGGCATATATTAATACGAATGGATTTTATGCTTTTCAGATTTGAGCATTTACCTGAATGTATTTATCAGCTACAAGGCCTGGAAATACTAACAGCTAACGACAACAAAATAAAGGCCATAAATGCCTCTGATTCTGGCTTCGGTGCCAACAAGCAACTTGCAATTTTGGACTTATCAAACAATAATTTAGAACAATTACCACCAATACTAGGAAATTTGACAAATATCAAGTAAGTGTTTTAAGTACAGTCTACGATTTGTACATAAATTTAATGAACATTCATCTACAGAACGCTCAAGCTGCTTGGCAACCCTTTCAGGCAGCCACGCCAGCAGATTCTTGAGAAGGGTACCGATACCATAATGGCGTTTCTGCGCAGCCGTATACCAGTATAAGATTACGATAAGCAACGAGGAGTTGAATTGTTTAAAACTTAAAAAATGCTAAAAAAAAGGCGTATATATTTTATAATTCTTTAATGCTTGGCAGTAGCATTATTTGTTAAATTATGTAGTATCTATTTACATAATTTTCCTCGAGTCTGATTATGAAAAAAGTAACAAATGTTCTGTAAATTAAATTAAACTGTATATTTGGATAAAACTTTGTCTATTTCTAATCAAAAAACTATTGTAGCAAGGGACAGCGACTGAGCTAGGACGGATTTCCTACTTATTGATTGTTTTTATTATTAACAGACATTTGTTGTTTCATGGGATTCTTAATTTCTAATGGGAAATTCAGACTTCTGTATACTATATGAAAACTTTCGAGTAAGTAAGCTAGTGCATGTTTGGAAATCAACCGTAAAGAATATAATAATATCTTTCCCAGAAAATGGATGGATGGTAGCAGCAAATGCCTCTTAGACAAGGTCCAATAGTAACTGACATAACTGTTAAATTCTGTAAGAGGTATACTGTGGCAGATCCAGAGATGAACAATTACAAAAATCTCTAACATCGGGCTACCTCAACCGCATATAACATGTGCATCGCACATATCTATAAATGGGAGAACCACTTCAAGTGTCACGGCACTTCGTATTCGAGCCTTTACAATGCTATCTCCAAAAAAAATTGTGTACAGGAAAATCCGTTACATAGGAAGCAAGCATCATTTATCAAAAACCACAAATATTCATAACGGGTGAAAATAATATCCATTAGTCCAGTCATACGAATCATTATACCCGAAACTAATCAACAATTGTAACGCTCATTTCTAAGTGAAGACATCATGTATCAAAAACACTGGCATACGTAAAATCTGGCATACCTATAGCAGTTAGCTAAGTTCCTGTAAACCATCTTAGGTTTACAGGAACTTAGCAAGAAATGTGTGCAGCGTCGTTCAGTTTAGTTGGTCTGCAGTAGTGAAATAAACCAGATTAGGAAACTGATGAAAAATAGACAGATTAATTGCTTTTCAACTGATGCATGAACGCGCTTAATTACTGCATTTATAGTGACAAGATTAAACAAGAAAAAAGGCTGCAGTCGAGCGTGCACGACTTGGAGATACACTGTACTTTGTTTGGGGCTCCTAATATGAACTATAGATTATATTCTTTAGTGATCCGATCTGTAAATATGCGGGATATTTTGTTAGAATTGATGAACAAAAAATTCATACAAAAACTCAAAAATAGGGCGTATGTTTGCAAGGGGCTACCCCTTCAAGTGGTCCGATCTGGGCATATATGAAATATTTTATAAGGATTGACGTAATATACGCCAAATTTGGCATTTCTAGCGTAATAAACAGAACAAAAAAAAAAAAAAACCAAAAAAAGGTTCATACAAAAATTTAAAAACCAGGTCAGATTTTAATTTGGGCTGCCCCTTACAGTATGCCGATTTGGACCTATGCAGTTTCTAGCATAATACCTATGCAGTTTCTAGCATAAACAACAAACCCAAAAAAAAAACTTTCATACAAAAACTAAAAAAGTGGGGTTGGCATGTTCATTTAATACTAGTTATTTGAAGTGGGAGTAAGTCTAAATAAAAACTGTTCGTTCTAAGCCCACTGTTGTTCCTTCACCATATTCGTTGCATTGCTGTTTACTTTCGATTTAGTGTCTCTCCCTATGGCACAAAGAGGCTCAGGAAATATCATTAGCGAGTTCTTCCAATGAGTCATTTACTTCACTAGCACTAACTTTGACTTAACGGCCTTAAGTTAAGTCCTTTCAACGCCGCCTTGCTGTCTGCTAGAATTGCAATAAGACAGTTATAGCCTTTACCTAAGTTGAACTGCGCGCAACTAATTATTGCACAATGTTCTGCTTGGAAGATAATGGTGTGTTTTTCCAATGGTTCCCAATAGCCGTAGGCCTGTACCGTCTTCCGAAAGAGATCCATGCATATACCACTTGGTGGGGTGTGGTTTTAATACGTATGAACTTTCCGACGTCCAAAATTTCTTGTCGGACCATTTAATGGTGAAGCTCCGATCGAATGTCATTTTAGCTCTTAACATGGCTATTAGGGATTCATCCTTCGTCCAGATATGGAGATGTTTTTGACATATCTCTGAGGTAGCTTCGTTCCGATCGATTGATAGTTTTAGGAGTGTTTTGCACTATGAGTAGAGAATATAATAAAAATATGGAAAGCGGTAAGCAGGAAAAAAAATGTAATTTTCAAATGGATCTTTTATATATATACTGCAAATATCCACTGTTCGTCCACTGATATAGCAATGCTAAGGAATAGTCATTGCTTTATCATTATAACAGGTGAATCAAGCGCTGTTCGAAACACGAAATTAGCTTGTTGCCGAAGAAAAGTTGAACCTAAAAAACAGACAAACAGTAACAAGAAACGTCCGCTCTGCCATCCGGTTTAAAAGAAATGTCCTGCTTAAACGAAGTAACTTGCCTGCGGTCAGAAGAGGACGGGTCCATGCAAGAAGTCCAAGCATAAAATCTTGCAGGGCAACAAAATAAAGCATGCAATTTATATCTACGAGTATGTACGAGTATATATATATATACAGACATGTAGAACATACTCGTAGGTATTTTGCATACTAAATATAATATTCTAATTTCATTCAAACAAATTGGCGACACCTTCAAGAGATATATTTATAATTGATCGACAATACCTTAACAGTGACAGATCACTGGCAGACGCATAACTGAACGAAGGGCGAACGTTGTCGAGACTGCCAAGTTAGTTGACTGTGCTATATATCGTAAACAAAAACAGCTGATACCAACAATTTGTAGCAAAATATCGTATATACATACAATATAATGCCAATCTTGAGAATGCACTGTCACTGTCTAAGCGAAACCAGTTTTGGTGGGCGTTGGTGGTCGACGGTCTGACGGCCGGCATAGCTCTACTGCCGGACTTTATGACGGCAAACAGAATCGAACTGGCACCAGAAAGACAGGCTGGCAGGCAGACATACAGACGGAAAGACGGACTGATACAAGTAGATCAGCAGAGCCAAGTCAAGAGTGTGACACTTAACTGTGCTGCCTGCCACCAGCAATGCACAAATTATAGAGTACTAATTAATTTAAATAAATGATTTATAATTAAAAACACTCGGACACACCAGCAGCAGCAAGCGCAATGCGAATTATGCAGAATATTGGCGTCCCGCCAAATGTCGCTAATTGGTTTGGCACTTGGCAAAAGTACATTATAATAACAATAAAAACATGAGATGGTTCAAAATATTTTGACAAAAAATGAAATAAAAAATTTCCGTAGTAAATTTGCGTTGTAACTCATTAATTAAATCTTAATCTCGCATTATCAGAAGTGTAAACATCTTCGATTGTACTGCAATAAATTTGCATCAAGTTCAACACTTTCGATTTCGATATCCAGGCATGTTTGATAAGTTTCGGATTAATTTTTACAAATTTCTTAATCAAAAGGGTAAGTATTATATTAAGGGGAAATATTCTTTTGTTTCTTGTCTGTCCCATTTATTTTACCATACTCAGTATTTTTCATTGGAATTACTGCGAAAATACGAACGATACGATTATGTCATGGTGGAAATCTATCTATCGGAAATCTAACAAAAATGGTAGAACACAATTTCCGATAGATTTGGTCCGTAACTTTCGCGTATATCCGCCATGATTATAGGTCACTGGCGAACCCGGTAAGCGCTGGTATGCACTCACTGGTTTTTCTCTTGTATAAGAGCATGACACCTGACGAATTTCCAAGGGGGTCTTATTCTTCCCGGTGCCCTTTAAATATATACTAAATGCATCGCCGGGAAAGCGATGCATAAAAGGGAAAGAAAGATAAATCGAAATGTAACCCTAGTTGTCATGTCCCAGGAACGAAGCTACTACTGTTGGACGTAACCAAGATCTAAAGGAGTCAATTGAGTGGGACGGGACGGACAATTGAACAGATAGGTCGCGTTAAACGGTGATTGGCCACATTCAGGCATCTACCTACCGGAAGTATTAACATACTCCTCTATTTGACCATGTGGTACAAAACGTACAATATTTGCTTTCTAACTTCTGATATCATTCCTTATTCGAGTGGGTACTATTCTCTTGAGTGTGCCATGGTTGTGATTATTGCTACTGTACGCACCTAACAGCAACTGCTTCGAAAGCAGCTCATTATGCTGGTGAACCGGTAGCATCATCCCTTCTCCATGTAGATGGTCTTCGTGGGTTATATGTAGACAACCAGTAGCAGTTCTCAGAGCATTATTTTGGCCTCGTTGCAGGCATTGCCATTGAGACTTCTGAGATTAGGTGTCCAGACAGGAGCAGCATAGTTTAGGACAGATTGTCCAATTGCTATTAAGTTGTAAATATTGTCTCTTTATCCTTACCCCAGGAAGACCCAGCAAGCGTCTTCAGCACTTTATTTCTCGAATTAAGCTTACTATTTACTTTGGTGGCATGAGCCGAAAATCTAAGTAACTGATCGAATGTTGCACCAAGTATCGTAGAATACTGAACTGTCGCAATACTCAAACCTCCAATAAAGACATCAAGTTCCATCCTAACCTCCTTAGTCCTGCAGGTGAAGTCGGAAGCCGACGACTTGTGAGTTGAAAGCTTGAGGTTGCGAGCATTAAAAAAATTTAACAAGTTCTCCAAATAGATGTCAATTCTCGCACAAATTTCATTGACATTCATGCCCGAGGATAAAATTATCCGCATAAGTCACCAATTTTAATACCGGAACGAGGAAGAGGCATCTTTGTCAAATATAGGTTGAACAGAAGAGGGAAGAGAACTCCACCCTGCGGAACAGCCATCTTTAACAACCAAGTGGCTGCATCAGGTACCAGGACTGTTGTTGGGAACGGTTAAATTACATTTGAAAAAAAAGTATACATTTTACGGCAATAGAAAATTTTTAACGAGTCGATTTGCCAGGCATTCCATTTTCAGCGATGATTTTACATATGCAAAGCGCACTATGAACAATAAGATCCCCTTGAAAATAGGTGACACATATCCAAATAAGAGAAAAACGAAAGGGGGCAAAGCCAAGAACGCTAGATGAATAAGATTTGGTACATCTGTAAAGGGCAACGGAAATTAAAAGACGCACTAGGAAACTAGTTTGAGTCATGTCCACATTTAACAGCAAACCAAAAGGCCGCGTAGCAACGGACGTCGGGTAAAGCTTGTTAATTTATAATTAAATGCAAGGAGTATAATTTGAAATCTAATCAAATAATTTGGTTAAAATTATGTTGGAACTTTTAAAACATACCCTGTACATGTGCTATGCAACCTGTCTACGTTGGTTTTAAACAGTAAACTATTATTATCTAATTAAACTTACATTCCAAATTGATTAGCATAATCGGGTTTTCAACAGCCAGCTACACTGGATTGTGCACGCCCATAAATCTTCAACGACAACGACGATTCGAAATAAACTATGGCAGAATTTACGAGTACGAGTGTGTAGATGCATAGATATATAGATACTTAGTTAGTTGGTTTGTTTAACAATTCATATTTTAATTACACATTGGCTTTATCTCGTGATTTAAAAAGGGTGGATTGTTTTGAGCAGCTTAACTGCATTTTATGTGTTATAAATAGCCAATAATTATTATACATTTTGCACCATGCGCTGTCGTTTTGCTGAAGCGAAAGGCAATCCAATACAAAACGTCATACTACAATCAGCAGTCTTAAAGACTTAAAAACTACAAAAAAAAAAAAAAAATGTAATAATAAAAAATAAAAGGTGCAACGTCATCGGCGCACGACGACTTTATGCAAATCAAAATGCTTCTGACGAAAGTTCGCTAATAAACGCAAATATTTTCGAATTCGATTTCAATTTCAATTTCGGTTCAACGAACCTGCTCGAATTTTCATACTTTTATACAGCTGATTTTAATTTAAAACGCAGTCGAAGTCGAGAAGGCGGCCAACGGACTGACAGGCAGTGAGGCAGAAGCCCGGCCCGGCCCAGTTTGGCTTTAAAGAAGCGCAACTTCACTTGCGATTTCACTTTCGCACGCTGTCGCTGTCGCTGACGTAGCCAGTGGCAGAGGCAGTGGAACGTTGTATCTGCTACTGACGATGCGGACGTGTCGCTTCTTTACGCTTACGGCGTGGAAGTATCTTAATGGACGGACAAGTGGGGCGCACGCGTTTTTACAAGGTAAGTGTCACGGAACAAGCTGTCGTCGGTGCGCTGCTTTCTTTTAAATGAATAAGTACATCGGCACCCCGCGGCCGTTTTGCCGAGTGTTTGCTGTCTCGCTGTTGTATTTTTATTGCTTGATGTTACTGGCATTTATGAATGGCAACAGATTAACGCTTTAATAAGAGTATTTACAATGAAAGATGCATTTTCACCTTCGGCCCGATACTACTTTGAAACACTGAACGACATGAAAAATTGCCATTCATAGTGGTAAACTAATAATTACAGTATTGATACAAAAAATAACTGTTAAAGTAAGAAGTGAAGGTATGTAATGGAAAACATTTAAACATGAAATTAAGTAGCCATATGCGGTGGCGCCTGTGAGCCATTTTAGTGTATTTGTTCTATTATTGAGAGTACATGTGAATGTTGCAGCTGATTTTGCGAACACACGAGAATGGCAACTAAAATTTAGTGCTGCGAAGAACGATGGATGGATGGAATTGTTTTCTATTTGTAATCAACCACTCAATGCAATTGCAGTGACTAGTTGTTTCACAGTAAAACAAAAATACCGATTAAGATCAGTTGAATTTTTAAGCGACTAGCTGTTTTAGTTGTTACAGCTCCTTAACTCTTTACGACCGCTCCTGAAGCGCTAAGAAATTCGTGAATCCGACACTGGATTCGTGTTCAGCGACCATAATTTACTAAAGAAGAGCGTTGCGACAAAAAATTTATTTTACGTGCAAAGGCGTGAAAAATCGCAAATCGAATGGGTCCTACATGTCCCAATGGTCGTCTACGGTAAAAATTAATTCCACTATTTTCGCTAGTTGATAGTACGCGAACGCATTTATTACGATGACTGACTAACGTTGACAACCATTGGCATATAGTCAGATTGGGTGGTCGCGTATTCATTTCCGAAAACAATAGTCGGATTCGAAGTCCGGCGCACGGGAAAGTACATACAATGTAAGAAGATCAAGTAAAAGTTTGAAAGTCCCTAAAGTGTAAACCTAAGTGTAAACAAAACTTTCTTGACCGGGTGAAGCGCGACTTCACTTGAACAGTTAAATAGCTGGGTCGTGACGTGAGGTGATGGATTAAGGAGCGTTAATTTTGGAGAAGATTGGCTGAAACATAAACAAGAAAGATTCAGAGAGAGTCGGAGATGATCTTAATCGTAACAGGAGAAGTGTTTCATACAAAAATCTTGCGAATTGAGGAAGCGAGATGGTATTTCAGGTAGTCATCACTTTTGTACATTTTCCAATGCCAACTATTGACATGCATTTAGCACATTGTCCTTCCCAGGGCATGGCATATCTCCACTTAAAACCGAGGACCAGCGCAACATTAATGGAAACCAATATAAATTAATGGAATATCATCTTTGAAATGTCATTCTCTTGAAACAGATTGGTTTCAAATGGTAAAAGAAACAATCGGCGAGATACGGCCATAGTTGTAATCATTTACTTCCTTCTCCTAGGCGGGAACATGGTTTTTCAGATAGTCATCAGTTTTGGATTTATCTTAATGTCAACTATAGCTAATTTCATCGCCGATTCCAAAAATACATTGTTCAAATGGTTCTTCCTAGGATTGATCAAGTGACATATCTTAACTACAATACATACGGATTAAAGCACTATTAGAGGAAACGGAAGCCGATTTCTGAAATAATGGTATTTCTAATGGTATTTTCTAGACAGAATCCGCATGAAATCCGCAAGTATTATTCAATTATGGGAGGAGGTAGTCGCAATTTGTAGGCTCCCATTATATAAGCAGCTAACATATATCACGGATAACATTAATGTTAGCTAAAGAATCATTACAAGTATAAGAAATTTAATGTATATTGCATAAATTAGCAAACTTAAGTAGACTTAATAGTCTATAAAATAAAGTAGCATAGCAATGTGGAGTCTAAAACTACTTCAACTACTACTAATTTTTCGTTTTTAGCTACATTGCTTTCCGTTACTACGCAAAAATCAATAATATGGACTCCATTAGATATAGTAGGACATAACCAAAATATAGATTCGACTCATCTTACTTCAACTTGCAGGGACTTTTATTTTGTCGATCTTAAACTTTTAAGCTTGGGCCTCTAGCATGGAATGCTGTTGATCGACTGGGTGTGAATACCCGATTAGCAAAACTTATCAATCTCTACCCTTGTTTACATATTTCTTCTGAAAAAATTACTTTAAAGTATTTTGAAACACTTACAATTGGAACAGTAATCGTCTGTTAGTTTGATATTTATTAGGAATAAACCATTGAATTAAAATAATGCTCAGACCCGCATAGTTATTATGTTGCCTTTGAAACTTACCACAATACTAAATAAGTTGCTATAGAACGTGACATGTAACTTAATAGCCATAATTTAAAAAATTCAAACTAATCAGAATATGTTTTATAATTTTTACAAGCTCAAGTTGTGTTGAAATGCCATTCACAGTGCGCCATGAATACTTTTAATGTTTATTCTTTAATCGACTAGGTGTGAATGCCCTTAAAAAGTAAATAGAGTTAATTTATGTTGAATTAATTTCATTTAATTGAAGCAGCGATTATTATCCATAACAATTTATGTACTAGTAAAATAGGCAAACACTATTTGAATGACTGACTGTCTAGCTGACTGTTTGACTGATTTGAAATCTTCCTGAATTACACAAACGCGGAAGATTTTTCATGAAGTTTCCACTGCGGCATTTTCACAATGATTTCGTTGGATTTTCCATGAAATGTATACACACACACACACACACACACACACACACACACACACACACATAAATTGCATTGTAAACTAAGTTTAGCGATTTCCCTCTGTAGTATACATACTTACAATTGTGTTGTATTTGAAACTTGCATTTTTATAGCAAAAATTCGTATACGGAATAATTTGCAGGTAATTTTCTTTTACTGTGAGTTGACTGTCCGTCCGTCTGTCTGTCGTTGTTTAGGCTTAAATTTTGTTGTATATTCCATTGTATGCATCGGTTTTTCTGTTTTTTATATTTTTATTTCTTTTTTTTTTTGCTGTGATTTTTGCAATTTATAATTAAGTTGCAATTTAAGCAGCCGAGTATTTTGGTTGTTGGTAACACGACGAACCAACGCGCTGCTGCATGCCAAAACTATTTGTGGTATGTGCTACGTTTTTCTTGGAACTTGCATGTACATTAGTCATCATCATCATCATCAACAGTTTTATATGTTATAGATACGTTTTATTTCATCAAAAGCATGAAAAAACTTTAACTTCGGTTGAACCGAAGCTCTAATACCATTCACACTAACCCTTTTTCAACGGTAACTCTGCTGTTTTTACTACAGTTTTTAAATTTTTAATGAATACTATTTAGATTTCAAAGTTTATTTAAATTAGTATTTGGCATGAATTTCGCCATTTTGTATGGTTGTAGAGGGCTGTGAATAGTTTTGTTGCACATGAAATTATTAAAGAGAATTATATTAAAGCTTAGAGAAATTTTAGATAGAACGGAGTTTGAACGCGCGACGTTTCGAATGTTAGGCAGCACGCTAGACAGTTGTACTATAGCCTGCTCATATGTTTAGTTGGAATTACTTTCAAAACATTTATTATTAAACAAATTATTGCTTTAATTCAAACATGTTCGATACAACAAAATAGATACAAAGTTTTTTTGGATGGTAACTATAACTTCAAGTGGGTAAATCGCCGTTATTTTGATACTTGCTTTGCTTATGTTTACAAATAAAACTCTACACCATCTTTCAAACCATTATCTCAAAAATTGTCGAAATAGGAGAGAAAGTTACAGAAAGAGAGAAGTCCCATACAAACATACCGCCCATTTTACGGTGTTCGTATGGATACTTTTGTATTTCTTAAGCTATCCGGTTGGAACTAGTTACGGAGGCTTCGTATGGCTTAATAGGGTCGAAGAACTTTCTCTAAGGGGTAGCTCCCATATAACTCACTGTCAACTAACACACTCGGCGAGCGTTGCTATGCCCTTATATGGTGCCGTGGCACCGTCCGTTTTTCCAGTTGATTTTATTTTATTGTATACTGTTTACATATGGAACAATTCTAGTGTAACTGATTTACTTCACCAATCATATTTCCAGTGGATCTTAATTGTCCGTGCCCTTTACATACTATTCACCCGAGCAACCACCCCGCGAATTTTGCTGCCGATCCGCCATTGAAATGACCTCCGCGGCTTTGTTCACAGGACTCGAGCCGAGAGCTCTGTTACAGTAGTCTGGCTGGATCTCACCAATTGTTTGAATAATGTTGTTCTCCAGTTGGTCAATTTTTGTTGTTTTTTTTTCTATTAACCAGCAGCTAACGAAGAGAAATAAGTATAAGGCGCTAAATCGAACAATCTTAGCAGTATTTGCACATCCGATCTTCTGTAAATAACGCGTTCTGGGCACATTTCTTGCAATAACTCCAATTTACACGACCGATGTGTGATACGTCCCGATTCAGCTCATCCAATTGATGCCAAAAAAGTCAGTGATGGCCCGATACCAACCCAATATTTCAAAGATTGTGGGAATGGGGCGAACAGAAACGCACAGACAGACAGACGGATATGGCTAGACCGACTCGAGTTGATCAAGAATATGTTCATAATTGATGGTGTCCATGATATCTCCTTTAATGCGTTACAAACTTCTTGACAAACTGATAATACCATTTCACACCATATGTGAATGGTATAAAAATAATGCGCGCATTTATTGAAACACTATTATGAAAAAAATAAATGCATTTTAATCGAATTATATCGTATTTTATACTAACCCACAATCACACATGAGCACAGAATTTAAAAGTCGTTTTGTTTAGTTGCCAATATACTTATATATCGTATATAAAAAATATTTAAAAAAAAAAACTGAGAAATGTTTGCCAAAAAAATATCGACAGCATATTGAGCAAAAAAATATCAGCTCAGTTGCTCGATACGCAGTCAGATCGATCGCACGCGATCAAGAGATTCCCGCAAATTACGCAGGTAAATTGGCGGCGTTGATGTTGAAGACGTCGAAGTAGTCACAGTAGTCGCAACGCTTCATTTCATTGAGCTACGCGCTCATGCGCAAACAAAGCGTATCGAATCGAAATGAATCGCACAAGTTCTAAATTAAATAATATCTGCTGCTGCTGTTTTTTTTTTTTTTTTTGTTTATCTTTTTGAGCTCACTTTGTTTTATTCCGTGGAATTCCGGTCAGCGCGCGATCAGAGAGCGATCAATCAACGATCATCAGCGCCGAATCAGCGAATGCTGCGTGTAGTTTTTGGCATACATACATACAAACCCTAGGCACGCACGCGAATCATGAAAAGGATATGCCTACATTGCAATAGGGATGCGGCTGCTTCGGAGACTACTTTTTGCTCCGTTGAGCCTTCGATTTGTTGATTTATGTTTGGTAGGTGATTTAACCGAATTTTTTATGCATTAACATAGAACTACGAGGGTCTTTTGATGAATAACTCCTTACTGTCTCAGTAGTGGTTCAATTAGCATTTCGTAAACGTTTATTATATTCATTCCTACTCGACATTGCAGCGGATAAAACTAAAATTACCTTTGAAACGTTATTAAATGCATTCGCCTCCAAAAAGCAAGTTTTATTCATAAATCTAAGTTTTATAAATGAAGTCAGAGGTTTTCGAAACGAAAACGTCTTCACAGAACACGCTAGAGTATATTCTAAAATCTCGAACCTATTTTGTTTGTTAGAAAAATATGAAAGGGTTTAATTAAAATTAAGAATCAATACAACAACACATAATCAAAAAAAGATGTTTGTGTGCGAACTGTACTCAGGATTATCGCTACGACGAGGGGCTATGTCATCAGGTACTCATCGAAATACATTTTACATACATATACGGGTATACTTACAATTTTAACACATTTTATGAACGCAAATATTACATATATCTATATCGCAAAGTGTACAACGGATTTTGAAAAAAAAAAAATTACCATTAGAAAGGTATTCATTTGCAGTTGTGCCCAATCTATAATGTATAACAACGGTTAAATAATTCGGGCGTAAAATACTTAAACAATCGTCACTCACACAAAAAATCAAACACACATAGTCTTTACATGAAATACAAACGTACATACACAAAAATAAAACGATAGCAGACGAGCATCTAGTAACTATTATTTTGGTGACTGTCTCTCTGTTTGTAGTTATTATTGTGGTTCGGCGCGCGGTGAAATAACAATAACAGCAAATGCATAAACGCAATAATACACAAAATTATTCCTAGATTTTGCTCGATGGTGTCGACCCCTAGTCATACATACTAGTTTTTATAAATAAGAAAAGCTTTGCTCGACTCCGACATACTCAATTCCAATTTAAAAATTTTAATTTGAGCCATAGATTTATTTGGTGGCTAATACTATAGTGGTCCGGTATAGTTATTGGAATATTTGCCATCTTTTCTAAATTCCAAAACATTTCCAAAAGTGGGTAGGTTTGAGTGGAAACCTTAAAGTACGACTGACACGCTCTTTTAACTAACTTTGGAATCAGGGCAGTTAAAATACTCAAGTTCGGTGGCTTAATATTTCATAGCCTACGATACTGGCATTGGAACATTAATTATCTTCAATTTAAGTGTTTACAAATAAGTCGTTCTATTACAATACGATTATACTCAAAAACTTCGGAACCATTCTGTGAAATAAAAAAAAAAAATGAATAATTCTATATCTCAAAAATCAATTCCATGAACATGTTTAGTGGACCAAAGTGCATAGGAAATTTATAGTGAGATAAATTTCGATTTTGTAAACTGGTGTAATAGGTGAGTCTAAGTATCAAACTTATAGTCTCCGATAACTCATCGTTTATACAGGACAGTTGGGCATGTCTATATAGACTCTGCTTTATATGCTGTTTAAGAATATATTTATATACTCAATGAGGCCTGCCACGCCTCGTTATGCCTGTCAAATATATTTGTACGATTTTAGTATACCACTGGCCACAAAGATTTTAAGGTGAAGCAAGCAAGGACAAGAAATAAAGTTAACTTCGATGGAACCGAAACTTTAATACCATTCATACAAAGTTTTAAGCTCTGAACTTAGCAGATGTAAAGCAAAAAATATTTATAAAATGTTACAATCTAAACGTGACATATAAGTTGGTGGTGGCCTACCCCTAAAACAGAGCGTAACACGCCCCTTGAAAATTATGCGAAGCTTCCGTCCATACGAAGCAACCATGTCACTGCAATAAAAACGTTTTGAATACAATAAGCCAAAAGTTGGTGGGCGGTTCGTATGGGTGCTACCTCAAAAAGTGGAGGGATCACAACCATATGATGCCACCATGTCAATTTTTAAGGCGATATTGAGTACAATAAAACAAAATTTTCATAGAAAAAGTCAAAAGGGCGATCTAAATTCGACATGCCACGCCAAAAAGTGGGCGTGGCATTTCAACTGCAAATAAAGGACTATATGCAAAAAAATGCGCAACAACATGCAGTTAGACAGACGAACTTAGTCTCGTAGAGCTGATCAAGAATATATGTATATACTTTATGGTTTCTACGATGCCTCTTCCTTTAATGCGTTACAAACTTTCAGACAAACTGATAATACCATTTCAAAAATTCATTGATTTTTTTGGTCATGTGAGGTGGTGGTGCATTATCATGCAATAAAAACAGAATATTCGGGTCTAGCACGTAGAACTCGTGACCACAAACGATGTAAAACATCTAAATAATATATGCCATTGACAGCTTGACCTTCTGGAACAAATCGTTGTGAATAATAGAAAGTAATCAAAATTGTCTTGATTCTTGACTTTTGAAAACGTAATTTTATAGGTTTTGGGTCGTTTTTTGACTTCCATTGTAAAGATTGTCGCTTAGTTTCAGCATGATATTTGAAGCACTATGTTTCATCACGAGCTATGATCGATTGTTTTCAGTTTTTGAAATGATTTTGTAATGCTCTACACGAGCAATTTTTTGATCATCATTTAACTGATGTGGAACAAAATGTGCACACAACTTTCTTTTACCCAAATCTTCAGTTTATATTTAGTAGATTGTACAGTAAGATGAATTTAATTCTTCTGCCAGAAGATGCAGTGACTCAGTACGATTAGATGCTTCGGGTTGTCCAGGTCTTGGATCATCATTTAAATCATTATGACTGTTTTTAAATCGTGTAAACCATGTGTAAACTTGAGTACGACTCGTACATTCATCATCATCATAAACTTTTTTTAACAATTCGTAAGTCTCAGCTAATTTTTTATCGAGTTTAAAACAAAATTTAATTTTTGCTCTTTTGTTTTTACGTCATAACTACAAAAAATGCTATTATTAAAGCGTGTGTCATTACTTACTTAGTTTACTTGCTTTCGAAAGTAGAAAATTGTAACTTTCTAACACTGCCAACATTTAATAGATGGCGCTACGTGTTCTATGATTTAAATTAAAAGTTCGGTTATATTTAGATCACTCCATATAGTCTTTCTCTTATATGACATAATGACAAGCATTCATTTTTAAATGCAGGTGAAGCTGACTAACTTATTAAACAACCCTCGAATGTAGCTAAATTTATGCCACACATTTGTTTGTAAATATTATCTCATGCTGAAATCTGCAGGACACATGTCCTTGTGCGCGCACACTGCATGAAACTGAGAGTATTACAAATCGGCAATGAAAGTAAAAGTAATTAACCTTGCAAGCAAATGAACCAAAATTGAACAATGCAGCTCAGAATGTGTTGGCATTTTAAATATTTTTACAGCTGCCTGAACACGCGCTTCAGATATTTATTTGCCAAATTCGATTTTTACCCTCTACAAAGGTATCAAATTACTACACGAAATCTCTCTCTTTGGAAAGTGGATCTTAAATGACGCAACTCTTTTTTTTATAAAAAATTGAAATAATTCAAACCCTTTCAACTATTTTCTACCAGCGACACGGTACAGTGTGCACCTTGTAGCACGCCCAAAAAAGAAATAACTCAAGATCACGCTGTAAGCGGATATTGATTTACAATTGACATCTGTACATCGCACTAAATCGAGCCAACTCACACAGGACATCATGCCACACAGCTGTGTGCCACTAAATATATTGTTCTGGCACATGTCGAAATTCGCGCGCCGCCAAAGTCTGACACATAGAACCAGACTTATTAATTTTGTATAATTAAACTGAATTTGATATTTCCGGCAGTTTATTTATTTATTTTTTTAGTGTTAAGGGCAGCTTGTCTAGCTTGGTACAATGACCCTAAAGTTAGTTTTGTCTACTGTGCTTCGAAAATCCTTGAACTTTTGTACGCGTCCAGAAGAATGGTTGGTCGAAGAAGATTGCTGAATGTATGTATTTCCAATAATCTATTTGAAAATACCAAAGAAACATATTTCTACTATATAGATACGAATACTTTGCGCCGTACGCAGGGATAGCAACAAAAAATGGAAAAAAAACCTTTTGGCGGCACCCTCACTAAAATTATTGAGCACAAAAGAAACCATTTAATTCCTTGCAGTTCTGCTCGAAAAAAAAAGAAATCTTTAAATGCTCACAAGAAATGGCTGCCGTGTTGTCCAGTGAGCATCACAATGGCATCATCTTATGGACCCTAAATATTTCTGTTGTCAGTGTCTTCTTCGTTTTAGTTTGGGACAGCAACCTGACGGACAAATGTTTTCGATGAGATATTTCTTCATTCTAATCATTATGCTGACTCCTTAGTAGCATTGGTTGTTTTTCTTCTTCTTCTTCTTTTTATATTTATTTCGATTTCATATTATCATTATTTTTTTGGGGAGTTTTTTGATTCGTATTTTCTACAAATAACATATAATTCGATTAATATTTGTCTGCGCGCCGCAACTTCGTTAGAAAATTGCATTTAAACGCTTATTTTTCGCTTTTTGTGCGCTACATTCTAATTAAATGCAGCCAAGTTGTGGTTTTGATGCTCATTGATATAATATAAAATATATATGTGAATACTTCGCATTAAGAAAATGATGAGGTAGGTATTTTGAATGTTTTAGCTGGTAAGTATTTGAATTCATTTAGATTGCATGCAGAAATGCAATTTGAATTTGAATTATTAAAATTTTGTTCATGCAGCTGTATATGCATCACTTTGCGAATTAGTTTTTTAGTTTAGTTCATCACTGCTTCTAGTTAAAAAAATCTTCAATGATAATTGTACACGTTTGAATATAAAACAATTCTACACTAAACTCCTTCAAGAAGAAGTCTTCTTCTGCTGTGTCATACATTTCTCCCATCCGCTTTGCTATAATGACATTTTTTGTTGTTACAGCTGAACTTGCTTTACTGAACTAAAATTACTTACTTAGGTGGCTCTACAACCGTCTAACGATCAAGGCAACACGTAGGAAGGCGCACCGTTCGGTGTATCCGAGATGTCCAACGTGTCTTCGCTAGTAAATGTTGTTTTGCGGTGGCTGGAACCATACCCAGCGCACCAACCCCTAATTAAGAAGAGTGGGGGAATGGTTGCCTTCTCACAATTTACTCACCTAATGTACGTTTGTGAGCAGCTTGTGCCGTTTGCAAATGAATCGTAATAGGACCGCTCCCAAGAGAACGGCCAAAGAACTTTCCACTTCAGCAAACGACTCCATCGCCCATTTTCAATTATATTTCAGCTTAGAAAATAGCCGAAAGATACTTGTAATTATGGGAGATTAGAGAAACTCTCTTTATCCTTAGAAAGGTCGTTGTAGTTTTGCGGAATCGACTAGTTTTTCTATTTAATTTAAGAAGGTTCGACCATATCAACTCCAGAGATGTAGATATTTATAAGCACATTTGAACCGCCGTATTTCATAGTTGATCACTTCGAATAAGAAGTCAACATAGCTGGAAATTAGTGTGAAGTTGCACCTGAAGACTATGCCATCTTAGATAAACTTCTTTCTATATAAGGAGCCTTATAGATGTCTGATCTGGACCTTCTTGTCATATATTATTAGCATTTACATAAAATATACCATAGTTTTGCATTACTTACTTGATTAACAATAAAATCTAACATATTTTCTTACAAAAACTTTAAAGGTGGATCAAGTTTGCGGGTCAAATCTGAACTTAATCGGCATATGTTTAAAGAATTTAAGTAAAATTCACCAAATTCGGCGTTTGGAGCTTAATTAACAAAAAACAAAAGATTTTACATACAAAACTAATAAGTGGAAACTGTTTATATGGAAGATACCACTTATAGTGGGGTTAGCATGTTCATTTAATGCATATAGACTGAAGAGATGATAGAAGAATCGATATATCAAAAATGAAAGTCTCTGTAAAATGTCTAAAATGCTTAAAAATCTCGCTGTTCAAACATGACTAAGAATATATTGGGGTCTACTATGTCTCCTTTTGCCTGTTACATACATTAGTGCAAACTTAATGTACCCTTTAGCCTTTATGGTTATACAGTGAGGTAAATTCCAGCGCCGAGCAATGGGCTTCGGTTCTCCATAAGTTAAGGTTTTGTTTGGTTTTTCATCAGTTTTACATCTTTCATCGCATTATAGACTAGTAAGCTAAGGGTCATTTCCGAAGTAATTTACTGCGCAGAATCCGAATCCGGGGTCAGAATTGGCCCATGATTTCAGATATTTGATATTTGAGGTTATGTCTACGAAAAACGGCGTTTTTTACTACTTTTCAGATTATGTACATTGTGGTCTGTCTCTCCAGTTACAGCATTTAGTACCACTCTTACCCTTTAATTTAATAGGTCAAGATATCAATTACGATTTTTTTTCGCAAAGTTATGGCTATACAAAGTTACAAAATATATCCCTTCGACGTCATTCAACAATATAAACTCAAATATCTCAAAATCCTGACGCAGCAAATTACTTCGGAAATGACCCTCAGCTTTCCAACAACTGACATGACCCCGATATTTGAAGAACTGTGTTATTTGAATTGAAGAGTATAATTACATGTTGCAATGCCTCATTAACATTTGCATTATGCTCGTTCATTTTCTCTAAATCTTGCTAAACGTCTACTGCCTATACAACGTTTTCAAGAGCACCCTTTGATGATCTCTTTTTTTTGGGTGCTCTCTCGTTGTTGCTCAGTTTGGTTCTTCTTTATTTAATTGTATTTCAATTATGGCTCGATATTTATTTCAAAAAAAAATATAATATACCACTTCAATATGTTTCCAAGAATTTCCACTTCATAAAATGTTGTCTCAATCAGCATTGATTTGTAATTTATATGCCAATGAACTCGACATTCTTATCAGGTCAAATACGCACAAACAGATTGCAATCAATTACCTCAACGTTTCAACGTTGCTTTTTATTAAATGAAACCATATTAAACGCTGGTAAACATTTACAAATATAATAAATTGAATTAAATTACCCACAAACTTCATGATCCAGCATGTGATTGACCTCTTTCAATGTGACATTCTTCAACTGTGATTACAAATAAAACAGAAAAACATCAGCAACAGCACCTACTAAAGTCATCGTCGTCAACGTCGTCGAAGTCGTCGTATCTCTGGGATATAATGTAAGTTTTATTTACAACAATTTACAAAATAAGCAAAATAAAAGAAATAATCAGAAGTTATACTTATATATGTATACAAAACATTTAAAAACAGCAACAGCAAGTTCAATATTCTGCAGTTGCAACAGTCTTCAGTCTTCAGTTTTCACAGTTTGCAGTTCGCGGTGAATGACCAGCTTCGAGAGAGATAAAAACGCACTTTGCGCATTAAGTGTGTAAATTATTTAAATATATTTATGTAGATCTGTCGCCCGGCTGCATCGTGATTTTTATTTTGTTGATCTCGCTTTATATTGTACAATACAATACGTGCAATATATTTGCACATAGTTATTTAAATTTTATTTCGCGAAAAATTTCCAAGTCAAGTTTCGTAATTTCAATGTCGAGGTGTTCTGCTCTGACGTTTAAAAAAAACAAAAAAAAAAAAAAAATTAAGTCTACAACATTACGTGGGTGGTTCGTTCGGAAAGCTTAGCTATTGTATTTCAACTAAACATAATCATGTAGAAAATTAGATGATCTTATTTTTGGGTGAGAATATTGGTGTTTGCTTGACGATTAGAAATACTACAATCGATGCAAAGGATGAAAGTCTAGAAAGGCTGTTCTTCTGCAATAATTACTCTAAACGATATAAAACTGATAACATAAATCATAAACTGGAATAGATGATCCTCGTTCATTTTCAAGGGTGTTTTGCGAACTCTGAAAATTTCTTCCACCAAAGAATTCTGAGATATTTCGCTTTTTTGGGAGACCCTGCTTATTTATATTGAGTTAAAAAAAAAAACTTATAAATATTTTTTAAATGTTTAAATAATAATTCAGATATTACTTCAAAAATTCTAAGGAAGTCATAAAAATATGAGTTCTGTTTTAGGAGTTACCATTAAATAAATAAAAAAAAGGTTTAAAATTGCATGAAATTAATGGAACTTAACTGGCTCGAGATCATTTTTGCATTGACAACTTCAGGTTTAAATCTGTACTTACCAAAGAACAAAAAACTTATCCAAAACCTTAATATATAGGTTTCATAGGTAGCGTTCGCATAAAGGCACCATTTATATACCATAACAAAACATTTGCATGTCACAGCCAACGAACTGATGAGCGTTTCGTAGCTGACCTGAAACAATTGTCTCCGTAGCTATTTGTAAGTTCAATCTCTACAAACATATGTTATTGTTAATGTTCGTTTACCACGAAAACATATGTTATTATATCTCAATGTAAAAATGATCTCGAGCCAGCTAAACTTATGTACTCGTATAATTTTATAAAAATTATTTATATTTTTACTGGAAGCAAGCCGAGGCTTGATACAGTAAGACGTATGGAAAGAGTAAGTCCATTGAATCATTATAAAAAAAAAAAATTAAAGTACCCACAAAAAAGACGACTATTTTTAAACATTAACCGCAAAAATAGATGACAGAATTTTTGTGTTCGAACTCGAAGAATCATCTACTGCGGCTTAACGTGCGAAAGGAGTGAATAATTTCATAGTTCTTTTCAGGTTTGATAACACTGACCTACATGAGTTTTGCGAATAATATGGGACCTAGTATTTCCGAATGGATTTTTCGTGCTGAACACGAATCTAAGTTCAAAATTTTCCATCCCGTCAAGTTTTCGAGAAAATAGGGGTTGAAACCCCTAAAAACAGCGTTTTTAGCAGTTTTTGAAAATTCGTGGTGCAAAATCGTAACGTGATATAAAGTTCGTTATTGTCAGAAATGAAAGGCTGAAACTACCCCTTTCAAATAAACCCTATTCCAATTTAATTGCATGCGCCCTTAGAGCGAGGGTGTGTTTTTGCCTAACGGGTGGAGAGAAAAAATGAAAAAATGGTATCACGCTGCTTTTAGGGGTTTCAACCCCTATTTTCTCGAAAACTTCACGGGATGGAAAATTTTGAACTTAGATTCGTGTTCAGCATGAAAAATCCATTCGGAAACACTAGGTCCTATCTTATTCGTATCCAAAAAATTGGAATTTGCAGGGCAGTGTAATTTTAGGAGCACCGATTTATGCAAAAGAAGTACATTTTTAATGGATGAGAAAGATAATGAGAGAGAGAGAGAGAGAGAGAGTGAGAGAGACAGAGACAGAGACAGACTTAATAAGGCATTGAACTACTGAACAAACTATGCGCACACCTTTCGGTAGCTAAAATATTCGGTAAAAAAAGCGAAAAATTGATATTTTGTAAATGCTCACATCAAATTCCATGAATTTCAATGCAGATTTTGGCTGATCTTTGATAAATTCAAGCACAATTCCACTAGAGTGTAATTTTTTGAAAAATTTGGTATCTACATGGGACACACCTAGTAAATATAGAGAAAGAAGTACAGGTTGTCTCAAAAGAAAGTTCACATTTGATTTGCTGATTGCGTGAACGCAACTATTCCGAGGGGCGCGGGGAGTATGTCAACCGGTAACATAGCTGTTGGGAATTTAGTCGCTATGGAGCGTTTCTCGGGAGTGGACCGTGCGTTGTGCGTGTGTGAGTTTTACAAAAACAGTAATTCAGCGACTATAGCGCGTAGAAAATTCTGCAGTATTCGACATGTTCGTTATTTAAATGATGCGCCAAGCCCTCGACTCATTGGAAAATGGGTCGAGAAGTTTGAAGAGACCGGTTCAATGCTGGAAAAATACAAATCCGGGCGTCCAAGGTCTTCGAGAATGTTCTAAAACGTAGACAGTGTTACGCAGCCTGTTCGTAACAAGCCGGACATTTCGATTCGTAAGCGTGCACAGATCATCATTGATCCGCATTTTTAGCAAATTCACACACGTCCAACAGGTCTCTAACACAAGTTCATGAAATTTTTCCTGGCAAATTGATCTCCTTGACAAGCCACCATATACCATTGGACATACATCGGTAAAGCGGTTTCAAAACATCGATTAGTTAAGTGAATGTCCTTTACCTTAAATGCGAACATGTGGAGGCAACGAGGATGTCATGAATGAGTTAGAGGTTAGCACAAACAACTTCACTACTCTTTCACAAGGCATCTTTGCTAAATCTAATATCAATTACTTCGCTTAAATTATAAGTTACATGGCTTTCCATATATAATAATATATGACCTGGGTTAGAGTTACGAAACAGAGTTACGAAACAGTATATTTTATTTTATTTTATATATACGTAGCATCTGATTGCCAGATTAGATTATTTAAATGAAATGATCAGCTTTGCATTAAGTGCATTGAATCGATCAGGAAGAAAAATCGACAAGGCGTCGATGAAGATCAGCTGATCTAAATGCTGCTTAAATCGTAGAAACTTAGGACAATAACTTTTCTTTAAACAGACAATAGTGTGCAGCCTGTAGTGTTTCTCAGTCTAACAGTATTTTACTGCATGAAAATACATTAAACATGGTTAAAAGTAGTACTACTTGAGTACATTTGAGATTTTTCGCGCTAAAACAGCTGATAATAGTTTTATGCAGAAATCACTGCTGATGCAGTCCAACTGCTTTGCTAAATTGTGCTCCTTTTGCATTGTAATTAAAGGTTTTGGTTGCTAAACTAAAAATTCGTTGCAACATCTTTATCAAGTACCCCACGCATTTGCATAAATTAAAATAACAATATCTATTAAAAAGTATCTTAAAATCAAAAACAAAAAAAAAAACAAAAAAATTAAATTTTATTAAAATAAAAATAATTTTCGCTTAGAACACAAAAGTATCTATAAATTGCAATAAAAGAATTGAGTAGTCCGACATCTAATTCGACTGGTTGACCTTGGGCGCAGTATAGAGTTTATTGTCCTTTATTTTGAACAGATCTCGATATGTACAGAATGTGTTTAATACAAGCATACTATAACAACTAAATATAGCTATTTATTAGTATATTTTGCATTTATTTAATGCACTGATTCTTTGTAGACGAGTACTATATTTCTTTTTTTAATTTTGCATAAATTTTCAGAAAAAAAAAAGAAACAAAAACAAAAGATACAATACAATTTTATGCCGGTGACTTTAGCTACTTTGAACAAATTTGCTTGAATGCATTTTTATTTTATATATGAATCTTTTTTTTCTGTTTTTTTTTTTGTATCTGAGATTTTTATTTTATGTAAATGAAACAAGTTTGGTTTGAGCTTATTTATTTTGACTAAAATAGTTAAGAAACACAAAATTGTATCTGGTGCTTTGTATGTATTTGCATGCTTAAAATTTGTTTGGGCGTAATGCTATGTTGTTGTTTTTATTGATTAGTAAAATTATTGTTAATTAATTTGACTTTGAACTTGATTTAGAGCTTGTTTTAAGCGCACAGCTGCTTTAATATTTATTAAAAACTTTGTTCAGCTATATACAGGGTGTTTTTCTTAGAGCTGCCATTTTCCGACAGGGATTAAGCCAACATAAATTGGTCCGATCTGGCAATGTTATTGTCACTGTGAATAGACTAACGTCAGCACAACGGTTGCAAATTGTGCAAATTTATTTCGAAAATCGCGGTTTAGTTCGGGAAATCTTTAACATGTGCGTTAATACGTTTAAACATGGATCGTTTTCGCATCACGTATACTCTAAATGATAATACGCATCAGCAGAAGAAAAAATTGCTGCTGTAAACCGTAGTATTGATTATTATTATTATTATTATTATTATGGTAGGACATAATTATAAACTGCGACCTAGAAAGATCTATGGTTTTGTCCTTCTTACTTAGATGTCCTGCTTTAGTCTAACTTGTTGAATAAACCTTAGTATTATCCTAGGATCTAACTTATACAGTTGTTCTTCAGCGACAACTTAACTGCCCAATATTCGAAATCTACTTCTGACTATTGCTTCACATTATGCAACGATATGAAGATGACTATCACAAAATCTGCATTCTGGGGAATTATATATACCCATCACACACAGGTGTTTCCTCAGTCGACAGTGTCCTGTTACTATTCCTATCAATGTTCTCAGCTGGTTTCTACCTAGTTGAAGCGTTGCTTTTGCACTGCGCGGGTCAAAACCCCCTAGAAATATTTTAGCTTGCCTTAGTTCTTGGCTCTTGGCCCAATGCTGCTTCTTTGCTCTATTTAGTTTCAGTGCCACAAAAAGGTTCTGATCCTACCATTGGCGTTGTCGCTCCTTTCTCGGCAAGCCTATCGGCTAGCTCATTTCCTACTATATTACTGTGTCATGGCACCGACAGCAAGTAAACTTTGTTGTGTTCGCCGAGTGTTCCCAATAATATAAGTGCTTCCTGCACTAGTTTGGACTTGACGGTGTTTGAGCTTAACGCTTTTAACACCGCCTGACTGTCTGATAGAATAGCAATATCACAATAGCTATAGCCTCTATCCAAATTATACTGTGCACATCTAATTATAGCACACACAGTTCAGCTTGAAATATACTGGTATATTTGCCCAAGGACTGCCAGTGGTTTAATCTAAGGCCTACGACTCCTAGGCCAGTTCCCTCTATTGTCAAAGATCCATCCGTATATCACTTGATCGTATGTGGTTTTAGCGCATATGACTTTTAAGACGTCCAAGTCTTCTTATGGTGAAGTTCAGATTGAAGACATTCCTCCTTGTCATCCCGTCCCTTGACATGGCTACTAGTGTTTCTCCTTGTGCTACATGTAGAGAGACGTTTCCGACGGTAGATTGAGGTAACTTTATTTCCGTCAACTAGAAGTCTCAGGAGTGGTGTTAGATCTAGAATGGCTTCCAACGCATTGGTTGGGCATTTGTGCATTTGCGCATTGCGCCAGTGATGATGATATGCATGCTAGTCTTTGTAGAGAGTTTAATGCACTCGTGACTATTGAGTAAGACCCAAATGAGTCGAGTCGATATCGCGCGCTACAATTGGAGCTGTGTGCATTAACTTTATAGAAAATTTTACGTAAAGATCTCGATGTTAAAAGATTCAGCTGGTGCAAGAATTAATGCCGAATAATCATCGTTTAGTCAAAGGGCTGAAAGTCAACCAACTGTTTTATCGCAATATATTCTTCAGTGATAAGGCTCATTTTTGCCTCAAAGGGCATGTCAATATTTAGAGTGAAGAAAATCTACAAGAAATTTCTATTCTTCTAAAAAAACATGCTTTATTAAAGATTTACATTAGTTTATGAGAAATTGTCAAATTGTATGTTTCAACTCAAATTTATATAAATAAATACATCCTTACTTCGCTGTTCTAACAATGAGCTACAATCTTGTCACCATTCATTTTCATCAGACGTCATTCAGTTTCAATATAAATGTGTGCCATTTTTTTTTTTATACGCTTGCTGATTATTTTAATTTTTTTTTTTCATGTTCATGACTAAGGTCAGATTCATAAACCGCATAAACTAGACCTAATTTAGTAAATTATAGCGTTGGGGAAAAAAAAATTCATATAAATACACAAACTCATAGTTACATATGGCAAAATGTGACAAAACGCAAAGAAATTATTCTATTAAATGGTAATGAATGAACATTGGTTACAATTTAGTGCACCCTCTACTACGAGTAGGCTGTCTGGCTGGCTGTTTGTCTGTAGAATTATCTTTCATTCCTGTCTGTGTTAAAATGGGTTTTGCATTTTAGTTTTATTTTTGTATTTATTTATGTAAATCTGAATTACGAAATAAGGTCATTGCGGTTTTCGATATTAAGAAGATGTGCTACTGCACAGCAGACAGACATTTGATTAAAGCAAATTACACAAACGATTTGATTTCAAGGGTTGTCATCGCCGTTGTCGTCGTCGTCGTCGTCGTTTTCAAACCTCGCAAATTGTATCGAATAGACAACATTGAACTTGAGCGAAACTGAGTGTACATACATAAAAAACAAATAAACAAACAAACAAGAAGCTTTATATTGCGATCGATTTTCAATATATTTTATATAGGTATTAGCATAAATCATGTTTTACATGCCGGATCTCTTTGAACAATATAAATCAAGCGCTTGTCATGCTTTTGATGATATCATGCCGAGCCCAAGTGTAATTAGAACGACGATTTTTTTTTTTTGTTATATAGTATGTAGGTACACTGTAGCTACAAATCGGTTGTAGGGTATATTGAGTTTGTAGAACTTTCAACATTTCTTTAATGTTGTCTGTTGTCTGTAAAGCATCTTGTCTGCAACATGACTATAAAACTGTTTGACTCTGGAAAATTATTTGGTTTCTGAAGATTTTGAATAATGATTTCATTTCTGAAGACTATAAGAGATAAGACTCAATAGTTGTCAGGAAACTAAACCATTCCTGCAGATCATTGGCGTTTGATGCGCAATATTGAAAATATGAGCCTAAGAATGCATTGCAATCACACCAGAGAACAACATAAAAGGTTAAATCGAATATAATTAGATACTCTTAATCGGATAACAAAAAACTCCATCCATAAATAATATCTCCATCAAACTAATATACTTACAGATAATGAACAGACAGATGAGTTAGCATGTAAAGGAACATGTAAAGAAGAATAAGCATCATTAGTATACTCTAGGAAACAGTGTAGGAACGACATAGAATACAATAGACATAGAATTAAAATACATAGTGTTCATAAAAACAAACTGACACCAAACTTTTGAGACAACAGAATGTGAGTTAATAGAAAGAAAACAGAATACACCTCTGGAACGAAATTAAGTCAGACTGGTGGATTTAAACCGAACCGGTAAACCGAATCGGTTCGGTTCTTCTTCTTAAGTTGGCTGTCACTGTCATTGACATGCATACCAAGTTTGAGCGGGATGCGATAATTAGTCTATGTTTGACAGCTGCTTGTTTACGACGCAAAAAGTTTGTATGGCGATTTTTAACATGAAATTTTGTGTTTCTAATGGAATAACGGCAACGTAATCATTCAAAATGTTGCAAAAGTGTTTTGAGGACTCTACTTTATTCAGTGAAGTTCGTGAAATCGTAGAAAACTTGCCTCATGCAAGTCAAAAACATCGAAAAAGTGATGGAAATTGAGCTCGAAAATCGTCGTGTTGGCATTAGAAAGATAGATAGACACTCACTCTTATGGATCGACTCAAAACATTTTGGTTGATGTTTTGGGTATGAAACGCGTCGCCGCCAGACTCGTACCAAAAGATCTGAATTTTTTGCATTTTTTGCACATTCCAGCTTGATTGTGACGCAGTTTTTGGCCAAACATGAAACAAAAGTCATCGCACAACCAACGTATTCACCAGATTTGGCACCCTGTGACTTTTTTCTATTTCCGAAACTTAAATATCCGCTCTGGGGAACGCGTCATGAGCCGTTTGAGGAAAATTCGCTGAAGGAACTAAAGGGTATCCCGACCGACGCGTATAACAAGTGTATGGAAAATTGTTTTAACCGTTGGCATGCTTGTTTATTTTGAAGGTCATAATAAAGATTTGTATTAAAATGCATAAAAATGTGGTTTTTTAACCAGTCCGGGTCAATTTTGATCAAATGGTATGTCGGGAAAGTGTCAGGTGGAGGGAGAGTTCTTACTGTAAAGAAGATGTCAACTGCTTCATCGAATTTTCTAGTAATTCGATGCCACCAAATAGTTTTCAAACAACGTCGAACAGTAACTGGTCCAACTAATGAGTGAGGCATTTTATACCCTCGAGATGAGTTTTTGGTAATAATAGATTAGGTTACGCCGGCTGACCCTTGAAGGAGGACACATGTATACCAATATGTTCCATAGTGATTTGGTAATAAAAGAAAAAAAAAAAAACAAAAAACAATTTGGTGTAAAGTGGTTTTTCGTTTATTTGGAATTTAGCAAGTTTGTGATGATCACTTTTTGAAGATGATATTTGGAACATTTTCCAGTTTGGGGCTAAATAGCGACCATTTTCTGTCGGTCCTTAGTTTGTTAACATAAACTTTCGATTTCAAAAAACCCAAAAGGAAAAGTTTGGATGTGTCAAATCAAGCAATCGCAGTGGTCGGTAATTTTTCGAAATGCAGCATACGACAAACAAAGGCCGCAATATTAATGCTAGAGCTAAAAGTTCTCCATGCCATTATAACCTACAATTGGCATTAAAATAGTTGTTAGCTCCAGTGTCATCTTTGAAGTAACTCTGGTCCAAACTGTGGTTTGATGGTCTTACAAAGATTTCTCGTGAATTTCTTTAGGGTTTGCAGTGGCGCAAATCCGACTATTTTGTGTGTTCACAACTGACAAGTTATTTTAAATGTAAAGCTGTATCACGGCATTAACCCGATTCGACTGACGCTTTGAACGCGGACTGTCATAATCCGTTCTGAAAATAGATGTGAAAGTTGTAGGGTTCTAGATACCAAAGGTTTAAATAGCCAACCCTGTACCTAGGCAAGAGTCTACGGCTGCCGAACAAGAATTGAGATGCTAATTGAAAAATGGAAGGGATGTCAGTTGAAGTCTGAATATCAAAAGTAGCGTTTAGAAAAAATATAATTATTTAAATTAGAGTTTGTAAAATTAAATGCTAAATTACTGAACCATATTGCGTTGATAATCGACACTTAATATAAGTTTTTTCGCATACCTACACAATTATTGTAGACCAAAGTAGTTTAAATCAATACATAGCTTAAAAGTGATGGGTTCAGAAAAAACTTTGAACACTATCCAAAATAAAGCCAATGGATAAACTCCTTAAATCAAATTTATGAATTTACAGAGCTCACACACCATTAGCGAAACCTCTTCTGAACAAAGGTAAGTTATTGTCTACATGAGAAATATCCAATCGCCCTCTGTTTTGCAAACTGTAGGGTGCAAATATTTATATAAAGGTCTTTTTTCTAAATAAATAACCAAAAAATACGGATTTTTCACTAAGCCTTTCTTACTATTTTAAAGCTTTTTTATATCCAATCCAAATATATATATATATGAGTAGTCTCCCGATATGAGATGGAAAATTAATTTAAATTGTCACTACTCTCATACATCCAAATTAAATATTTTCTTCTTGAAATTTTCTAATTTAGAAGTTATTAGTCAAAAGTGAATCACCTTTGATGTAAAATTTTTGTTTTCAAACTTGTCATAGCTTTTGACGAACGTCATTAAATTCATCATTCCTGATTAAGGTTTACCAGCCAAATTATTGGGTTCAATTTTTGCATTGTGGAATTATAATATACATACAAATGTTATTATCTCCCGTGTTCCAGTTTTCGAATCCGAATAATTTGTTCGGATTCGGTTTCGTTAAAATGCTCCGTATTTCAAATTCAGAAGAATTTCGCTAGTTCAATTTACCAGACCTTGAGAATATGAACTCCATATTGCCACTTCCAAGTGAATTCAATTAGCGAAAAGCTGCTGAAAGTGAAATACGGACTATTTTAACGAAACCAAATCCGAACAAATTATTTGGACTAGAAAACCGGAGCACGGTCGTTTTTTTTTATACTCTACATGAATTGTGAATATTATTATTAAATATTATATTAAAGACACCATAAAGTATATACATTCTTGATCAACTCGACGAGTGGAATCGAATTAGCCATATCCGTGTGTCTGACCTCTATCAGTATGAATCAAAACTAGTCGCTCAGTTTTTGAGATATCTTATGCTGTGAAAAGAATGATTCTGCACGTTAGGAACATGATATGAGATATAATAGATAAATATAAACAAGTCTGTTCCAATTTTCAGTCTCGGAAAAACTTTGCGCAAGTGAATTCAATAAAATGATGAATTTTTCACAAATAAGATAATTTCACTTGACTTGAATAATATATGAAATGCATTTGATCAATGGATGGCAAAATCGTTCCTCATGTGAAAAATGTAGCATTTTATCGTATTCTCACTTTCTCAAAATCCGAAAGTGAGAACCGGAAAACACCTGAAAATGTCGTAATTCAGCCTAAACTTTATGTTGAAAATAATTGAACACTAGCCATCAAGTAGTAACATTTAAAACGAAGTAACTCCACTTGTTACGTTAGAATATTCAAAAGAACTTACAGTTCAAACCACAACTTATCGAAGTGGTATCATACACCACTTAAGAGCTTCTAAGGAGCTTCAATTCTATTATAACCCAACATTATACTACATAGTAGCGCATTATATTGTTTATTGTGCTTCATTTTCTCTACATGTGTAAAATTGGTAATTTCTCCTGAGATCCGTTTAAATTCAATATAATACTACTAGGTACATGGCTTTTGTTAGAAAAGAAAATCGTGATCTACAAGTTGATGTTACGATTTGATAGAACTCTCTTGTGTGTATGACAGATGCTTGCGAAAATGAATGAAAAATTGTTATTATGTGTTCTTTAAGATAAATTGTAATTTGTTGAAATACATAGGTATACTAAGTACTACCAACATCGTTTGACAACGACGACGTCGTCGTCGTCGTCGTCGTCGTCGTCGTCGACGTCGTCACAATTGTCGCCATTGGCATTGCCATAGTATGTTAGGTATAGTATTGCATATGCATCCATAATCAATTGTCCACACCATGTTGACCATGAGAACATGTTATTAAATTAACTCTAATGCAACGGCGCGCTGCATTAGCTATGTAAGAATGTTACAAATGTTAATAATAATTTTAATTGCGTTCGAACGTTCGAAGTACATAAATTACACACCAATGGCATCCAAGTGTGGTTGATTTGATGGTATGTACTCGTATGTATCCACTTGTTGTATGATATCTAAGTGGAAGTTGTGCTATGGTATGGTTTTGCATTCATTGTCAATGTCGCCCCTTTGATGCTATACTCAAGATATTATTCTGTATACGCACTGTGTGGCTGCTTGAAAATGTCACTACAAATGAGTTCTGGGCACTCAATTTCTTATGACTGTCTATGTTTCTTAAGGTTTATAAAACATTATAAATACGTAGCCAACTAACTAACTAACCAACCAACTAAGTATCTAGCGCATAAATCGAACTCAAAAGCTTACTAACCTGTCTTTCTGCTCTTGAGCCGCATTTTATTTGCGTCAGCCCAGTTTAGCGATTTAGCACAAATGCGTCAAATGTGCTGTTTTTTTTTATTTATTATTGCCGTATAAGCTATATGTATGAATTTATTTTTCCAATTATACGAGTACAATACAATTTCGAGCTTTAAAAAACAGCCACATGCAGTTTTGGGACGCCAGTATTCAATATAGTACAGAAATAAGTTCGAATATAAATGGTGTCAGCTTGAAATTTATAAATATATATAAATAAGTATCTCTTTGTATTATGCAATCTTAAAAAAAGCACTGCCAAAAAAAGATAAAAACAAAAACAAAAAAAAAACAAAAAACAGATTATACAGAAGTCACATACGCGCTCGCTTACTTTCAAGGATTATTCCAGTTTATTTGAAACAAATAAAGTATTTGTTTTTATATGTCGCTGTTTTATTCTCTGGAACGTATTTATCTTATATATAGGTATGTATATGCATACGCGCAGGAACAAGTTTAACTTGTAAATGATCGATGCAATATAGTCGGTTCGGATATAAATATAGTACAACTAATGCATTTATTGTATGTAGTACAGGACGATTATTCTGCATGCTGCGTGTGGCTAGGGATTGGCATTTTAATAATTACATCAATCGAATATAATGTTTGTGCTATAATATAATCGGGAATGCAATGGAATTCGACCGAAAAATTCAATTCCGATCGAAATGTTTCAAGGAGTGACCGAATTCGTTTGAGAGATACAAGTTCGAAAACAATGTTCGAATCAGTGCTTTCCTCTTCAAATCAGCTATACAAATTTTGTTTATAGTTCAAAATGCCGCTCGGAAATGTATTGCTAATTGATCATCTAAAGAGAAAACTATTAGCAGAAGAGAAGCTGAAGGATCAAAACAGGATCGTGCGCATGATTTTTATTTCTTTCATTGTTCACCATGCAGTTTCAGAAATAAACAAAAATGAGAGAAAAGTGATTTGTATCAAATTTTTATTTTGACTACAGCTCTCACAGTGGTTGAAATTCGACTTTTTTCTCTTAAAAGCATCAATAATAAAAAAAAAAATATCAATAATACAGAAATGTCATGCTTTCGCTTCTAAATCAGCGCTGTCCAGCCATAGCCCCAGACGGACGAGCACCTTTGTCTTTTCGCGCACATACTTACGAACGCATGCCGAAGTCGGCTGCTTGATCTTAAAGAGAAGCAAACATTTTAATTAGTTACGTTGCATTTTTTTTTTATATTTTGCAATACTACACAACTTATAACTCAGACAGATTCGCGTAAAATATCATGCAGTGCAAACCAGACAACATGTTGGTGCACCACCTAATACATTAGCAAGTGTGCCCACAACAGTTTCGTGCCTAACGTCTAGTGGCTCGATTGATATGCTCTGCATTGTGAATCGCCCTTTAGAGCACGACAGAGATAGAGAACATATTTTTCTCTATTCTTCCAACTGAATGCCAAGGAACCGAAAGAAACAAAAAATAGAGCAGCTATGTGGAATAAGCTACATAATTATATTTTTCTACCGTGAGCAAAACGTTAAAGTGCATAGAAATATGTAGATAAGGAAATGGACACAACAAATTCCTCTTTTTCATATTTTCGTCTGTTTCTTATTCCTATGGCATCACTCATATTGTTTTTGTTGTTATTTCTTAGCAAATTGAGAGAGCTGAGACAGCTAAGGTATTTGTGATTGACTGCCGGCGTTACCTGGTTTTTATCTAAATTAGACGCAATACTTTAGAGAGAAAATTACATTCGCCTCTGTTTCTTTTCACAACCTTTCCAACAACAACAAAAAAATCAAGCGAATATATTGTATTTAATGGGGTTAAAAATGGTGTGGAAGTTTTGCACTATTTATATATAAATTAACTTGCATTTTTAATGTAATAATAAATTTAAGCATCGAGGAGCGAAGAGAATTTGTCCAAAACTGTGTTCATATTAACTTTAATGAACAAATTTTATTTCACAAATTTTATTTCACAAAATTAAATTACATCAATCTATACTTTGGAAGAATCGTCCTGTAAAATTTGTAACATATTTCTCGAATAATTTTTCGAAGGCTACTTCATTCATGGTTGATGTTTTACTCGGAAATAGACATCTAATGGACATTTGATTTCACGGTGTTTGAGTAAACAGTCTTAGAGACGATTTGAATGAGTTGATTTGAAGTTGGAATTTAATCTTCACCATCCCCATCCCCATCCCATCCCCATTACATTACAACGTTGAGTTTTATGTGAACAGAGAGAGTCTCGGTATCTTGATTTCGAAATTGTGTTGTTCGCGCACCTTGCTAACAGTTTGAAAAATTTTACCAAAACATTTTTTCTGCATTTTGTCTTCTGTCCACTAATTCATTCTCAGTGGATTCAACTAAATCTTGATATTTAGTTTGAAGGACTCATATATAAAGCTAAAGAATGAATTGAATGGAAAATGTGCAGTGATACATAAACGTATACCTTTTGGTTAGGTTAATAATAAAAGGACCGTCGATCTGTTCGATGTTGACCATAGCCAAAACTGAACTGTCGCTGAGCATATGTAGGCTAGTTTCGTCATGCCCAAAACCGTGTGTACACTCTCTTTCTGAGAAGACGCCGAACTGTTTAGATGATATCTCATTCGGTGATGAACAGTCACGTAGCCCATGAGCAGTCTCAAGTCTGAGCTGATGAGAAGTGCGCTGGTTTTAGGGTAGTGTAGTTTTAGCTAGTTCTTACCTACCACACCTGTACCCGTATCGCTGATGGAACCGTCAGTGAACCATTTATACAATCTTAGAAGTGTCTGCCGAAATTTAATTTCAGAACAAAAATAAAAATTCGAAATGCTCTCGAAATTGCTTCGAAACCGAAACTCATCACACCTCTGAATATAAAAATATAGAATGCTTTCAGCAATAAGTCTGAAGTTTTTCCCACATTAGACACTGCCATGTTCCATGAACAATTTCCGTTTAATTTAATTAATGCATTTATTTATTGTATTTTATTATTTAATTTATCTCTATTAGTAATATATTTAATGCGTTCACCACTTAATGTTGCCTCCGCCGTTGCTGTTGTTGCACATGTGCGCAATTAAACAAAAAACCATAAAAATAAATAAAATATTGTATATTTATTTACGTGGGCGTGAATATCGCGTCGCGTCGCGTTACGTCGTCGTCGTTGTCTCGTCAACGTCTACATTTGTATTTAAATTGGCTTGTTTTTCCGCTTTCGATTTCATTTGACGATGACATTTTCAAACATTTATAAACAAATTATGTCAATTTGCATGTAAACATACGAAATCTTAGTTACACTTGCACAAACAAGCTTGAAATGCTTAAATATATATCGCTTAAATATCATAGGTAAAATATGTATAAAGCAGCACCTATGCATATATCCCGTTATCTGTCTGTACCTCTCACAGTCGCTCAGCTGTTATTCAGTCAGTCAGTGAGTCTGTCTGTCTGTCGTAGATCATATCGCTATTTGTTATTAAATTTATGCACTTAATCGATTAAATAAAATATCATATTAACAAATTACAAGTATTGATTTGAAAAGCTTTTCGTCGTTAAGCTTCTATTTACTACAGTGTTACCGGACATATTCACCAAATTAAGCCAATTACTCTAACAAATTAATAAATAGTCAGCTAAAAAATGTAAATTGTTTATTTTTTTTAGCATATTAGGAGTATTCATGCATTTGGTTTTGAGATAGACATTGGTTCTATTAAAACAGGGTGATTCAAAACTTCATATAAAACTAAAGAATCAGTTTTTGAAAAATTGACCTAAAAAAAAGATTCGTATAGAATATTTCATAAAATCTTTGTTGAGTGTTACCATGCTACTTAAATTTTCGACTCAAAGCCGGCCCCAAAACGGTCACATATGTACAACATGAAAGCAGCACATTCGGGTTCATATAAAACACACAAGAAACTAGTTGACTGTCGGTGTTGTAACTGCAAACAGCTGATTTTAATATCAAAACAAAATAAATTATGTATTTTCGATTCTTGTTTTTAACAGAATTTGTTTGAAATGCATGATTAACCTTAATCTATTATAAGAACTACTTACTTTAGATTTGTGACGACAATATCATAAAATTCATTCGAAGTTTCAGAAAATTCAGAAGTTGTATATTCTGCGAAATCTTTCTCTATAAAACAAGTAAGAATGCTTCAGTTGAGAATACATGACTTCTAAATACATGACTTCTGAAGCGTTAGAAAGTAGGCATTTTTCAACACCTTGGACAAGAAGCATTTAAACAACTTCTTCTAACATAGTTTATACGAACAACAACAATATTTGAAAATCAACATTACAAATGTATGCTTCTGTGCATGGGACAACCAATGGTTATAAATTCGACGAAAATTTATGAGTTGGGAATGTGCTCCTAGTATTAAAATATTGTTTTCAGAAAATGTGTATATTTTTTTTTCCATTTCTACTGGGATAGTAGACCTCAGCAAACCATGATTGCCATCGAGCATTTTTGGTCTCACTTATACTAACGAACTTCTAGATGAGCTCAAGATTTGAAATAAACTTAACTTCGGATTAACTCGTGAGTGCGCAAGAAAGAGACAACAAATGCTAGATGGGACCATGCAGCAGATTCACACATCAGCAATATTTTTATGTGTGTAAGAGAATGAGTATCGTTCGGAGAGTTACATGGCAATGAAATTAGAAAGTTGGAGAACGAAAGCTTCAGCAGGTATAAGACACTGTTTTCCACGGATATCGCACATTGCCTTGTACAGGATGCGGCAACAAAACTTCCTTTTTTGAAATGTGCGCCGTTCAGACTATAGGGATCGAGGCGGCTGGTGCAATACCAATCGACAGGCCTGGTTTTAAAGTTTTATTTCCTTCCAGCTTAGTTTTTTCAGAAATCCGGCGTTTGTATCAACCGCCCAAGGAACCTACGAGAGCTGAAGGCCAAAAATTGCCAACATACCCGTTGATATGCTGGTAGGGGTCATGATAGACGACAAAAATTGGCTTGTTTAGTTTATGGACAATACCTGATGTGATTTTTAAAACTATGTAAGACAAAATTTTTGTGAGCGTCATTACTATGAATGTCTTGTCTCTATATCAATGATTTTTGATTATCTATATCAGTGGTGGGCGACCCGTAACTGTTTAGTAAATGCAGATAGCAGATGCACACTGGGGTCGTGTAAACGTGAGTGCGAGTGAAACGAAACACCACCACTATATTAACAATAATGTTCATAATAGATTTATATTTATCTAGCTATCTATCCAACTATATAGGTTGTTTTTTAGATGTTCCATTTATCGACAGGTTTTAAACTTACGGGGAATAACAGGGATTAATAGACTAACGCCAGAGCAAATTTATTTCGAAAATCGTGGTTGAGACTGTGCGCTACGTTTAGTTTACGGCCGACATAATCGTCCATTCCAGCGAATAATTCGATTAACTTTGAATCGCTCGCGCACCATTTATACTCTAAATAAAAAGTGCTCGAAAATTGGACTTCCAGAATTAGCCCACAGGCCCGAAATCACATTTAAACATAAGACTATCTTTGTAAAAAAGCCAATTTTCAGTTTGAAATTATGTAATATCAGTATTTTAAATCAAAGTTCTACACCACTAAAAAAGTCTCACATAATGAAGTAACACTGTTGGAATGTGCGTGTTGTGTCTAGTTGTAATGATGTTAGATAGATGACTTTGCTTATATTGAGTTTTGATAAATTATAGCAGCATACGGAAGTAGTTGTCATCAGAGGCGTTGTCAGTCTTGTTTTTGTTGTTGTTATAATATACCATTTATAAATGTGCATTGAAGTTCAATTTAGTACTTGTTGACATGTGCTCGTTATTAGCTACAAAGTTGAACTAATTTTTATGTTTAAATGTGTATAGATACAAAAAGAATGTTATTAGAAAATTTATTATTCATTAGAAAAATATAACATTTTTTTTAATAACTTTCTTTTAAATAACTTTATAAGTTGTATATTTACTAGTTGCGTTATTGTTGGTCGAACATCTTATAGGTGAAATATTTGCTACTTCATTTTCAAACAAATAACAAACGATGAAGATTAACAAAGAATATGTAAAAAATTGTTTGTGTATTATAAATGCTATTAAGTTTTAAGTGAAGTTTGTTATTTAGTTTTAAACAAAAATAGCCGCAAAGTGTACATCTAACTAGTAATTAATCCCTGCAATACACTGCAATATTCTCGAAACAACCTTCAATGGTACGACAAAACTATTTATATACGTGTAAAATGCAGATAAGCTGTTGATATTTGAATATAAAACTTTAATCCTGACAGTTGCAATATTTTTTTTTTTAGCTCATGGTCATAAAGCGCCACTAAGTACCTTCATGGTCATTTCAAGTTCTTGTTCAAGGTTCAAGTAAACAACTTTGATATGTATAAATAGTATGATACAACGTTGTCTCCGAACAATTATATAATCAAGCTACATTTATGTAAACAGCTCCTGCTGTGTGACACCCGCAATTCCGCTTCGGTAAACTTAAAAGACCTAAACTAAATACTCCACAATTCATTTACAGAACATGTTATATTTGTCGTTTTAGCTTATCTTACAACATGTAATCTGTAATTGCATATATTTAGATACTTTTATTGAATAAACTCCGTAACAACTTTATCATAAGTCCGCATTCGTATAAAACTAGTTGACGTTTGATCGTAGGGCGTGGTCTTCGACTGGCATTACGGGAAGCATAAAAAATCTATATTGTATACTAACTATTTTATACCTATTATATAAAATGTGTGTAATAAAATAAAATGCTGAAAATATATTTTGATTTATTGCTGTGCTTGATATGGCGCGTTAATAATCTTAGTGCTTCCTGTTCGATGAGTGTTTGAGAGTCAGAGACAGAGACAGAGACAAATACTACAATACACAATAAAATAGAATGAAAATAGTAATGTAATAGAATACCGAACTGCATTACCTTCTAGTATGGATTTCATGTTTGCCCCCTCGTTGCATTAGCTGCCTCTCGCCTTGGGTCTTACTGTCTACACGTTGTCTGTGACAATAAGCGTAACGCCAGCGCACAATTCCAATTGGGAAACGCGTAATTTGAGTTTTGATATTGAACTTAGTTGCATTAATTCTAGCTACAATAAAACAAGAAATAACGCTGCGATTGAGTGTACTCGACTTCGAGATACCCTGTATCTTGTTTAAGACTTCTTATATGAACCATACATAATATACTTTACCGTTTCGATCTGGACATATGCGGTACATATTATTAGAATTGATGAACAATTTGAATTAATAAAACAAAAACTACAAAAACTCAAAAATGGGGCATGTTTGCATGGGACTTCCGCTTAAAGTGATACGATCTGAGCCTGTATGGAATATTTCGCAAAGATTGACGTAAGATACGTCAAATTTAATTGAGAAAAAACAAAAACCAAATCTCAAAAATGTATGTATTGGTTCGATCTGGCTCTATGCGGTATATTTTTTATTATGATTTACGTAAGATACAATAAATGATCTTAAAATGTTTGTCTGCACGACGACGACTATCGATGCTCTCTGTAGTTTTTCTTCATAAGATCTTAAGCGGTGAAGTTGATTCTCCATATTTGCTGCAATCTTTATTTCTAAACGCTCGCTCTCGCTTTACTTGTAATTTGGACCTTTGAGGTTATCTCTTTACACAACAAAATATGCCTGCCATTATTTACTTTTGCCCCTTTGCTGTATCTAGTATAATAAATTCTCTCATTTATTCATTTTTGATTCTTCTTTTAAGTATATAAAAAAGCTATCCTTACTCTGAACTACAATAAATTGTTATTTCATTTGCTTTTATCTTTTGATTTGTAATTACGACTGCTTGGACCACTTCCACGGCTATGTGACGAGGCACAGTATGTCAACCTGACTACCATACAAAAATCCTCCAAGGGATCTGAGTGGTCGAACTTTTAAACTGTTAGTGCTAAGCCATTGACGAATCCAGTGTTAGATAACAGGGAAACGTTACTTCCCACCTAAACTCAGATCTTTTTATAACGGAAGTAACTTTTTCACGCGGAAAAATATTGTAATATTGTCAGTAAAAATATTGTGGCCATGAAGTCATGAGTTAATGGTCATCAGCTGTATAGGTTGAAGTGAAACTTCTATATCTGTTGTGGCAGGTTGAACAGAATGAGTAATAAAAAGTAAATTGCAGTACGAGCAAACTCTATTTTTAAACAGCTTAAAAGAGGACTTGTAGGACCTGTAAATTATATTATCAATGAATGCTACTATAAACTTTAAGATGACATATTTATTTTAAGTTTAATCTTTTTAGTAATACCTGTCATTACAGTCAAAGAAGTTATACATCAACCGCGTATAGAGGTCACACCCAATCGTTTTTATACAATTCACACATAGTGTGAAATGGTATTATCAGTTTGTCTGAAAGTTTGTAACGCATTGAAGAAGCCATCGTAGACTCCATATAGTATATATATTCTTCATGTCCGTCTGTCTGTCTGTCCGTCTGTCTGTATGTTGTTGCGCATTTTTTGGGGACAAATTTTTTGCAGTTTAATAGAGTGTCAAGATTGAAACTCTCCGCCCATTCAAACTCTCCGCCCACTTTTGACTTTTTGTATGAAAAACATTTTTATTGTAGTAAATATCAACTAAATAATTGATATAGTTACTTAAAGTAGACGGCTGCTTGACATATACATTAATGGGTGGGACCCACCCACTATTTGGGGTAGCTCTCATACAAACCTATTGTCCACTTTTCACTTTTTGTAAGAAAAACTTTTTTATTAAAGTCAATATTAGGTTTAAATGCGATATAGTGCCTTTTAAGAGACAGCCGCTTAACACACATAGACAATTGGGCGTGGCCCGCCCACTTTTTGACGTAGCCCCCATACAAGCCCACCGTGTAATTTTGTGTTTTAAATGAAAAAATCTTTCATTTAGATCAATATGAGCTTTTTTTTGTTGATTTTAATGGACAACCTCTTCATATACATAAACAAATGGGCGTGTCCCGCCCACTTTTTGAAGTATTCCCATATAAACCCACAGTTCACTTTTATGCATTTGTATGGAAAACGTCAATATCAACTTGAAACTCGATATGGCGGCATCTTACACAGCTACTACATCGCTTCATACACATCTACTAGTGAGCGTGTACCACCCACTTGTTGAGGTAGCCCCTATTTAAACCCCCACTTTTATGTATTACAATACTATTTAAAGTTTCGTGTGAATATTATTAGAAATCGGATCAACCGAAGTTAACGTTTTTTCTTGTTTTTTTTTGTTTTTTAGTAGAATTTCTATTTCTTATGGTCTCCAAAATCAGTACGATCCAACAGACGGTCGGGCAGACGGACATGTCTATATCGACTCGTTTTCCGATGCAGATCGTTTTCCGATGTACATATTTTATATGCTCTTTCAAACCTCCTTCGGCCGTTTACATACATTTGCAAAAACTTAATATACCGTTTTACCCTATGTATGCAGGGTATATTTCTTATTTATTTCTTTATTTATGTTGTCAACAGTTAATTTTATAGAAGGCGGCATACTCTATGCATCGCGCTATGTGCAATTAAAATTTTATTACCTTTTTTGTGTGAAATAATTAATTAACATACGAAAATAAGTAAAAGTGTTATAGTAAACGAGTTGTTTGACTATGTAATACACTGCACAACGGTGCACAAAACTGCACAAAGCTGCAGTGCAGTGTACTTGGTTGCGAGATACCCTGTATTCAGTCTAATGCAGGATTTACACGTTCGACGTAAGAGCGTCAAAACCGTGCTTAAGCGTTTCTATTTGTACATTATATAGTGGGTTAATATGAAGCTTTGTCGGATATTCAATACACAATAAAAGAATATAGAAAAAAAAAAACAAACACACTGGTAGTGAGTGCTGTTTGCCAAATCACAGTTCATGCATTTATCTATCTATATCACCTTTCGTTAGTTTTTCGGTAGGGAAAATCGTTGAGTCTTTCGAAGAAGTTAGCCAATCGCATTCAAAAATAAATAATTTTTGTGTTTTTTAAATGGTTTTAATTTTAAAAATAATAATTTTTTTTTTTTTTTTATTGTTTTCGAAATTCTATGTTTCTGCTAGCTGTGAGCTAACGACCAGTACCCAGGTGAATCGTTAAGCTTTGATGGTGTTATTACTATTTTAGATGGTTTGGCGCTGCAAACATTTTCGGCATTTTCGACAGACTAACGACCAGTAGTCAGCATATCGCTAATGTATTGGAACCACAAGCCACCGGCCGAACAACAGGGTTCATTATTACTATACCACATTTTGTTCCAATACTTTGGCAAGCAACAGTTTTCACGATATACCATACCAAATGAAGCTACCCTTACAGCACGTTAAAGCTCTCAAAGTCACAAAATCTTCTGGCTATAATGAAATAGATGGCATAATAATAAAACCATTACCAATGAAGTGCAGACTGCAACTGATGCTGAGTTTCAATAAAGTGAAATGATTAAGTTAAAGAAGGAAGTGGAAGTGGATGATCAAATTTCTACAATGAAATGAACATTGCCTTGCTACGCTTGACTTGAATGCCATATTGTACAATGTTTTGATATGTAGCTTTCAGGAACGAGCGGCTAAAATAAATGAAAAGTTGAAAAATTAAGGGAAATTATATTGAATAATTTCAAATGGATAAAGAAGACTTATACATCTAAACAATTAATAATTCAATATGTTTTAATTAATAAATTAGCATTTTACTAAACCAACTATGAAAACGCTAGTTGAATTTGCCAGTCACAGCCGACAGACAAGCGATTTGCATTTCACTGGTGCCGCTTTTTTCAAAAAGATTTTCGAATTTAGTTTTTAGTTCGGTTAGATGGCAACGTCGCCATAGAAGTGCCATAATCTATGAAGGGCTCAGCAAACATTTATTAGCGTTTGCTTGCGAAAATGGGTCCGATGCGCATCTGAGGCGCTTGCGGTCTATTGCTTCCTTCCTGAGTTGCCGCTTTCTTAACTCTTCGATCGCAATGAGTCTGACAAGCGGCATTTTTTACCATTATTTGTTTAATTTTTCACAATTTGGCATTTTGATTGAAATTCACCGCGATTCGTTTGTTTTCATTATGTGTTGCCATTCACATGCCACCGTAAAAGTAGCGCACAGCTGGTAGAATTGCCAGGTATACTTTTTAGTTTGGCGGACAATAAATTTAAATTTTTTGGCTTGGGTACTTTAAAAATAATGTCACATAAATGCAATTAATTTGTATTTAACTAAATATCACTGTGAAATATTAATTTTTCTATTGAAAAATATCAATAATAAAGCGAAACTAACACTAGACTAATTACTTCTTCCGTGATGTCTACACTATGTTGCTAAGTTCGAAAAGGTTTGTGAAAATGCTACAAAAAAATCAAATCGCTCGAAGTTCTGTGGCATGGTGAAATTTTTTGAGCGATATGGCAAATCTCTAGTAGCCATTTCGCTAGTTTTTTCTGTGGCACCTCTTATAATATGAAAAGTAAATCAACCAACGCACCGAAGTTTTATTAGCTTTCACATTTAAGTCAAGTTTGGTTTGAATTCTAGTTTGTTAAGTTTGTTTGAACAGATGGATATAACTAGATCGACCAGTGCAATCAAGCTGATCAAGCATATGAGCAGTATGACGTCCCCTGAGATAAACAAACAAAATATACCTTTTCATGCAAGGTATACAAATTTTTAGAAACAAGTGTAGCAACTCAGGACTTGTTTGATTTGAAAACCATAATCTAATTTTATAATTTTTTATTATTGTTTTTTTTTTTTGATGATTAGCAACTTTAGTGCACACCAAAAAAACGAAAAAAAAAATACTTGTTTATACAAATAATTAATTAAAGCTAAACGCATAAATAAATACAGTCTATATAAAAATTCAATCGGCCAGTTAGGTAGCTAGCCAGTTTAAACGTATTACTACAATAAATTGAATGTAATCAACATTTTTGTTAGGGGTGTTCGAGGGTGTCTATCCGGCACATGCTTAGTAGCTGCAAATTAATTTTGACTGAATACAAAACGCGTATTTAAGCTGATAAATTTGGTTTTTTGTAGTTGTTGTGGGAACGTCCAAAAAAAAAATGCCATAAAATGTCTCGAAATGTGCGAAATATAAAATTTTTTTTATAATATATAGAATTTTTGTTTGAAGCAATCTGTGTGGCGTTGTATACTAAATATAGCAGGTATAGTTATTATTTTATTTAAAAAAAATTTCAAGGTCGTTGTTAGGATTAAACAAATCGCATTTGTCGTTAATAAGAGCATATAATTATAGATTTAATGTTTTGTAAACTGGTTTGTTGCTACGTGTTTTTACAACAACAAAAATTAAAGAAAATAAGAAAAAAAAACACGTAAGAACACTGCAGTCGTATGTGCTTTACTTCAAGATACCCTATATCTTGTTTAAGGAACTTTATGTGGACCATTGATTATAATCTTTAGTGGTCCGATCTGAATACATGCGGAATTAAAATTAAAAATAGAAAAGTATTCGTACAACAGCTCAAAAATGGGGCGCAGTTATGCATGTGGCTTCCCTGTCAGTGGGCCGAACTGGGCCTATATGAACTATTTTGTTAGGATTGACATAAGATACGCTAAATTTGGTAGTTTTAGCTTAATTATGAAGAAAAACCCAACATTTATAGAACAAAAATGTTCAAATGGAGCCAGGTTTGTACGAGGGCTGCTATTTATATTTCGGGAACTGGCAACACTAATGTCAAAAGCAAAAATCTGGCAACACCATAATAAAGTTTGACATTTTTTGGCATAAAAGCTGTAAAAAAATAGGCCCTCTTTGGATACTCCATAACTTATCAAGCGCTCAAAAAAAAGCTCGCGTGCAAGTGCATTTTTGAGCAGTCAAAACATCGAATTAATGACTCATCCTCTTTCCTGACTTCTTCTTGTTCCCGAGTATCAAAGGTAAACTGCGCGGTCAACGATTTACGAGCACCGAAGGAGCAGTTGAAGCATTCAAAAACCATATTTTGGAGGTATCTCAAGAGGAATGGAAAAACTGCTATGACAAATGGTTTGAACGAATGCAAGAGTGTATTGTTCATCAAGGGGAATATTTTTAGGAACGTTTTTAGCATAATTAACAAAAAAAATTTCGTACAAAAATGGAGCAAGTTTGTACGGGGGCTACACACTAAAGTGTAATTGGTGTGCTAATTTAATACTAGTTTAATGTGTGTGAAGAGTGAAAAGAATCTAAATATTCAAACTTGAAGTCTCTATCTCTTATAGTCTCCGAGATCTGTTCGTTCTAACAGACGATCGGATGGTCTGACGGACATGTATATCGACTCGTCTTTCGTTTGCTGATCAAGAATATGTGTACCTTATAGGCTTGGCCACGCCTCCTTCTGCCTGTTACATACATTTCCACAAACTTAATATACCCTTTTACCTTATGTGAGCATGGTACGAGTATAATAATAATATTAAGAAAAAAAAATGCAGCTGCAAAGTTTTGCTGCGTGCACTTCTTGTGTTAAGTTTTCAACTGATTTGCTTAGGGGTTTTCGAGGCCTGATATTATTAACATTTTTATTCGCATATCACTTTTCATAATTAAACATATTAATTATAAATATTTTTCTAATTTTATTTATTGTTTTATTGATTGAGTTGCGTCGACGTTGTCGTTGTCGTCGTCTCACAGCATTTATATTGAATTTCCATAATTAAATAAACTTATTGATATTTAAATAATAAGCAAATACGCTTGCGGTTGTTTAATTTAATTTAAATGGAAAATGTAATAAACTATTACACCGCTTCGCTAATTAAATGCTTAGTAAATAAAACAATTGCTTTAGCTGACATAATGCACGAAAAAGTGAGTTTTAATGAAGGTTTTTAAATACCCTACTTGTTTGTTATAGTTATTTGACAGGGTCTCAATTTCGGTAAGATTTACGAAACTGAAATCGATAAAATGGAAAATATTTCACAATTTCAATTCACTTGGCATTGATCAAGTGAAATTCATATTACAAAAGAGTAGTGAATTCGAATCATCTCATACGTGAAATCCAGAAATGTTTTTTGAGTATATAAACTATTTTCGGTAGCAAACATTTTTGCTATCTGAGTAATCCATGAAGAACAGTTCGTGCCGAAAATTTATGATTGTTGTTTGACAGCATTTTTTTATATGAAGTTTACTCGGTATCAAAAATTTTCATCGATCTCAGTATTGAGCTTATTACACTCATTTTAGAGCATTTGCCAATACTTTTTGCAATACTTCAGTAGATAGATTTGTAATATCTTTTTCAATATTAACGTTTAGATTAGGTTAGGTTTGGATGGCCAACATGGTTGAACTCCACATTGTCAATTAGGCCAGCATAGGCCCCTTGTGATACCATATATTTTCCTATTTGTCCCGCAGCTACTCTGAGAACCACTTTGTCAGTGTCACGAACGTCAAAATATGTTTAATCTCTTTTTCCGAAATCTCAGTTTTAGTTATTCAGGAAGAGGCGCCCTGGTAACGTCAGTCTCTTCCTGTGGGCCGGGCAGTGACATAGCAAGTGCTCGACCGTCTCCTTCTCCTTCTCCTTCTCCTCCTCGGCATATTTCCTTTTACCTCAGCCAAGTTCTGTAGCTGGTTCACATAAATACATCAATTTCAAATAATCCCAAAGAAAGAAGAAACATATTTTGAACAAAGTTTTGCTACTGTGCTATATGAGTATTTCCTTGTTTGAAACATATCTTGTAGCATTTCTCAGCGCCTGTTAGATGATAATATACATAAACACAGCAAATTATCCGTAGCTACAAATAGTTGCTGCTAAAAATAAATTCAACATTTTGCAGTTACTCAAATGTGCTACCGCGAATTGCGTGATAAATCATTAAATTGTTATAATAAATAAATTTCTACACTTAAATGGAAATATCAAACTTACAATTGCGCCAAAGTGCATGAATCAATAAGCGCATATGAAACAGGAAGTTTATAAGTATATTGTACAATATTTAATTCAAGTCGAACTGGTGACGTTTAAAGGGCAGTTATCAAGAAATGCTGTGCTCATGCAATAGAAATGTATCGGAGTTAATACAATTAGTATCATACTATTCATATAGGGTCTTTCAATAGGGCTATAACAATTTTGTATTTTAATACAAACGCATCGAATTGAATTTTTGTCAGGATCGGTTAAAGTGAAAATTTCAGTCTAGCTGTCATGGTGAAGTTCACGAAAGTGCAAAGTTTTGAAATTAATAAAATTTTTTAACAAAAAATACGGAACTTTAAGAGCACTAACTTCAATTTTTGATCCAATCACAACTCCGGCATGAAACCCACACCACATGATCATTTTTTGAGACTGCGCTCTTAAAGTTGCGACCAGCACGTTGAACTTCACCATGATAAAAGTGTAAACCTTGACTGATTTTTTTGATATCAACAGATCATGATAAAGATTTAATGCTGCGTCAGTACATATAAAACAAAATAGTTATGTTTCTATTGAAAAACCCTGTATATGTTGTACAATATTAAGTTTATTAAAGCTTTTGGAGTAGCATGAATAAAGTTAGACCGGGCAGTAGACGCGCGTGAATGAGTTGCATAATGTTCGTTCGTTTATATTGTAAAGAACCTTGTAATTGAACTTGTTTTTTATTTTTATTTTTATTTTTTTGTTGACATTTGTTGCTTGTACAAGTTGCATGCAAGCCTGCTGCGTTTTTACACAGTATATAAATACTATTTTTATTATATAGATAGATAGATAGATAGATAGATAGATAGATAGATAGATAGATAGATAGATAGATAGATAGATAGATAGATAGATAGATAGATAGATCATATTAGTTCCGTATTAAAGTCAAGGTGGTCTTATTTTTTCATTGTTTTTTCTCTGAGTAAAAACCTTTTGCCCATACAAAGCAGCAACATTAGAATAGACATTCTCGGGCGGACGGCTTGTCTATGTGCCATCAACAAAAAAAAAGAAAAAAAGAAGAGACATTCTCCAACACCAAACATTTTCAATCAACCTATGAAGCCATAATCCACGAATAAAACTAAAGAAACCCCGAAAAAAAGCTCACACAAATAGTTCAATGAACTTTTTGGAGTTGCTTCTTTTTTTGGTGTATCTGAGTGTATATATTTGGTATCTTTCTTGTATTTTGCTGCTGGTGCTGGTGCTGTTGCTGGTGCTGCTGCTGTTTGTTGCTACTTTTTCCGTCTATTTGAATTGAATTTCTTATGGTTAATGCGGCAGCACATGTTGGAAAATATATGGTAACAAATGGATACAAAAATTTAAGGAAAAAAGATAGACACAATAGATGATTTCATGCTTTGAAATTTGTCAATGTGCATTGAAAACTATTGCAATGTTGTCTATTTATGCAGAAGTTATACTTTGATATTGGAGACTGATTCATATTGAAGCAAAACTTATGTTTACATTTTAATGCAGTCGAAAACGTTAAAGTTTCAAGCTTTGAATACCTACTAAATTCGAAATTAATTTGGTATATACAAAGTTTATCACAGCTTAACAAACAATCTGCTACTTGCTATTTTTATACCCTTCTGACAGATACTTGTAGTTTGTAGAGAGCATTATATGTTTTGGTGAAATTATGTATAAAGTTTGCGAGTATATGTTCATAAAAAATATATCTGAATACTTTTTATTAGCTCTATAAGATGTACCAATCTTTTTTTTGACTGCGCAAATAAGTCTCTTAGTTTTTTAGTGCTATCGAACTAAAAATTCATGACGTATAAACAGGCTATAGAACCGGAACCGGAAAAATTAACCGAAATTAACCGATTCAAATTAAGAATCGAAACCAGAACCAGTACTGATGTTTTAATTTAAAAAAAAAACGGAAACTTTTCCGAAATAAAATAAAATGAAACACCGGAACCGCAACGGAACCAAAACATTTGTATCGGTATAGTTTCTGTTCTCACTTTAATTTTTTTCTAAGAAATATATTTACTTATGCATAGTGTACTTATGCATAATGTTCAAAGGGAAACAAAAAACCGCTGATACCAGATATGGTTAGAAAATTCTACAAGTTTCCCCGAACTATTCGAATTGTCAAAAGTTGCTCCCGCAGTTCCAGATACGCAGATAAGCGTAGAGCTTTTGTTTTCAGGCGTCAAGTTGATTATGAATCCGCTTAGGAATTCGCTGGACGCAAAAACATTTCATACAAAATTCGAAAACTTTGTATGATGACTGCCCCTAAAAGTGGGCATATATTTGGCATAGGAACATATGAAGTATTCATGACCGATTTCAGATCGATGTCTCGAAAATTGAGGAAATAGTTTTGATTCATAACGACAGAGAACAGAGAGACAGATGGACGGACATAGCTAGTCTAGAGCTGATCAAGAATATATACACTTTATGGATTCTCCGATGCTTCGTTTAATGCGAAGAGTATAACAATTGAAAGATTTGTTTATTTCAAAAAATAAAAGTAACATGTTATTAATTTGATACATGGTCTTTTAAACGTTGGCAATAGTAATTGTTTTCCTCTTTTTTTTCAAGAATTTTAATATTGACCGGTACCGTAAATCGAAACTAAAATCCAACTACCATACAGAAACTGTATACCGAAATAAATTGAAACCGGCACAGAACCTTATACCGAAACACTCGTTTTGGCATGTACCAAAACCGGAACAAAACCGGAACCAAAACCGGAACCAAAACCGAAATACATTTTTCTGTTTTATTACCTGCGTATAACTTTAAATACACTAGAATTGTGACACTAAACTTATAAATTATACTAGCTGGTACCCGGCGCATTGCTGCCCTTCCCCTTGCCACTCCTTTCCATTACCACTCCTCCCCCTGCACCACCTTCCTCTTGAACCATCTTCCACATGCTCCTTTACTCTACCTCCAATTGTCCTACTCCTCTACTCTTGTCTCATCCACCGCTTCTCCAACCACCCATTGCGCTGCCCCCATTCCTCTGCCTCCTTTCCCTAGCTCCCCTTACTCTCTACGCCCTTTTTCTCTACCCCCTTCGATCCCATTAACATGTATTCAACATTTCACCCCTCTATCTTAGTATAAAAAACTACTATTTGTGACTCAAATATAAAAGTTAGATATATGCTGTCGCTGACTTTTTTGTAAGCACTATCAAGCTCTTTTCTCTAGAACTCAATCCTATATCTCTCATCGTTAAGGCAGCGTTCATAAGAAACGTTTTCGTTCGATTTTTTTTATAATATAACCTCTTTATAATACATTAGACCGAATTTAGAATCAAATTTAAAAAGTAAAGTTAAAAGTTCGCAGTTAAGATTTTGAAGTCACACTTTTAAGCATGTAGAATCGAAAGCGATTTCTGTTTTATTTGTAAACTTAGGTGGCAATATTTCGAGACTAGACTAGAACCAAACGTAATGATCTTGAATCTAATACATAATTAATTGCGTTCGAAACTAAGAGACTACTAGCTAAAAATTTTGTAATCAAACATTTAAAAAATTCGAACGAATTTTTAAAAAACGCTCAACTCTATTTTTTGCTTTGTTCTCGGATTAAGTTGCTCAGTCTAATTCATTCTCATTGCTTATTATAATAATTATTTGAATTAGTACTGTGTTCTTGCCGGTATTTCTTGGTTTTACTCGACTTGTGATTCACAGGAAATTTTAATGAAAATAAGTTATCGCGGGCACCTAAACGAATTTTTCTCAATTTTTGAATATTTGATGGACATTTTAATATCAACGGCATAGTACTGAGTTCCAGTAAACGACAACAGCGCTTGAATTAATCATTCACATTACTGACTTATTTATTTACTTACTTACTTACTTACTTACTTACTTACTTACTTACTTACTTACTTACTTAATTACTTACTTACTTACTTACTTAATTACTTACTTACTTATTTACTTACTTATTTACTTACTTACTAATTTTATTACTTACTCATTCATTCACATTCATTAAATGAGTAAAGCATTCATGTCCATTTGTTTCAAACGAATGCATTCATTCAGCATGAAACGAATGCATTCGTGCAAGACTCTAGTCTGCATGCATAAATATTTGTTTCTGTTTGTTTTTGAGAGAAAGAGTGTAAAAGTTTCCATAATGCTAAAGCCATTGTAAAATCTTGCTTGTTTCAATATATCTTTTGCTTTGTTTAGCTACAATTCTTTATCTGCTTATTGTATCTATGCAGAGATGAATATTTATTTGTATTTCTTTCTTTCACTACATGCGTGTATCTTAAAGATTTTGTCACGTAGGCCCTTTTTTGAACTTTCTTATAGCTGCTGTTTAACATGCTGATGCTCGTGTCTCTCTATTTGATTTATAATGCATACAAAGTTGTTTGAAATTCTAAGCTTTTTAACAACAAAAAATATACGTCATATGAGTAAAAATTATAATTGATTAAAGGTTTTCGCGCTGTCATGACTTGCAGAAAGTTTTTACTCAAAATTTTCTATATTTGTTGAAATTTGTTAGTGTTCTTTTTGAGATACATTCATATGCCATTGCACTGATATTATTATTAAAATGAATACACAACTTTATACTTTGTTGCTTCAGTTTTCTTTTTTTTTACCATTTTAGCGTACTTGAAATTCATTTTAAACTGTGCGCTTCTGTATCTACAAAATGTATCTACGAGTATTACTGTTTGCGCATTTATTTCGTTTCATTTTTGTCGCTCTTTTTTGTTTTAGTTAATGAAACTATTTAGAATTTCAAATACAACTGCAACAATTGCAAAGTAAAGAAACATTTTCTTTTCTTATAGATATATATTTATATCTACATAGCAAATGAAATATGTAGATTCATTGTTGTCACTTTGCTTTTGTTGATTTCATTGTAAGCGTTGTTATTGTCAAAGGTTCAGCGAACTTTTACATAAAATCGAATGCTAATAAATATAGAATTTTATTTTATCTAATTGATTTTGTAACAAGTGCTAACAATACAGTACACAATACAATATATCTCATCAATAGACAGCAGCAGTGCGCTACAAGCTTATAAAAATATGTACAAACTACTGTATCTTAAGTTGGTAATCGGAGCTAAAGCGTGTATCTACTATATAAGTATCTAATGTTCTAATGTTGCCACAAATACTCGTACATTGTGCAGCCGAGCAGCAAAGGCAAATTCTCAGCAGTTTCTCATGTCACTAATGAAGTGTAAATAATGCCATTTTGTATGAGTAACCAAATCATTTTGACATGACTTAATTTGCGCGTGTGTGTATGTATCTGAAGTATTGTATCTGTATTGGTTGTATCTTATGTTTTAGACGCTAGACACGTCTCGCTGCTGCTGCTGCTGCTGCTTCCTCTACTTCGATTTCAAGCTGAGCACTTGATTCAGCGGCAGCTCCAAATTTTGACAGGTGTATACGTACGACGATATGGCGAAGTGGCTGTGTAGGCTCACGTTTCTTAAACGTTTCATTTCAGTTTTAATTTTTTCATTTTAACAAATTACTTTTCTATCGTTTTTACTCTTTTAGTTTAATTTTCTGCTCATTTTGCGGTTTTGCAAAATTGAATGGTTTTTTAATTGAATTGTAACATAATTTCTTTGACTCATTTCGACCGGTTTTGTTTTGGATTTGTATTTTGTATCTTGTATCTTGTATATCGTATCTTGTATCTTTTATTTTTATTTTGGCATCTTTAACAGTCGAGTCAATTAATTAATTGTCATGTCACAATTACACAATAATTGAGAAGGTGTTGTGAGCGTTTTAAAGCACACACAAAAAAACAGCAAACAAACATATTTAAAAACTTATTTATTGCGCAACTCATCATTATTTTAGCGCACGCTGTAGATAAAGAATGGTTCACATAATATCGAGCATCTCTTGTTTGTGTGCCAGTTATAATATCTTAGTATCATAAGAATTTCAAAAACCATTTGAACATTAATTTAAAAACGCTGCAGATACAATTAGCAGATCCAGCTATATAAATATTATACGCTCTCTAACGAAGCTTTTACTTTTAAAAAGTTCTTCAAATATAGTTTCAGGAAATGTCTATACAATACATATGATATTGAACCACTCCACTTCAAAATATCCACACCAAAGGATATTGGGAACTTATCGCCCAAAATATATTTTCATTTCACCCAGAATTCAGTTGGATCTATTTTTTTTGCATGTATTATAATACCATATAGTATATCATTGGAAAGATCTTTCATATACCTTCCAAAGCAACAGAAGTACCAAATCTACTGAGCCAAGTTTGGCAATGAGAGGTGAACACAAATTAACAGATTCTTAGTGCCTCCACAAAATTTGGGACGTGAAAGCCCGTGTATGCAGAGAAAAATACAGAATATTAGCGTCCGTCCGTCCGTCCGTCCGTCCTTCGTATGTTTGAATAACGAGATCTCGAGTACATTCTCGGCTCAATATGTAAAGTTCGGTTTAACTGGAATGTGAGTAAACCATAAGGGTTAAGGCAAGAATGCATCTCATCTCATCTCATCGCCAACGCTCTTACTCATATTACTTGACTGTGTGATTGAACGATGTTTTTGTTGAAATAAATTGGCACATTTGACCTAAAATACAGCGTCTAGTTTTTAACTCAAATTTGGTCAGTCTCAAGATAAACACTAGTAAGACTAAACTTATGCCATTAGCAACTACAATCCCACTTATCATAGAACTAAACACTTCACTGATTGAAGAAGTCGGAACGTTTATTACTTACTAGGTCCACTTATCAAAATTCGACCATCTGTGCCGACCAAATTTATCATTTCGTTATTAAAGCCCGTATTATATACGATTTATTTATTTGCTACTTCATTTTTAAACAAAAATAGCATACAATGGAAAAAGAGCTATGTAAAAACTATTAGTGTATTATAAGTGCTATTAAGTTTTAATTGAGGTACAATATGACTGAATGAGGCTGAATTGGGCATGTGCTCAATAGGCCATTATATGAAGTAGCATAAATCCTGAATGAGGTCGACAAAAAGCGAGGACCAATTCCATAGATTATCATGGAGTCATATCAAATTTAAAGCAAGGAATTGTAAATAACGAAGAGAATATATGCTATATGTTACTTGAGTTACGCCTTCACTTATACTTCACTTCAAGGTCGTGAATACCTTAATTGTATCTACTCTGTTGCTGATAGTACAGTTTGATAATTTGTATTCAACTTTTCTTTGTGTAATACTATAGAAGGAAAGACATGAAATGAACAGCAGTAGAAATGTGAGAGGTACAATAGTTAGAAGAAATAAAACCAGAGAGCATGTAGAAAGTGTGTGTACACAGTTTAAAAGTTCTACATATTAAAGATTTAAAAGCGCTTATAATTCACAACTAGTTTCAACAGTGCTAATTATATTAATGAGGTAATTCTAAGCTAACAAAGTGGGTAACTAATGATGTGCTTTGAGTGATGATTTTTTTTGTTTGTATGAACTTCTTCTGTAATGAAATTTGTTACAACTAAGTTTCAATAACTTTAAACAATATTCTTCCAGAGGGTAATATAAAGTTTCTCAATAATATTGAATATGTGATCTCCACTTTTTTTGTGTTATTCAATCCGATGAAATGTACAACAATAAATGTCTGCAAAGACACAGTTTAAATAAACTTTTATTATAGCTTAAAAAACTTGTATGTAAACCATACTTTATATCTGCGTCTTTATTCATTTGTTTTTAATTTGTAGTTCGGCTTTATTGAATTTCAAGTTTGAACAGGTGTAAAAAAAAAAATAAATAATAAAAATAATGTTGATGTAACTGATCTCCGTTTTATTTGTAGCAAATAAATGTATTTAACTTTTTATTACGATAAAATTAAGTTGAAAATAAATCTGCATTAAAACTATAGATACAATTGTTGCTCAAACACTACGAATTGCAGTTTGTGGTACTTGGTCCGAAAATTCAGTTAGCTTACACGAAAGTCAGTGCCAAGAAAAATATTTACACCAATGTATTAGGCGACATAAAAATTGCATACGTATATCGGTGCCGTCTGTCCAGTTGTATCTATAGTTTTTATTACTTTCGCAGCAATTTAGCATTAGACGTGAAAGTGCGAGTGGCAAGTTTTCAGTCAACTTGGCACTGTCACCCAACAGCTAACAGCCAACGAGGCAATAACAATCACACAGTCACCAATTGACGCAGCCGCCATCGCCGCTGCCACCACCCACACCTACAAGTTGAAATATGCCGCTTGTGTACACATTTATATTGCGAGTATCTCGTAGTCATTTGGATTTTTTATGGCACGTAATTTGCAAATGAAGCAGCGATGCACAGAAGCGACGTGCCGCAGACTTTTCGACGTGCGTGCGTTCGTTTGTTCCAACGAACATGGTCAATGAAAAGTGTTTTTCTTGTTTGCAACTTTTCACTTTTCATTTGATGGTTGAAATTGTTTGTCTTGTTAGTTTTTCACCGCACCGATTAAAACTTCTTATATCAGGCAACAGCGCGTCGATTAACTTGGTCGTCATTGTCGCTTTAAAATGTTTGTACGTGCTCTTCGGGCATATTTTGGCCTACTAAAGTTACATTGTTGGCCCATAAAGACGTTGCTGCAAAGTTGTCATAGTCGTATACATACAAGTGTATGCTTCATTCTTATGCTGAATGAGGTAACGCATGCTAAACATAGATATTCTTGGACTGCAGCCAATAGAGTCAACGTAGTTTGGTAATACAGGGAAAACCAGGCAGAGCCTATTTCAAGAATATATGCATAACTGTGTGGGTGGAATGATAAGTAATCGGTCTAGTTAATAAAGTGTAACCTTTAACTGTTAACCGGTGAGGGAGGTACTATACATTACTTTCTGTAACTCCAGTATGTTCAGTTTTACGGAGAACTGAACTGGAGAGTATCAGAGAAACCGTCATACCATAGGATTACACTATTTGACATAATATGAGTCTCAGAATTTAGGAGTGATATTAGAAAATGTAGTGCACTAATGGGGAACAATATGAAAAATATTTTTTTGGGTACTTAGAGAAACTAAGCGACCATGGCAAAGAATACGGTAGCGAACTGGAAAAAGTTGGAAAGAAAGAAGATGACTTGCAGGAATGTAGGGAAAAAGGGGTATAATACAACAAAGGCATACGGAAATCCAAACGAAGTAACTTCCGGAATTTCTATAGCAACATTGCAGATAAAAAAACCAGCGCTCGCCAAGTCTAAGACAAAATTATCACCGTCAAAATAACATTGGGCTGTGGGAGTATGTACTCCTATGGAGTCTGGTTGTTGACGAGCTATTGAATACGTTCAAAGGCAAATTGGTGCGCCAAAGTAGTGCTGAGGGCATTAACCCAGTAATGCCCTCAGCACTCGGCCACATGGAGTAACGCGTAGACGTTATCATAGGCAAAGCGACATTGGTGAGAATCATATGTAGGTCTTTTGTAGGAAGAAATTTGGACTGGAAACCTAAGACAATAAGATGGATGTACCTAACTATGGTCAGGACCGTGGTAACATACGGTATACTGTAACACAGACGGCTCCTTAAGTCGTTTAGGCTAGAGAGAGTGTCAAAGAATATAAAGGTATAAATCGTTTTGTTTGCGTAGAAGCTTCGTTTCTGTCAGTTGGGTTTTTTGTTTTTAATAATTCCGTTAAATTCACCATCAAAAATCGACCTAACAAACATTGTCCAGTGATGCTTCTACTTATTTCAAGTTAATTAAATGTTTCCATTGCGCATCTAAAAAAGCTGTTAGACCAACCTTGGTTTTTTAGCGGTTGATTCTCTACTGCTCTGACTGTTTCTTGAATTCTGTTGTATTGTAGTTTGATGAATCCATGTCTCGTCCTCGGTTACAAAACTTCCCAGAAAGGCCATCCTTACCTGGTTAAATACGTCAAATACGCCTTGGAAATATGAAATAGGTATGTGCCAGAAATCTCGAGTTATGTAATTCGTAGTTACAAAGAACGATATTAGTAATTTCTATTGTGATTATCACCTTTTGCTCATCATCAGAAACTTCAAAAGTTATTGTTGATCGAAATATAATATCATACAATTTGTTGTCGATGTCATCGTATGTTTTCTTTTTCAAATAAAAATATCTAATCACTATACGATTTTAATCATTTCTATGGAGATACAAAAGTTCCTTACTCAGGACACTCATAAACCAAGTGAGAATTATACTACTGAACAATATATACATATATATATATTTATTTAATATTGATAGAGCTATTATTGCCAAGGCTTATTACTTATAACTCCAACCTCGCATACTTCTACATATATACGACATATAAATTGAGGAGTGTCTGCCATTTATAAGTATTATTGACAATTTTACATTGGGCATAGCTTTTGCATCAAAGTAAAGTGTGCTTTACACTTCTTGGAATTCACAGATGACCCAATTCATTTGTTGTATTGAAATGTTTAAATGGAAATTCATTTGGAGCATGCAGCATTCATTGCTCATACGCAGTGTTGTTCATAAAATATTCAAACGCATTTAACAAAGAAATGAGTCAAAAATCGGTAACTGCAAAAAACTTAGAAATGATTGCAACACTTTCAAATGGACGTAAATAAAAACAACCGCTTCAAATAATTATCTGATGACTAATAAAATTACAATATATGAAAAGTTTATGTGAACACAAAAAGCACGTGAATCGTAAAATATGCAGAGAAAACCAAAAAAAAAAAAAAAAAAAAAACTTAACAGATCAACTAAACAGATACAAAAATATTTTTGCAAATAAAATTAGGAGAAACTCTTTTCAAGAAATATTTCCTCAACTCTTTGCTGTTTTTTTCTTCTTCTTTTATTTCGAATGCAGTCGAGTAGAAAAACACAAGTAGCGCTTGAAGTAATACCAAAGAAATAAATATGTTTCGAAGCAGTGAACCAAAACGAATTCTGTGTGCGCTATATTAAAAATAAATGCAGTTCTTAAACTTTTCCGAAGATATTGATCGTTTATAAACAGGGAATTAGAGTTCCGAAGAGATTTTTACAGAACTTCTATGAAATATAGTGTAAAAAGATGCAAAGAGGAAAAGCGATTGGCCATGAATTCGAAGAGAGTACACAGAAAAAATGCATTCTAAATATAGGTTTGGAGTTCTTGTTTTTATCCGAAAGCGTTCTTAAGAATTTTAAGTATGATTAGTACTAAAGTTTCTTGAGTCATATACATAACGGGTTTGATTTATAAATAAGTATAAAGATCTAATTCTAAGAACTCAGTCAGGTCTCAGAATATAATTAAGGCCTTGTTTGCTTGATTGTTTCAGCAAGTGATTGAAGCAACCTCATTACGTATAATATAGTTTGCCAAATAAATAGTTTACCAAAATGGATGTCTGAACTTTGAAGGGTTAATTTTTGTTTATCAATATTTGTCATTTGTGTTCAGCAAAATTTGCCATTTTAATATGAATAACTTCACGCTGCCACAAATTATCCCACTTTATTATCAAAATTGAAGTTTAAGCTCTTCATGTAAGATATGGGCATCATTCTGTGGGCTATACGCCGTTTAGTCGATAAGTTTGAGCTGAATATACTCTACATGACCAGAAGTCTTCAAGTCTGCTGTAGCAGCCAGTGTTGAAGCCGACAAAAATTCATGCGTTTCTCGCCGTTTCGCAGAGCTCGTTTTATCTCGTTTATATCCCATGACAACCTAGCGGATTTTACAAATGGATTTTGTGCTGGATCCATATAAGATGGTTTTTTTCACAAGAACTGAAACCTAACGATGATCGCTTGCGTGTGGAGTTTGACCTTGAATTTAATGGAAATTTAATTTTCTCCAATGAAACAGATTTCTGGCTAAATGGCTTAGTAAATAAGCAAAACTGCCGTTATTGCATTGTTGAAAATCCATGTGCCCTTTTTACGCACCGAGGGTCACAGTTTAGTGTGGATAATGGCGGCATCAATGCACCTTATATCTTTAAAAGTGGGGAAGAAACATACGTTATCGTGAACGTCTATCATTCTCGCTATTTCTTCGTCGAATTCGATATAATCGAATGGGATAAAAACCCGAAAATAACAATAGTTTTGTGTGGTTTATGTACTTCAAAGCGAGTGCTTGCAATGAAAAGTTTCAGCTGAAAATCTAAAAATATTGAGTGGACATAGCAACATCCTACTCAGACAAACTGATGAGCATGACTAGATGCAGTTATCAAGTCCAGAATATGTTTAGATTAATGCAGCTATAATGTCACCGTCATGATGTTACAAATTTGCGGAATTGGTGTCTTTCTAAAATATATTTTTGTAGTTCTAATTGCATCGTACATTTGAGTATTTCCAACATCCTATCGATTCGTTTCGAATGAATGAAACTAAAATTAAAATCTATAACAAAGACACTTGTTTGGGTGAAATTTTCAACAGAAATTTAAATGAGTTGTTAAAAAAATATACCCAAGAGTAAAATAGAAGAAATTAGACAAACAAACAGTAAAACTCTTAACTATATATGTAGAAATTAGATGGTGCACGTTTGCATGTGTCTACGGATTTTCTTAATTTCTTAAGTGTTGAAGAATTAATTAATTATTGAAAAGAAAGAAACGATTGTGTACGAAGTCATGAAATAAATAATGGAGAATTCTGAATATAGAGTTGTAAACCAAATGTGTCTACAAACATTACTCGATGTATGAAAACGAATCCTTAACTAGAAGAATTTTATATCACGAATCACTTGATGGATTACACCTTACGTTAACGGCCATACGTAGAACGGTCGGGCATTATATTCCATAAGCAAGTGATGTTACTCGAATATGCTGATGACATTGACATTATCGGCATGAACGAACGGCGAGTTAGCAGGATATTCTCGGAGATTGAGAAACAGTCATGTATAATGGACCCAGCGGTGAACTAGGACAAGACGAAGTACTTGGTTTCCAAACGCAGACCATTTGGACTGTCTGCTAGTATAGAGAATTTCAACATCAAGTTACAAGAAATACACGTAGTTCGTTCTCTCGAAGTATGAAGATAAAAATCTATGATATTGATATTGATTGAGGCAGCGTCTTTAGGGGTGTTCGGCAGCAAGATTCTTCGTATGATGTTTGGTTCCCTTACAGTTGGCGTCAATGATAGGACCCATATAAATCACGAGCTGTATGATGAGATTGGAATAGTCCAGCGTATACAATTCCAGCGGCTGCAATGAGCTGGTCACCTCATTTTGATGAGCTTGAAGCTTCAAAGCGAAGGACTTTCCTACGTGCAGCCTTGACCGATAGACGGTTGTAGAGCCACCTAAGTAAGTAAGTAATTTCATATCATTGGTATACAAAACTAGAAAAAAATGTTGTTATAAATATTTCACGAATGGAATACATATATGAAATGTCCATAGTCGAATACGAAGAAGATGACTACAGTTTAAAAGATAAATTTTCATAACCGAGCAATGCCGAGTAATTTAACAAGTAGTAAAATATAAAAACAAAAAATCGGAAACCGTTAAAAAGATATTTGAGCCGCTTTCAAAAAACTATGGCAACTGTTTGTATATCTCTGTGTGTATGTGTGTGTATCTATGTTTAAAGCATCGTCGTCGAGTGGAAGTGGACTTCAATAATGAAGCGCCCCGTTTGTTGTTTAAAAACTTGGAGGAGCTCTGATGATGATTGGCTGGGTTGCTCGCTCGGTTGACTTGCTTCAAGAGCTGAAGTTGTTTACCACTTTCGTTGCTGCTGTGCTTTTGTTGTTGTTGTTGTTGTTTTGTTTCACTTTTTTTCAAACAATTTTTCATTCGAATAGAAAGTGAATTGAATTTGTTTTGTTTTTTTTTTTATATTTTCGCTGCTGCTCTCAAGTGATCGCCGCCTCAGTCGCCATTGTCGTCGACTACAATAAAAACAACTGAAACTAGACCATGTCATTGACCTTTACAGTGAGAGTAGTATCTGTGCGTGTGTCTGGGAGAGAGTGTTCCAGTAGATACATTTTCGTACTTGCTATGAATTTGGATTTATTTCTTTGTATTTGTGCATTTTTGTTTGTTAATTAAATATGAAAAGCAAGTTTTGTTGTGCCGCTTATTTGTTTTTCATACAATAGTTTTCGTGAAAAATGAATGAAATTGAAAGCATTGAAAATGCATTTTTTTTTCAAGATACATGTGAGATACATATGTATCTTATGTAGATTATACAGAACATGCTCCATCAACAGCACAACGAAAGCTGCAAGAATTTATTAATACTTATTTGTATATTGAAGGACCAAGTGGTTTCAAAGATTTTAGAATGGGCATTTTTTTAAAATTTTCGACTGACGAGAGTTATGTGGCGATGATAAATGCTTAAATTGACGTAGATTCACGATAATAAAATAAAGGATTGCAGTGGGCGTGGGCGGGGGGCTTCTGTGTTGGGTTTGGTTTTTGGTGCTGGCGGTTGGTTTTGGAATTAAGTGCCAATGTTGGAATATTTGCAAAAACAGAGTAACTGTTGCGCTACTTTTTATAGCAGAGTAATGCACCAAAAAATACTTAAGGGGAAAAGTCTTAAGTAAAAATACGTAGACAATAGTTGCAGAAGCTACATAAGCACGGTTTTCTGGACTGTTCTGGACAGGTTGGAGCTACAGACTAAAGAAAACTATTGAAATTAATGGTGACTATGTACAGAAGACAAAAAGTTGATGACGATTTAAAAGCAAAAACTAAAAGTATTTTTGTCTTTTATTTATTTTTAAAGTAACTAAACGGACTTTTGTTAGTGCTCCGTAAGAAGCAACTTCAGCAAATTTCAACAAAAAATTGGTTGTTTTAAAAAAGTTTTCCATACAAAAACGTGAAAGTGGGCGGTTAGTATGTGTGAAGACTACCAGTAAAAATGAGCATAGCAAATATACTTGTGAATTTTAAGAATTTGCAGAGAAATTCTTCATACCAATTTTTAAAAACATTTCTAACAAACTGAGAAACTAGTAATGAAAGTAACATATTCATGGATGGACCGATCGATCGACCGTTTGTAAAAGTTAAGAAATGGTTTTAATAATTCAATATTGAAACTGAATACTAAAGCCCTATACGCATCAGACAAGAAACACTAAAGTATAGAAACACTTCATCTAAAATAATGGTCACGAATATTTTAATAATTTTTCCCAACTGAAAGTTTTTCGCTTTTAAAATTAAGAGTATGTGAAATACGAAACTAATACAAGAACACTAGATGTGGGTAGACATACTGTTTTCTTTGATAAAACTTACACTTCAACAGCATCTATTTTCCGACATGTAATGAATATCGGTTTCGATCAAATTTCGAGACCATTTGACAGCATTTACGTGAAACATTTCGATCGAAATAGCATATCTATTTTCAGAAATTCTCTTTCAAAGTCCATCACTCAGCCTGTTAGTTTAGTTGAAACAAGTATATTTTATTTGTTGTAAATCATTTATTTGCAAATTCTACTTTGTTGTCGTGGCACCCTTATCTCAAGCAATGTTCTTTTGTTTTCATTTCTCTCAATGACTATGTAGTTACTTGAAGGTCCATCTAGAGTGGCTCAAAATGGGCTTAATTTCTCCCGGCTTGAGGTTTTTGAGGTTTTTACAATAAAAACACATATGCAAATTAAATTGGTATGCTTTGATTATATTTGTTTTATATATAGGGAACCCTAATATGTAAATCCGGCCTTGGTTACTTTTTGATAATATCACGTTCTTTTACACTTTTGTGCTGAGCTTTTCGTTGTCTAGCCTTGACCAGAGAAACTAATGTTCAGCAGCATCTATCAGTATGCTTTTATCAGCTCTCTATAACTAACATGCAGGGTTTAGATTAGGTTAGATTAAGTGGACAAGTGACAAGAAAAAACCAACATCACTTAGATCACTTAGATCAAACAGACAAAAGTTATAATTTGTGAAATACCTCCTTCTACAGCTATTGGAATGAACTAATAATTTTTACTGTGTTACTTAATTAGCTCAGTTTTGGAGATTTCTGAAAGTTTTTTTTAAGAAGTACTTCCCATATGCATGATTCTCCTTCTAATTATGGCTGGGCAGCTAGAAAGCAGTTGCTGAACGCTCTTCACTCTATGCTGTTCTGACTGCCTCTGATTAGTTCGGGTCGGCATAGGGGTTAGTAAATGTGTGACCCAATTTTGGCACTTTCCAACACCCATTCTTTTCAGTGCATCGCTGCAGTGAAACTGCGTATACACGTGTCAAAAGGATGTACTACGATATGCTTTCAGTCTTTTCATTCAACATTCCAGTAGTAATATCTTTAAATTAATCTATTTTGTATTTTCTGCAGTACTTTCTAGATTTTAACGCTGCAATGCAGGAACTACAAAATACACACACTGCATAAAATTTCTTTTCGAAGAAAACGTGTAAATTAAATGAGTAAAATTGTTCATTGGATCGTTTTTATTAAGTTTTTTTTTATTTTTTTTTTTATTTTTCGTGCATGGTTCATTCACCTCTCACCTAATTATCAAAATACACTCGAAGAACGGGCCAAGACAACTAAAAAAAAAAAAAAAAAAAATTTATAAAAAAAAAACAACAACAATCTACTACCGAATGAAACCGAAGCAACCACGATGACGATGAATTCGGCTGCGCGGCTTCAATGAAATCAATTTAACGATAATAATTTTTGAAAGCAACAACAACAACAACAACAACAGCAACAAATAACGTAAACGAGTATACCCATTGAATCAGCCGTTCATGTACCGTTGGAAATTTCTTTTCTTTCTGTATGTCTCTTCTGCGATCTCTTACTCCCTCTCTCCCTCTCTCCCTCTCTCCCACTCCTTCACGCTCTTTCACTCATTCTCCTTTACTAGTCTTGCTTGCTTTCTTGCTTTCTTTCTCTGTCACTCTTTTGGCTGGTGTTGGTGTTGGTGGAGAATGTAGGTCAAGTTATAATATGTGCGGGCCAAGTTGAACTGAACGCATACAAGCTTGTTTTTGAAAAAAGGGGGCACACAACGAAGTTTTGTGGTTGGAGGGATGGAGGCTGCTGCTATATACTCACGCGTTTTTCGTGCAACGCGTTGTTGTTGTTGTTGTTTGTTTCAGTGTTGTTTTGTCGCTAACACAATCTCCTTGTCTTTATTATAAACCACTTCACAAGTCGATCATGTGAGAGTTAGTTGGTGGTAAAACAGCAGATGGGCGGTGGGGCTTTATGGAGGCTGCAGAAAGTCACCAAAAGAAATAAACAAACAACAGCAAAAACACAAAAAAAAAAAAAACGAAAGAAGAAAAAAAATTCACTTCGCATATAAACAAAACCATTCAAACAAAAAAATCCCACCACAGTTTCTCAGTGGCAGTCATTCAAAAACCCGCGCTGCAGCTTCTTCTTCTTCTTCGTCTTCGTCTTCTTTTTTTTTGTACCCAACACTTCTTCCACTATGCGATTTTAACTCCGACTGAACTGACTTTCACTTAGAAAGTTCTGCTTGTGGTTATATTTCTTCTTCTTTTTCTTATTGTTGTTGTTGTTGTTGTTGTTGATTTTGTTCCTCCCCCTTAACTGAGATTATAGGTATTTTGTCGCTATTGTTGTTTTTGTTGTGTGGTTGATTTTACGCTTCTTCTTCTCCTTATCAAAATAAAACGCGGAAGAGGTCTTTGTTTTTTTTCTTTCGTTAAAAAAGTAGGTCACTGCGTATTTGTATATTTTAAATGTTGTTGTTGTTTTAACTAAAAGACAGTGTCGTGTATAGATTTGGTTCGAGATGGTAATGGAAATTTCTGGAAATGCATGGAAACTTATAAAGCACATAAACTGAAATTAAATTCGATATTAAATGTGAAAGATATTATAGAACGATACAGTACGAGAGCATTTTTAGACTTTGTGCTTCTGGAAGTAAAAATGAGCACATAGGCTTTGAAGAGCTGCATTTTAGATAATAGAGCAGCGGTGGGCACGAAATTTTTAATCGGGAGCAGTACCACAACATCTACAACAAACAGAGTTTTTGAAGTCATAAATGTAAGCAAAATGAACACTTTTATGATTCAATGCGTCGCGAAGAAAATCGAGCCTTCGTTGTATTGTTGTTGTTTGGTTTATTATATTAAAAAAAAAAAATTCAACACTGAAAAAAATTATTGAAACCATTTAAATTCAATCACTTAATAAAAATCGTAACCCATTAAAACCTACTTCGCCTTCTTACTCAGTGTACAAGACGCGGCAGAAGTCATAAATGTAAGCAAAATGAACACTTTTATGACGGTCCGAAAATCGTGTGTGGTTGTTGTTTCGTTTTGGGCTGTGACGAAAGTTGTTGTTGTTAAACATCGCAAGCATGCAAAAGTAACGGTTTGAGCACTCAGAGCAACAAGAGCAAGGGCTTGCCCACCGCTGATATAGAGTATGAAACATATGGAAGAAATGCATGATGCTGGACAGAACGAAACTGTGGCATAGATAGCTGGGAGCAAGAGCATCAATTCGGCAAAATGTGTCTAAATCAAATGACAAAATATATGTTATACGTCAAAGAAGAATTCGGACATTCATTCAAGTATACTTATACCTATATATTATATAGCCTTATACCTTATACCTATATATTATATAGCCATATATTATATACCTATTTATGATCAGTTGCCTAAGAAATTATCCAGACTTTGAGAAACTAAACTCGCGGTATACCTATACTCTCTAGGTGCCGCAATGTTATAAGAGTAGCATCTTCCTCGCAACTCTTTGATGACAGTGATAAATAAATAAAATAAAATAAGTTTATATTGAAAATTGTATGCAGTCAAATAGCATATCCATATTGACATGCCACGCCCACCTTTTGAATAACCACCATACAAACCGCCCGCTCAATTTATATTTTTTGTATGAAAAACTATTTTATTGTAGTCAATATTAAATTAAAAAAGAATATGGTAATTTCTTCCGAATGGACCTATATATCAATGAGTGTTCTCCATCACGTTTTGGGGTAGCTTCATACAAACCACCTACCTACTTTTACTTTTTTGTATGAAAAAGTTTTTTATTGCTGTCAATATGAACATAAAATTTTATATGGAGGCTTTTTATGTACGGAAGTTTTGCATATATGTATAAATGTGTGTAATCCCTCCTTTTTAGAGGTAGCCCCATTCAAACCCACCATCCCTTTTTGGGATTTTGTAAGATTAACTTCTTATTAGAGTCAAAATCAACATCAAATTTTATATGTATGCTTCTTTTGGACGGACACTTCACAATATATATAGGGTGTGATCCCTACTTTTAAGAGGTAGCCCCATATAAATGCACCAGCTACTTTTATGATTTAGTATTAACCATTATATCGACTTGATATGGTGGCTTCCAATGGACCGACCCAGCACATAATTATCAAGGTTTATTAGGGTTAACACCACCAAATTTAACACCCACGTTTTTCTTTACACCAGCTAAGTATGCAACTTGAAAATACGTGAGTTAGATACAATACTAAAACTTTTGTTCACCCAAAGTTAACGTTTTATATTAGTTTAGGTCATTTGGAGAAAATGATTCTTAAGACTCCACTGTGTAGGAAGTTTGAGATTTTTGATTACCGTCCACGTTTCTGCGCCATATAGAATAATTGGAGATAATACTACCAAGATAACAAAAATCGTCGGCTTCCTCAACGATAAAGTTCTGTCTGTCTATCGAAACTGTAAAAGTAGTGTTGTTTGAAGTTTCCAGGCGTATCAGTTACATTTTTTTAAATGTATCTTCAGACCAATCTCATGAGTTTTCGATGACTCGGACGAGCTTAAATCTTCCACTAGCAAGGGTTGGTGTTGTGAAGCATATATCATCTGCGTAAAATAGGTCCGATAGGGATTAATTTAGAAGCCATTGAATACCCTTCGGAGCTTCTTTGTTTGTCTCTGTTGTCACAATACCATCTAGGACCGTAATAAAAAGAAGTGGAGTTTGTGGCCTAAATTCATACTGCTCTGGTTGCAGCAGGTCGTTAAGAGTTGTGTCAATTCGATGAACTTTTACAAAGGCAAGTACTCTTATTTCGACTCAATAGTATCTGACTATCTTTATTAGTTATAATATAACTTCTGCGTCTTAGTCAAAAGATTATTGGAAATATACGTTTAAACTCATACAATTAGTTAATTATACAAAAGTAACAAGCCATAATAATAATAATAATAATTAACTGTAAATGTTAATTTGTTTGCGTAACAAATACAGAGCGAGAGAAAGAGAGTTAAAGATACAATACGTTTCTTCGCATATTCATATTTCGTAATCAAAGTCTAAAAAAATAAATATGGTTAACTGATTCAAACTAATTGCATGCATACATTTTGCGTTGAGCGGCGAGCGGCAAACGTGCGGCGAACGATAAGCGCAACGTATGCATTTGTTCCGCAACAACCTTGGGCGCCGTTGCAATAAACGTCAACGTTGACGACAACCACAGCCGCTAAAAGCGTTCGAAACGGCGCGCAACGTACGCAGCTGATGAGAAGATTTCCCTGAACTTCACACTTGCGCCCAAAGACGTCAGCCTAGCAACATCATCAAAAGCAACAACAACAACGGCAACAGTAAAAGCTATTGACTATTTTTAGCTAAAAAAAAAAAAAATGAAACTTTTCTATAGATACACGTATCCGTATTACTTCCTGCAAGCGGAAAATCAAAGCACTACAAAAAGCTTTTAACATGCTCTTAGCATGTAAACGCGCTCTCATGTTCTCTACAAACAAACTCAGTGCACTTGGATTGCATTCTAAGAGCGCAGCAGCTTACAGATACATTTGTATCTGTGTAAAAGTATCTATGATGCGCTACTCTCTCATGGGTACTCTATGCGCCAACTTAGTTACTTGGCTAGTTTTAGATGGCTTAGAACTTGATTTTAATGTTGTTTTTGTTGTTGCCGTTGGTTGTTGTTGTTGTTGATGTTGATGTTGATGTTGTTGTTGCAGCTGATGCATTCTACTACTTGTTTGTTTGCTCTTGTTGTTGTTGCAATTTTGTGTTATTATTGACCTAATCACTTGTGGAGCACAAACGAACATTGAACTTTTACTTCCGCATGCATTGCACACACACATACACACACACACACACATACACACACATGTATATTTATATATACACAGACAATATTTTTCTATTAGATACTTGCAATCTGAAGATAGTTTCTTTTTTCGTTACTCTTCTCGTTCGACAACAAAATTTGTCACTTGTATACGCTTGTTGGCAGCATAAATCATTTTAATATTTAATCTTGCTGCGCACATGATGGATCCACTGCTTCTATTGTCTACTTCCAGCTTAGAATTCATCAAAAATTCTTAACTCGTCGCAGAAGCCATTACTCCTATGAGTTTTTTTCTTTTGCTTCTTTTACTGGAACTTAGGGTTTGCTGCACTTGACGCTGCTGCTGCTGCTGGTACTGCTACTGCTGTTGTTAATACTTTTCATTGATAGCCGCTGGCTAGACATTTTCTTGCTACTGCCGCTCTGCATTTTCACTACTTCAGTACCAACAACGCTAACAGCAAAATCAGCGGCAGTGATTTTTCTTCAACATCGTCATAGATACATCGTTTTGCATCTCTTTGCGTGGAAAATGCTGCGCGTACGCGTAATTTAATGCGACAATTTTCAAACCATTGCAACGCACATCAATGTAAAATGTTTACTTATACAGATATATATTTATATATAGTATAATAGATTGTATGAGTATGATATATTGCAGCACATACTCATGCTGCATGCTTTTGCTTACCACAGACGCGCTATGTATATTGTATAAAAAGCGTTTTTTTTTTTGTTGTATCTATGTAGTTTTCAAGGCGTTCCGACCGCACGCATGCACCAACCATTCAACATTTGTTGGTAATAATAAAACGCAACAAAAACAACACTTGCAACAACAACAACAAACGCAACAATATATACCAGAACTCTAAACTTCAACTATGAAATAGTGAAATAGAGTAAGTGATTTTGTGAACATTCCATTGAAGCGCCTCCAAAGTTTTCTTGTGTCATATCTCATATCTTTTGGCCTATTGGGAACGTTTGAGTTTCAATGTTCGGTTCAATTGTATCAATTATTGTTGGTAACGTTCGCCGGTTTTGGTTTCGTGAGGCTGAAGTAGCTCATTAGTAAATTACTCCAAGCCGATCCGACCAGATGGGCTGCATTAGCTTTTTGCCACGAATATTCGGTTTGACTGTTGAAGTTAATGCATGGCCGGACTTACTCCACAATTTTCGCGCTTCGCATTGTTGTAGTGGATCCACTTTTCGTCCGCCGTTCAGATTCGATGCTAAAATACCTTCCAATTTTGCATTTGGAACAGTGAAAGAACGACGTTCGACGTCTCTCGACTTGTATTTGCACCACTCCCATGGGACGGTTAGGATAGTTTGAAATCGCTTGTTGGGTCATACCCAAGGTTTCAGCGAGCTCCTCTTAAGTTTGGCATGAATCTTGCTCCAATAACGCCTCCAACTCATCGTTTTCAAACTTTGCTAGAACCAGTACTCACATGTTCTTATTGATGGAGCATGTTCACCATATGCTTCACACAGCAATCAATGTCCATCAGCTCCACTTTTCTTCAAATTAAAACTAGTTACGTCAACTTTTGTAAATCTCTCTAAACTTATTTGTACACCCAATAAATCATAAATCAATATACTCGTATATGCATATGAGCCTGCATGCTGCCGGCTTTTTCCTTATGTACAACAAAAATTGTTCGTCCTCGAAGCACTTTGAAACTAATGGTCGCCATTTTTTTTTTTTCAGGAAAAAAAATGCGCATATGGCAACAGTGCCATTCGAGTAAAGTAAAACGATCAATACTATATGGTGCGCCATCATTTGTTTGCCAGTAGTGAGGAAAATCAGCTCCGAAGAAGAATGATTCTTCACCAAGACAACACGAGCTTTCATACATCTGGTCAAATAAATGTTAAGGACATTTATCAAGGTCTTGGGGAATTGATTCCCTTCAACTTACTCTTAAAAGTGGGCTGTGGTATGTGGTATGCATCTGTTCATAAGAAGCTACCATATCGAATTTCAAGTCGATATTAATTGCAATAAAAGGCTTTTGCATACAAAGTCCTTAAAATAAGCAGTGGTTCTGCCATGACTTGGGTATGCACACAATTAAGAAAATTTGAAGTATAGTTCCATACAAACCTCCAGTATGTAATTCAAGTGGATATTGGTTGTCGGAAAAAGTTTTCCTATAAAAATTCCAAAATGGATGGTGAGGTTCTATGTTACTATCCATATTTGGATCCTGACTTAGGGATTCTGAACGAATGTGAGCTCCGTACTGAGTTTTATAACGATTCGATGAAAACTAATAGGAAGAATATGGACACATTATGGAACCGCTTCGACCTTCTTCTTTTTGTTAGCTACAACATGTTAAAGTAATTATACCTATGAGTACTGCTCAAACTTTCGGGACTGTCACGAAAATCGCTGTCGTCTTTATTTCGTTCAGAGTTGATATCATGCTCTCACAGTAATTGTTTTGTGTTAATATGAACACAGTTTGTTCGGCGAAATTGTTAATTATATCAGCTGTTTGATCGATAATGAAATCTTTGCGATTTCTGTGACACCGGCTTAGAAATAGCGGTGAAATTTGGAAACGTCGGATGAAAAAAGTCGGACGATTTCTGTGACGAGGAACAAAAAGTTGAAACCTATTTATTTTGGGTAGGGAAATAGATATCCATCTATTCCGATCTTTCGAATATTAGTTCAGACTTATCAGCTGCCATCGTTAACAATCTCTAGTGATGGTTTCGAATTTTCGGCATAGACTAGCAAGCGATGTGTTGCAGCAGCTTTTATTAATCAGAATGCATTAGTGATGTAGAGCTTCCCATAAATGCTAATGGGAGTGCAGTGTAATAGTCGATATATTTGATACAAAAAAGCATGAATGCGGTTTCCATGAATTTCGGCTACTATGACTATACTGTATTTGAGGCTTTATATTAAAAAATTTGTAGTAAATAATTATTCGACAAATTTATTGTAGAATTGAATAATTGAGTGAGTAGATATTGAATTCATTCATTGATATATTACATTGATGTGTTGAGTTTCGTTTTCGTTACAATTTCGAGAGCATTTTGATATTTTGTTGTTGTGAATCACAATTTTGATGGTGTTTCGATCGAAATCAATTCGGCAATCATTTATAGGTAGATTGCGATTAGATTGCTTAATTACAATAAATTATGAACTAAAAGGTTGGTATTATATATAAATTTGCAGTGTTAGTGCTCGCCATAAATCATTAAAGCGAAGTGTTTATTGCTTTTTAATTACAATGCCCAGCAAATTCCAATTTTGCCAATTTTTTCGATGCGAATAAGATGCGACCTAGTGTTTCCGAATGGATTTTTCGTGCTGAACACAAATCTGGGTGCATCACGTCACATTTTCGATAAAATAGGAATTGAAACTCCTAAAAACAGCGTTTTTGGCAGTTTTTGAAAAATCGTGGGGCGAAATCCCACGCTATTATCATAAATTGAAGACTGAAACAAGCCGTTTCAAATAAGCCCTATGCCAATTTACTTGCATGAGCCCCTTAGAGCGGGGGGGTGTGTTTTTGTCTAAGGCTGGAGGAAAAAATGAAAACAGAAAGGTATTTATTTAAAATTTGATTGTAATCGCTTAAAACTTGTTACTTTAGGGTTTTGCGAGTCGCTGATTATGAATATACAATTACATATTAAAAATTCAAAATGGCGGACCAATTTTTAAAAATTAAAAACCCTGTTTTTAGGGGTTTCAACCCCGATTTACTCGAAAACATTTCGTGCTCAGCATGCAAAATCCATTCGGAAACACTAGATCCCATCTTATTCCCATCAACTCATGTAGGCCAGTGTTATTAAATGATTAATTAAAAAAGAGCCTATTAAAATGAAGACTGTCAACAAAACGATACATCGAAATCAGAACTAAATTCAACTCGAAATTGTGCCAGCATTGATGCCAACCTGTACCAGAGTTCACAAAGTTAGCATCTCTGCGACGTTATTGACAAAAAGTAAGTAAGTATTCAAATATTGCTTTAAATGTTGAGCGGCAAGCAAAACAATACACGCCATAATGAAATATTTCTTCAATTTATGAATGAAACATGCGAATGCGAATATTTTAAAGAGCAACCGTGCAGCTACAGAATATGTTAATATGTTTCAACTCTCAACAGACCTTTAATACTATGTTTCAACTCTCAACTAGCAACTCTTTAGCTTTAGCTGTCTGGTAATAGCTTTTTTCTTTAGATGTTCAATTTGCAATTAATTTGCAAGCGGCAATTTGATTTAGTATGTACAATGTACATTTTGTTAAACTGTAAACAAAACTTGAACAGCTGATTTAAAATGTAACCAGCTGTTTTGAACATGGCATTCCAACAAGTATCTTTTAAACGAATTCTGTCACTTCATGTTCGAAATTGAATTTTGAATGTCGAAAGACTTCCTTCGAATTTCATCACCGCTGCTGTATATGTATTTAAAGAAAAATGACGTATTTATGCGTTTCTTTCTTTAAAATTTTATCAGATTTGAAACCAATGTCTTGAGTTTTCTAGACGCATGCTGGATTCAATACGCTAGTGTTCTTTTCTATCTACACCACTGCAACAAACTTAACTGAGAAGCGCAGTTTGAGCTAAGTAAAACTTTAAAAATCACTGCAAAAGTCTTTAAGATACATTTATAAAAAAGTAAATAAACTATTTTGTTTTTCACATAATTTTTTTTTTAATATAATTTCATATATATTTTGTAATACATTATATAATATGTAATTCTGTATATATATATATATATTGTTTATATCAATTTATGTATTTTTCCATATATCTTTTGTTTTTAACTACTCATTTAATATAAATAATAATAATAATATCAACTTAACTAATTTCTTTTTGCTATACAATAAAATGGTTTTTTCCTACACAAAAAACTTTAATTTATAAAAAAAAAATGTGTTTAATGATTTTAAATAAATATAAATAATATTTTTTCTTTGCTTATTTTTGTCTCGTTTATAAAAGAAAAAAAAGCTATGAATTATTTATGCAAACAAATATGACAAAAATTAAAAATAAAAACAAAAAAAAAAAAAAAAGAAATGATTAAGATAAAACAACTTATTATAAAACTAAGCAGAGACAATAATTTACAAAATTCATGTGACGACAACGATAAATTAAACAATGTGTTAATGTTGAAATTAAAAGCAACAAAAACAAAACAAAAAAAAAGAACCAAAAAAAGATACAAAAAAAGATACAAAAATCTCTTGAGTTAATTAACAAAAAATCAATTAGAATAAATAATATGTTGGTATGCATTAAATTGGACAATGAAGTTGCGCAGTTTTTAATTGAGAAGAATCTTCTCTTTCCATTTTTTGTTTTTTTTTTTGTTTGTTTTGTTTTTAATTTTTTAATAACAAAAATACAATATAAAATAATTATATGACACTAAATTTAATACTTCTTGCATAATTGAAGACATGAATGGGTATACTTTATATACGCACACTTTATATATGGTATATATTATTGTAATATAAATAAATGATGATTTAACAACAAAATCTTGCTATGAATATAGGAAAAAATTGTAAAGTTATGAAAGTATCTTTTGTTTTTTTGTTTTTTGCTTTTTGTTTTCTTCTTCTAGTTTGTTTTTATGCAAAAATACTTGTAATATGCAGCGCAAATTTGAAATATGTTGCAAAAATAAATATAAATTAAAATATTACAACTAATTTTAAACATTGTATTTTGTATAGTATTGTATTTGTTTATAGGCATAGAAAACTAAAATTATTTTCTTCTACGACGACAACTGGATGTCTCCTCGCGGCCGCGCATGCGCAGCCAGCCTTCTTCAACTTCAACTTCAGCAACATTGGCATGTGACGTACAGTGAAGCATATCAAACGCTTTTACTTAAGCAATTTAACATTTAAATGTAGTTATGAATAAATTATATGCGAATTTCTAAGGCAAACACGGTGTTGGTTGTGAATTATTTGCTGCTGCTGCTGCTACTTTTTGGCCTAAAAATATTATAACTAATATTGTCCTGTTGGATCTAGAAATTCTTTGTTGCGCTTGGCTTTTATTGTTGAGCCACGCGTGCCACTTGGGCGACGATAAGTGCCGGTAGGATCTAGTGCACGCATATTGTAACTTTTTTATTTTGATTTTACTATTTTTTAAGCAAGAGTTTTATTTTTTTGAAAAAAAAAAAAAAAACTAAATTAATAGGTGCCTGTGGGATCTAAATCTTGTGCCATTTTAAAGTTTTCTTTTTTTTCTTTAACAAATAAAATTTTATAATCAAAATAACAATTCAGATAGTACTTTACTTAATATTGGCCCGTTGGATCCAAACAGTATGCCATTTTTATAACGTTTTTTTTTTTTTTTTTTAAATAAACAATATCAACAAAAGTCGTATAGATACGTTTGCTTAGCTTTCTTATCGCCAGAAAACAGCTGATTATAGCTTGCTGCCGCTTGTCGCTGACCTTAAGGCACACGCTCGTGTTGCGCTCCCGGCTGTGTTTACTGTTGCTTAGCTGTTTTGTGTTGTGCTCTCACGCGTTTGCGCTCTCTTGCTGCTGCAGCTAGTTGCTACTCCTAGTATTGTCCAGTGGGATCCAAATAGTTAGCCATTTTGTTTATAATTTTCGTAAATGAAAAGTATTTCAGAAATTTTCAACACTTCTGTTGTAGTGCTGTATCTCAATCTTGCTATATCTTTTTAGCAAAGCAAAGCGTTTGTTTTTTTTTTTTGTGTTTTTCTTTGTTTTGTTTGATTTGAATTCTCAAATTTATGCTTGTTTATTTATTGAACTTTATACTGGTTCTTTTCGTTTGTGCTTTTGGTTGTTGTAAGTTCTTTTATTATCACACAAGTTGAGGTTTTTTGTTTTTGTATTTTATTTTTATTTGACTTTGTGCTTGTGTGCTTAGTTCGGTTTTTTCAGCTTTTAGTTTATACAAAAAGTCACTGACACTTAAAATCCATTAAATACGCTGTATATATATATATATAGTTTTTTTTTGTTTTTGCTTGTTAATGTCTTTATTGTTTATTAATAATTTTGTTGTTGTTGTTGTTGTTGTTCGCTGTATTAGTTTTTGTATTTAAATATTTGTTTTAATTTAAACAGACGTTTTTTTTATGTTGTTTTTGTTATTGACGCACGCGTTTTTGAAGTTTTGTATTTCGTAGCTACATTTACTAGATACAATTTTTATATATTTTGCTTAATATCTTTTCGTATGAACGCACGTTAATGTTGTTGCTTATTTATCTTTTTTTTTTTCAAAATTAAAAAAAAATAAAACTTTTTCGCTTTTAAATTTGCGTTAAAATCGCTTGCGATTTGCGTTTAATATAACGAAGAGATCTTTACTCGACGAACGTTGTCGATCGTATGCTTGATATTTCGTCAAGTCGTAAGCTTAAATGCTCTGCGCAGTGGCGTTGAGTTACTTGCGCACCAACTAAGCAAAATCAGAGATAGAGAGAGAGCAAATTGAGAGCGAGCCGGCTTTGTTGTGTCGCTGTGTGCGTGTTTGCGGAAAAGAGATAGTAGCTGGCAGGTGCGCACATACAGCTACGCCGGCACTACGCTCTTCTGTCAGTGTTCTTCATTTGATTTCATTCATTGCTAAATGCATTCTCTTTTCATTTACTCTTTTATATTTTTGTATCTGTGCCTGTGTTGGCATTTTATCTGTAGCTGTGTGTGTTTATATCAGTTGTGTGCATGTGTGTATGTGTGTATTTGTATCTGTGCGCTGCTAATTTGCCTGATTTCATTCACCAAAAACAGCTGTTTTCTTTGCGTTTGTTTATGTGTGTGTGCTTGTGTGTGTTTTTTTTTTTTTTTTTTTTTTTTGGTAGATTGCCTTGCAAAACATATCTTTTGCCTTAATGTGCCGGTATCTGTTATTATTTGTAGAAGCTACCTTTCTTTCTTATACCTTTAGATCTTCTTGTGACGCATTCAGGTAGCCAAACCAAAAAAATTTCAAATCAAATATTTTCTTTGCTGCATTCTTATTGGCTCGCTAGTTTTACGTGAATTACTTCTTTACCTCTCTCTCTTTTTGCTGCGTTTATCATTCAGTTAGAAGGTTTGTACGGGGTTCTTTTATTTTGGCAAGACCCCACCTACATTTGATCTTTGACTTGCATGTGTCTGCAGCTGTTTTGCTTCTTTGCGTCCAATGAGAAGAAGGTAGATACATACATATGCAAGAAGATGTTCGAAAGGTATTACATATTACTTAATTCAGGCAAGGACATGTCTTGTCAATATGATGTTAACGTAGAAAAAAATTTTAATATTTTACAATAAAAGATACAGATTATAAATTATACATATGTATATGCATGAAGAATGTGCTCAGCTGCAGATCTAAAACTCATTCTTCCATTAAATATTAAGTGTATTAAATCAAAATAATTGTATTAGGTCTAGTTAAGCCGACTAATTATAAATATTGAAAAGATATTCAAGTACTCGCGGCTTTCGACTTTCATTGAGACATGAAATAAAATATTCTTCTGAAGTATTTAAAACTCCTATCATGATTAATTTACTAACTTTGTATGTTTCTGTGACAAAAAAACTTTTCTTCAATTTCTAAAATGGCAAACAACCGAAGGATCTTAACTAATAAATAATTTTGCATCCTAAGTTTCAAGTCTATATTAAATACACCGAACTCGATTCAATAAATGAATTGGTTGCCTAGATCGTGCGGTGTTAACACCGTTAGACTATTTTTTGGGCGCTACACGCATGATAAAGTCTACGAGGCTAATCACAAAAAGCGTTTTGAGCATAGTAACTTCGGTTATTTTGGTGGTCATTCTGAACGCATTTTGTCCAAATTGTCATCGGAAATATGGTCAAGAGAGTCGAGTTCCTACGGGACAATCGCGATGAACATATACGGGAAATATTTTTTCATAAATAATCCTACTTTATGATAGGCGTTTTATAAAACAAAGTGTCACACATCGTAATGGAACATTTTTTAATATCAAATATCAAATTTATAGAATTTCGTTATGAAGTTGTAAAAAGTCCAAACATATTAGAGAAACAACTAAGCTCTGTCAGATTACACAAGTCAACATGGTTTAGTTGTTGGAAAGCTAAGGGTAATTTCCGAAGTATTTTGCTACATAGAATCCGAATCCGAGGTCAGAATTGCCCCATCACGTCATGACTTTGAGATATTTTAGTTTAAAACTACCGACTCATTCAGCAGCAGTACAAAAACCACTACCGAATGTCGTAGATCTCTTAACAAGCTGGGCGAGCCTTACGTAACCCATCACGTCTAGATTCCTAGACACCGCAACATAGAGATAAATTGTGAGGCAGATAAGCTGACCAAAGAGAATAACAATGTCGACATCATACCCGGGAAGGCTATAGAGATGACTCAGCTGGCCGAATTACAAACTTAAAAGAACAAACTCCGAAAAGGTCATACATCTGTAATTACGGGTTATTGCCTCATTGTAAAACACGGCACAAGGCTAGGAGTTAACTCTCAGGATTTCTGTATAAGTTGTTGCAATGCAAAAGAGGAGGAAACGATTGAGCATTTGCTATGACATTTCTTCGCTAATAGTAGGAAGAGATTAGCTCTACACAAAAGTCTACTTAGTTAATCTTACGGCCGTATCTGCAGAAGAGATCAAGTATGTTTTGAAGTTTTCGGTACAGACAAATTGTTTCACACTAGAGCCGTGAGATTGAAGAAATATGACCTTGAAAGCTACTGAAAGAAATGCATGTCAGATTTATAACAGTTATTATTCATATATACCAAATAAATATCAACAGATTCATGATCAATATTCCATTTTTCTCAGATTTGTTCAAGTTTAAATAAGTGAGGTGCTTTAAATTAGACTAGTCGTATTTCAAAAGTTCTGTTTATCAAACTTTGACATGTCCTCTGGCTGAGTTTTATCGTTCTGAATGTTATTGTTGTGGATGATGGTTTTAAATTTCTTTATAATTCTTAATTCAGTGAGGATGCTTTTCTATTATTTCAAATTATGTAGTTTAGTCCGTTTTCAAACGATGGCCTTGGCTGTTGTGAATGTTTCGTAGTAAAAGCTGATTTCGGTAGTTTCGGATAGGTTAGACATCTGTCAATAATATTCAGTTTATATTGCCTTGAATTTTAGACAAAAATCTTGTATTTTATTGTTTTGAATATGTCACATTTTGGTGCAGCATTTTTTGTTGCTTTAATTTGTGGAAAAGTTTAGCTGAAGCGCTTGGAATGATTTTAGAAGTTTATGGTGACAATGCTCCAACTGAAAAGTCATGTGTGGAATGGCTTCGACGATTCAAGAATGGTGATTTCAGCGTTGAAACAAGCCTCTCTCTGTATAGCCAAAAAAAAAAAATCGAAGACAAATAATTGAAGGCATTACTCGACGAAGATTCGTGTTAAACGAAGAGCGAGTAGCTTGCAGAATCATTGGGAGTTAATCAAAAAGCGGTTTCTGTACGATTAAAATCTATGGGAATGATTCAAAAGCAAGGAATTGGATGTCCTATGAACTGAAGCCGAAAAAACGATGAAAATCGCTGATTCAAAGGCAACAAAGAATTGTGACTGTGGATGTGAAATGAATATTCTACGATAACACCTCGAAGATAAAATACTGTACTAAGTTCGGTCAATCGTTTCCATCGTCCTCAACATCAGCACCAAAGCCGAATATTCTGGGTTCGAAGGTCATGTTGTGTATCTGATGGGACGACGGTACAGGCTACAATTGTTTCATTTGAGTCGTGCATTACAAGAAAACGGCCGGACTTGGAGCAGAGACAGACAGTGTTATGCTCAATGTCGCAAAAGTCTTGGAAAATATTTGGAAACGCTCAAGTGTGATATTTTGCTGCACCCGCCGTATTCTCCGGAAATTGCTTCTTCATTTCTTTCGCAGAAATCGAAAATTGGCTTCCAGCTTGGATCACCTCTAAAGATGAAACATGAGTTGGAATTCGAAAATTGGTGGGAAAAAGAAGTAACCAGCGATTTTTGACCATAAAAAAGGATCCAACTAATACATGTATGGGCAAGTTTTGTAATTAACGTGGCTTTTTAGTTGTAACTTTGAGATTTTTCAAAAATTATCTTTAGATAAACTTTGTATGAAACCTAAGCTCGAAAATAAGCATTTTACTATTTTCATTTATTTGTTTTATTCTTGAGTTTAACTCATTTCGAAGTGAACTCGGCACTGCGAATCTGAACGTAAATTATTTTTATTATTCCTATATATTATGATATCAGTTGCCAGTTGATATTGATACAATATATCAGTTGAGCGATAGTCAGTGATTCAATTACGGCGACTGAAAATCACGTATATATATTATATATATTCTAGTGTCATCTATGGTTGTTTGCAGCGTTCATTCCAAAAGCGCATTTTACATTATCCTTCCTAGGATTGACCAAATGGCATATCTTCACTACAATTCCTTCGGACCAATTTCATACTTCAGGAAACCGCCAACAGTTTCTGGAATATCTTCTTTTTGGTGCCATTTTCTAGAGAGGATTTGCTTAAAATGGCATTAAAAAACAATATGAGAGAGTTTGATATAGTTTCAATCATTGGGCTCCCGTAACAGAAGAAGTATTCTTTAGAAAAAACTACGGAACATTGTATACCAGGAAGTCATCGGTTTTGGAATCATCGGTTTTAGATTTATTGTATCATATTAGCCGAAGCGGACGTCTAAGCTCCTACAAGGACATAATCATAATGTTGACGGGAGAATTAAAAGGGCGCTGTGCCATTGGCCAAAGAGCCAACGGATGCATGTCGCCTATAAGAACTTCTGTCGTAGCTATGGTGATGATGAGAAGATGGCAAGGAAGATGGAAAACGCACCCGACTTCTGGGGAAATCATTCTTTGAAGACCTGGTATGTCTGGTAAATGTGCCAATGGATAATCTGGCACGTTTGATTGAATCTAAGGAAGCAGAGCATTAAACGAAACCAACTAAGATACCATCCGCCAAATGAAAAAAATATTATTACAATATCCTTACTAAGCTATTCGTCATAAGTATTGTTTTACTTAAATGCTTAGTAAAGGCTTAAAATGTTTCCCTATACAATTTCTTTTAATTGATAAGTATCTTCGAACAAGCAAAACAAATATAATAATCCATACACCAAACAAGTTGTCTACACACAAAAGCAAACTGCTGATCGATTTAGTTGGTTAACTATGTATCTATATACTCGTACATGACTTAGCAAATATTTGCGCAGAGATACTTCATTCAAAAAAATAATCAAAAGATAAAGATGTAAAATGAGCAAGAAAACAAAAGTAGCTAAATACTTTAGCGTGTGCGAAACTATTTAACTTGTCGGCATAGAAGAATACAATACACAAGATGCGGCATACTTCAACGCAAGGATAAAATGCCCAAAAAGGCAACAAGGACAAGTGAGCAAATAGGCAAATTCATTAGCAGTCTTTTTTATTTGAATACTTTAGCTACCTGTAAAACATATTTACGACTTACTGACGCCCGAGCGCAAATACGCTTTGAGCAAGTAGAAAATCCCAATATTAATGGTCTTTAGCATAAAAGGTTAGTCTAAAGGTTAGCATGGTGATTGCCCACTTTACGTGACATTTGCGTAGCTTAAGCCCTTTTCTTTTTTGCACAGTCTGACACAAAGGATTATGTGCAGCATGCGCAATGATTTGACAAAATTTTGGCAAAGAAAAATCAATTTCCGGAAATTCGATAGCTGTAATGAGTTGTAACATTTGTTGAGTTGTAAAAAGTCTTGTAAAGATCTTGTCAAGTTTTTTTTTTTTTTTTTTTGCACAAAAATGTGCAGATTTTTTATTATTATTAAAAAAAAAAAAAGATACATGATGTTTTTCTAGATTTAATTTCGTTTTATTTTGTATTTTTTTGGTGACAGCTGGTTTTGTGCTCAGCTTACAGCTGTAATAATTGAGGCACATGCTGCTATTTTAGTTCTTGCGATACTTGCAAAGGATATATAAATCCTTTCGTTTTATTACAACGTAAAAACTTGAGCTGACAAAATTCATAAAGAACTTCCGGCGACAATAAGCAGTCGTCGCGCGATCTTCAACTCTAGTGACTTCGTCTTTTGGCACGAGCGTAACAGATGCGAAAGGATCATGTTGCCGCGGCAAGGGTTCACCTTCACCATCACCTTCACCTTCATCAATCGAAATGATGTGTGCCGCGCTGCCAACGTTTGATTGTGGATGAGTTGAGGTGTGTCAGCTCGGTTCGGCGCATGCCTGCCACGTGGAGTTTGTTTTGTGTTGTTGCCGTCGACATTTGTAGCGCCACTTTAAGTCAATCATTTGCATTTATATAGTTGCACCGTTAAGTATCTATTAGTTTTCTATAAAACATAAATTTTTTTACTGCATATTTGTTCAGCCATCAGGCTGCTCCATTCACTGTAGCACTTCACCGTCTGTTGTTGTTTCGGTATACTGTCTGCCACCGGAAGCTGAAAGTAAAAACTCTACGCTAAATTTTCCATTTCAAGCATCCGCTTTTCCTTTTCACTTTTCACTTTTCATTTTTCCTTGTTTTTTTTTTTTTTTTGCATAGCGTTTTCATTAATAGTAAAACGCTTTCTCTATGGCCCTCCTCCATTGTTAAGCATATTTAGTTAATTTGATAGCCTTAATTTGATTTGATTTGGCTTTGGGGCACACCGAATGAAACTTGCCACGTGCTGATGTATCTACTTTTACACATTTTGTATTGAAACAACTGCTACCTTTATTTTTGTCTTTTGTCCGTCTGTCAGCTCAGTTTTGATTAATTTATTTTGTAATTTGATTCTTTTTATGGTATGTTTTTTTTCCATTTTTCTATTTCTATTTCTATCACTTTTACTTTGATACTAAAATGCATATTTCTTATTTTTCAAGATTGCGCAATCTGCTGTTGTGTTTGTTTGTCTGAGGTGTGTTTTAGATACATATGTCAGTTCATTAATGTTTTGAAAATGTGTGCAGTTATGGGATGTGATTGAAACTCAAATAAATTTTAGGTTCTGAAATGTTTGATCATCTGAAATGTTTGGTTTTCCAAACAAATTTAAATTTTCGCTTTCTTTTACGTTTCTGGTGACTAGATCGGAACAGTTCTTGAATGTAATATTGACTTTCGTTTTGATATTGGTGTAGATTTTGTACTGTAAATCTTGAATTTTTACCCACTTATACATATTCGAAGGGGACTTATTCATTCTATGCATTCAATTAGTGTTGCACAATATTTCACATTTGCAGATGTTTTCACAGCGATTGGCAAATCACAACGGTTTTCTGTGATTGCTTTGTCCGCGAAACAGTGATTGCTCTTCACAGTTTTGCAAACAACTCAAATGTGATTTTGTCGCTTTTGCTTAACTATATTGTATCCTACATACACAATATTTCAGCATTTGCAGCCTTATTAGTAACATAGTTGGTGGAAACCAAAAATTAAGTGAAATCATCTATAAATAAAAATGTCTACAATGGAAACATTTTTCTTTTGTTGATTACTATTTATTAAGCTAGAAACATTTAATTTGGAGTATCTGACGTCAATCCACAATACAGAATTTCACATTCATCCCAAATCGTTCAAATGAAGAACCGTAAACTAGATGCAGGGTATCTGAATGTACATATATCGTTCTGAAAATAAACATATAAAAAAAGAACAAGAGTGAATGCTGCCACCGAGTGTGCACGAATTCCAGATATCTTGTACGTAGAGTATAAGGCTCTCTATTTGTGAATTGACGACAATTTTCTATAGTGGTCCGATCCAGACATATTAATGTCATTTTACTAGGATTCACACTAACTTTCATGGTTTTTAGTTTAATTAATAACCAAACAAAATGTTAAGAGCATACTATTGTCTAAAAAGCTAATAGAAGAGCCCAAATAACCCAATTTGGAATTTCAACATCTTACAGTCTCCAAGATCTCGGCGTTCGTACAGACAGACATGTATAAGAATATACATTACTGTGTGGGTCTGTCACGCCTCCTTTTAGCTGTTAAAAGCGTAACTTACTCTTATACCCCATGTATATGTAGTATAATTTCCGTGTCACATTGACTAGAAAGCCTAGTCCTTACAGAAAACCTCAATTGCATCCCACCCATGGGCCCGTCACAGCCACCAGAGAAGTCCACCCTCTAAAACCTTCTGATTTGCTTAGTTAACTCTCAAAATGTGAGTAACATAGCGAAGAAAGCATCTGAGAACCCATAAAAGTTCACGAATCGATCTAGCCATGACCGTTCACCCGTTTGTAAGTCAGTATGTCTGTCGGAGAAAAAAGTTAGTTGATTAGAGAAAACTTAAGCAAATTAAACTCACGATATAGACTCTCTAGGTGCTACCATAACTATATCCAGTGCTTGTCGTAGTGTCTGGGCCAGAACCACATGACAAGCATTTGGTCACTGCGAAGCAGGCTAGAGCACAGCCAGTTACACTAACTAAAACTCAGTGTCATAGTTAGAACATTGGGGAACATCCTTACGGAAAGCGAGTACTGCGACCAAATATGATGTCTTTTGTATCCTAGCCCGGATATGGTTAAGTTAATTTAACTAGGATCTTCTCTATCTCTTTTATGAAGCGGAGCATAATCTTAACACAGTGTTTCTGACTTAGAGCCTGGCCGAGGCCGGACAGATTTAAACTAGTTTTGTCATCCTCTAGACAGTGTCTGCACTCTGTTTCTGAGAAGAGACCTAATTTATTTAGATAGTACCTCAGTTGATGATGACCAGTAAGTTAGCCTGTAAGTAGCCTCAGGTCAGATCTATTGCGATGTGCGTTGGTTTTAGGGTATATTGAACGAGTTAGTTGCCTAGCTTGCCGTAATCCAGTTTATTGTATCCGAGCAGCAGTCTTTCTAGAGCAATCTACAATGAATGCTTTTGACTTAGCACATCTAATTCCACAAAAAGGTTCCGGATATATAAAAGGTTTTTGCCGAACCAGTCCTGGTCAGTGCATCAGCACTTTCATATCCTGCGATGCTCTTGTGACCAGCTAACCAACAGATCACTACTTTGCAGCCGATTGACTATTGTTGGAGGGTATTATAGCAGCGAAGCACCAGCCTTGAGGAAAAATTCCAAGAGTCGAGTTCTTTAGTAGCCGTTTGGCTGTCTGAGAGTATGGTTATGTTGGCACTCTTAGGCATTTTTTCCAAAAGATTTCGGGCGCAGACCTCAATAGCAGACCTCTGCGCCAGGTACGGTACCTATATCCTGATGTTGGTTTTGCAGACACCCGCATCTGTACCCATATCGGTAAGAGAACCAACAGTGAACCATTTAATCGTAGATGGTTCAGTACCAGGGCTACGCTCCTGAGAGAACAGAGAAGCGTCTAAAAAAGCATAGTTCGGTGGTGAAACATTCTCTTACATTGCATATTTCGATGCCAGGGATACGTTTAAGATTTTTAGCGTGACCCAGTTCACTTAGCGTCAGACTGTTTCCAGTTTGAAGTCTCACAGTCTCTATTGCTGTTTAGGATTGAGTAAAAATGTGCAACGGAGGTAAAACGATGAACGCCTTCATTGCGCCTTCAGTTGTCAATATAATTTTAAGCATTTATAAAAGAAAAAAATGAACATTTACATGCTGTATCTACAAAATTAGGTCAACAGAAGAAGATTTTTGTTTTGTTTGTTTATTTAACAATGTCTTAATGTTTGTTCTTGTACATAGTAAGAATATGTATTCATATTACCTTTCGTAAGTTTTTTGCGTACTTTGCAAGAAAAAAAAAAATTTAACACTGCGCGAAATGTTGCTGTCAAGTACTGCTGACTGGTGTTCTTGGACTTGGCCATGCCGCTTGAATTTCTGTCGACGCTGCTGCTGCTTACTCAGCTGTTGTTGGATTGGCTCGAGCCGAGGGCAAACGCATGACAGCAATACAATATCTTACAGCAAAACTCTTTGCACAAGCTAATGAAATGTTTGCAAAAAAACAACAACAAAAAAAAGTAAAACAAATTGAGAAGATACAAACCAATTATTGCGAAACGCGATGTTTTGAACTGTTGCTGTTGCTGCTGCGGCTGTCAGAAGTCGTTGAAGTCGAAGCGACGCAAAGAAATGTACAAGTGACCTAAATTCAGGTCAATAGCAGGAAGCTACACTACTATTCCCACAACGAAACGTGCAACTTACGAGCTTTAAGCATTTACTTACAATGCAACATTGCATGTTCGTCTGCAGGAAGACAGTCAGCCAGTCAGCCAGCCAGTCAGGCAGGCTATACTCAATAGTGGTCCAGACGAGCAGTCCAGTCCAGTCTAAAAACAAAACAAACAATAAAAAAAAAAAGAAAGAAAAGAAGCTGCAACTTGTGAACTGTTTGATAATCGCAAATAAAATGCCATAAGCGGCAAATGCAAACCGCTTTGTGCTGCTTAGCTAAACTCTCCGTTGCAGCAAATGCATCCGACTTCTTCTGCTTCTGCTTTTGGGCACGAATGCTGCTCCTTCTGCTGCTATTGTCAGGAAACTTGACTGAGTTTGCGGTTCTTTTGCTGCATTGAGTTGACGCCACGCGACTTGAACTTTTTTTTGACTAGTGTATTGCAACTTTTATGCCCTACAAATTATGTAAGTACGCGTATATTTTATAATTAGCTTGAGAATACCCATCGTTCTAGTCATATCTGTCCATCTGTCTGCCTGACTATGTTCTTAAGATATCATTAATCTACAAACATTGAAACTAAGCACCTGGTACAGGTCACAAATATAAACCGATATCGATGATTTATTTTAATCGATCCTATTAACTTCTCTTTTTTTTAGAAAAAGAAAAATTAATAGAAAAACTACTACACAACAACAACAAAGTGACGTTGCCTCTCCTCATTTGCTCAATACATTTTCAGCAGACATCTCCACAAAGAGCGAGGTATAAAGTGTGAGTGTATTAGTGCGCTACTCTGCTTTTGTATTGAACTTCTTTATGAGCCCGAAATAGATAGGGCGATTGCCATGTTTTGTGTTTTGCTTTTTTGGCTCACTTATTTTTGTATGTTTGTGTATTTCGAGAGCCAAAAGACAGTCACACAAATATACAAACATACAAAAATTAGATGAAACAGAAAAACAAAACAAAACTCAAAGAATTTCAATACAAAAGCAGAATCATTGCTTATTATTCTCTCTCACGTGTTCATATAGCTTGGCCCTCAGCAACACAATCTATATATGCCACCTCGCTCGGTTGCACATAGTCGGTTTGTGTATTAAGGTGCTCAGTTTGTGTCAGTCGTCTGATGAGCACCAAATCGACAACTTCCTTATCATAGACTTTTTGAAGATTTTTCACAATGACGACTTTTATTAGAGTTCTTTAGTACAGGGTGTCTCAAATGAAAGTTCACATTTGATTTGCTGATTGCGTGAACGCAACTATTCCGAGGGGCGCGAGGGGTATGTCAATCGGTAGCCTAGCTTTAGGGAATTTAGCCGCTATAGCGCGTTTCTCGGTAGCGGATCGTGCGTTGTGCGTGTTTTACAAAAACGGTAATTCAGCGACTGTAGCGCGTAGAAAATTCTGCAGTATTCGACATGTTCGTCATTTAAATGATGCGCCAAGCCCTTGACTCATTGAAAAATGGGTCAAGAAGTTTGAAGAGACCAGTTCAACGCCGGGAAAATCAAAATCCGGGCGTCCAAGGTCTTCGAGAATGTTCGAAAACGTAGACAGTGTTACTCAGTCTGTTCGTGACAACCCGGACCTTTAGATTCGGAAGCGTACTGTTGCTTTAAACGTGCATAGATTATCATTGTTGCGCATTTTACACAAAGATTTAAAGCTGCACTTCTACAAATTTCAGTTGGTGCAAGAATTAAAGCCTCAGGATGAAATTTTTCCTGGCAAATTGATCTCCCGGAGAGGTGACATAAATTGGCCTCCGCAAAGTCCTGATTTAACCCCTATGGACTTCCCTGGCACAATATAATAAAGGAAATATCCGTCATGAAATGGCAGCCATCACGGAGAATACCTGCCGAGCCGTCATAGAAAATTTTAGTGCTCGATTAAAGGAATGCAGTGAACGCAACGGTTTACATTTCGACAATATCATTTTTAAGAAATAAATTCCCAAAGTGTCTATTTTAATATGTAATAAACATGTTTTCAATAAACTACTTACTTTTTTTTTGTATCGATTTTTTAAATGTGAACTTTCTTTTGAGACAACCTGTATTAATACGCAAAATTTGTATGTCCCTATTGATAAACCCTATATTAATAGAAATCAGCATTGACTCAGCTCGGAGCTCTATAGTACTTAGTCCCGACCGGTATAGCCAACTTATTTTTTATACAAGACACAGACTTTCAAAATGACATGAAGCTGTAATCCAAATTGTAGCATTCTTTTACGGTGTGAAAACGGACACTTAGATGGAGGATTCCAGGCAGGAAAGAGTGCTCAAAGTTTATGTTTGGGGAACATTTTTGGGCATCCAATCGCGTGTATCTTCTACATATTCAAAAGAATGCTTGATCTGACTGATACGTCATCAACGCACAGTCTAAACTAAACTATTGCTCTCAAAGCTGATATCTACGCAGTAGTCTCATTTTTTTGGTAAATTTCACTAACGCGGCGTTTTGGGCGTTTTTTTTTTCGTTCTACCCTATACACTGTATACTCCACAAAACAAATTATGAATCATGTGTTTCGCCGATATTTTAAAATTTGAGTCTCAAGGTGAGAAACTGTGGTGAAAATTATATTTGGCATTTTTCTTCATTCGAACGAACTCGATTCTTATATGGAACACCGGAATATTTTGCGAGTTATATATGCATACGTAATTAGATAAAAAATCTTTTTCTATACAGTATAAAATGTTTCGAGAAGGATATTAATATTTCGCTTCCATCGTAGGAAAAAATTTTTTCTTGTGTTTTTTTTTCCACCTCTTTTTCTCTTTCTGTACTTACTACAAAAGCATCTATCGCATAGATGCACTGCTAAAATTATGCACAATTTGCGGCAGTTTCATGAGAAACTATACAAAAAAATATAAAAATATGAGCAACAAAACCAGAAGAAGCAAACAGTTCCGCATTTTGTTTGCAGTACAGAGCGAAATGTTCAAGTTAACGATTTTGCCCTACATTCACTTTTAGATGCACATTTATTATAAACAATTGTAGCTTTTAACAGCTCAAACTTTGCTTCCTTTGTTGCTGCATTATAATTGTAGATACTTAGGACTGTGCTGAGAAATCACCACATGAAAATTTTACTTAGATGCATATATAAATTGTTTGTACTCCAATTAATGCAAAATACTTGTAAATTCATTCATTTTCATAAGGTTCTTAACTTTTGCTCCAGTCTTTCTCCTTTGGTTCTTCATGACACATTTGGTGATTAACTTGCCACATAACGGTTAACCTACTTGCGCTGACGTTGATGTGCCTCCGTACGTACGGTCACACAAAGAAATGCCTCAGCGGGATTTGGCCAAAAGTCAAGTCAACCAACAGAATACAAAATAAACTGCTTTCCAACTTCCAACTTCTTTGTGACTGTTTCGTTTTCAGCTTTTGCGTCTTAATTATTGGGTGCCATCCTAAATGCAAGTTCACACACATATTATGGCAAATGCACGTCGAAATGCATGCGAAAAGTTGCGTTTTGATCAAGTTTTGCTGTGGTTTTTATACCCTATACATGGTTTGTGATAAATGATTGTTGCAAGTTGCATACAAATATATACGCCCGCTCACTTAAATAAATTCGTATGTACTGGTGTCCGTTCATCCATCCACAAGTCTGCCTTTCCGACCTTCTGAGTGCCTGTCTCAGAAGGTCGGAGACAGGCACTCTGTATGCCTCAGAGACTACATAGAAGAATTAAGTAGACTAAACCTGGTGCATTTCCTCTCTAGGTGTTGAATTAGCAGAAGTTTATTCAAAATATTTTTTTTCTTGCAATCTATTTAACACTGTGATAAATTGTCTCCCATAATACTTCCATAATGCTATGACCTGAACTGTTAGCAAGTTGTTATTCGTATCTTTCTAAAAATATAAAGAAAATTTGGCCAGCTTTCCAGTTGTGATCGAAGAATGTTTTAACTTATCGTCTACAAGTTGTAAATAGGTAAGGCACCATGTCTCACATCTGAAATGCTGAATGGAAGCAAGCCATTCTCAATATGGTGTAAAATAATAAGAATAGGATAATAACCGTTAAAAGTATCTCTTCCAAAGCAGTTTACAACGACAGCCTTTCAAAAAAGAAATCTGTATCCCGGACAATTTCGAGTTAAAAGGTAACAGAGACTTCGATGCCATTGTGAAGACAATGTGCTTCCATTATCAGAAGAACGCTTTGAAAAGGGCTACCACATTCTAAACACATAATTTTTTGTGTTTTTTTTGTAAAATTGAAGCTTTATCTTCAAGAAATTTCTAGCCAATATTTTTGTTCATCTTTCTGCTAGAATGTTACAGATTCCGCATAGCAAAAACTGGTGTTACTTTGAGGTTACCCACGATCCGTATTACAGAAGTGCTGCTCAGCCAGGCCATTGATGCGAACAAGTGATGCAATGTCTGGTGAATATAGCGGTTGAAGTAGTATTTCCCAATTGAGCGCTTCCAAGTTTGTCTTGCAATATGGTGCCGAGAACTGTCGGGCTGCAAAATCACTTAAACGTATCTCTGTTCGAATTGGGACCATTTTAACTTAAATGTTCGACTCAAATGGATCAAATGCTGTTGCAAGCGATCTTTCGTCATAGTTTTCTTGGCTTTAAGCAGCTCATAGCAGTTTAAACCACAAAAAATCTGCGTTCTGTGAAAAATGTTTTTCGCTCACTTCGAGTAAAAATCATCGACCTTCTGATCCTACTATTGCCAATAACATCCGCAAATTTGAGCCTCAGTGTACGTTATTGGATGATACGCGACCGAATATACCACATGCATATGAGGAGAATATTGCGGCTGTAGCCGAGTGTGGCTGAAGACCATGATCAATCGTTTCGACACCCGTGCGCAGCATCTTGGCCTCTCGTATGGGACAACTTGGTGAATTTTACGTCAGGATCTTGGTTTAAAGGTTTACAAAATTCAACTCGTTCAAAAATTGAAGCCGTCAGACATGATTTTACGCTTTAACTTCAGTCAATTGCAAAAGCTCTGCTACACCTTTTTGTTAGTGATGGGAACAAAACTCTAAATGAATCATCCGTTATAATGGTTAGTTTTACAGTGCCGAGTTAATTTCGTGTTGAATTTAATCCGGGTCAACTGTCAAATTTCTATATTCATGTATTCTTGTCACTCAAAATATAGAAATTGATGGTAAACTCGAGTGGAGGATGGGTTCGTTGCTAGAAGTCCACATTCGGAGAAAAAGTTATTGATTGTCATTCACTTGGGAATATCTCCCAACGATTCGTTTGCAAACGGCCTAAGCAGCTTACAAACGTCCGTTAGGATACGTATATCCTGGATAGCCTTTGTGCAGTCGTTTCGCTGTGAGCAAATTGTGAGAAGGCAATGGTTCCACTTTGAGAACGACTCCTGTGATAACGTCCGCAATGGTGACCGAGCATTGGTTGGAAATGCTATTCCTAGAACCGACCTCCATGGACTTGGTATTGACAACAACTGAATGCTGAATATGCAAAAATATACAAAGCATGAGAAATCAATTTAATTGGAAACAAAATTTATTGATACAACTACACGGTTGGAAGTTCCGATTACTGACTAACATGCTACGTTTCTAGCAAGTGTCCCAAAAAAAGTATACGAATTGAAATGTGATCGAGCTACTATATACTACAAAATTTATCGTTTATAATACATATATAGCGTATTATAGCTTCGATTATGCCAAATATAATATTGTATTTTATTTAAGTGCATTTTAATTGTTTTTCATTGGAAATGCAAAGCACGGCTCAAAATATTGTGGCTTAGTATAATGCGGCAGCGAGAACAGCAAGAACATCAAATGATTTAGGTTGGTCTTGCCGATTTACACAAATTTCATTTTGACTGTACGTTGCAATTCTGTTCTGAAACTCTCCCTCTCTCGTTCTCGTTCTCGTTCTCGTTCTCGTTCTGGAACGCAAAATTCTTTGTAAATCGCTGCTGGAAACCGGTCACATCGGACCACTTACATGAAACGCGTTGATTCTTGCGCGTTTGGGTGGACAACGTGTACGCTAATTCAATTCCGGTATAAATTAGCCAAATTTGAACATTTACTCCAGTTCTAGCCGAAAAATTAAATCAAATAAAACGTGATAGATTTCGTCATGATGAGTTAAAGTTGCGTACATTGCCTGTCAGTGCGTTGACGAGTGCTAGAAAGAAACTCATAGATACAGATACATCTCGAAGCGGTGGTGCTACAAATTATATACATATACAACAACACGATTAACTGAATAAGCTTATAGGTGATTGCAATAGATTCGTATAAATTTAAAATTTTAAATAGCCGCCGAGTCTTGAAAGAACTGGAAGCCATGCGATTTGCGTGTGTTGCATGCCAGTGGAAAATTTTTATATATGCAAGTTTTACGAAAAATATCATTGCAAAAGCTATAAAAATAGCTAAAAAGGATATTAGATAAAGAGTACAATAAGAACTACAGTTAGTATATAGCGTTTTATTGTCACCTTCATATCATATCGACACATATAAATATGAAAGAAAAGTAGCTCAAAATGAAAAATTTCATTCAGTTCTCTTCGGGGGATTTTTCTTTTTCTTTTTGTTTTTGTTTTCATTTTTTTTTTTTGTGTGTTGTTTTTTAACTGAAATGCATAATCAATTGGCATTTCAAGCTGTCGATCACACAGTCAACAATTTTATTTATTTAGGTGCTGCGGTCAAACGGTCATTGGCCTGTCGTTTGTTGCTGTTGTTGTTGTTCGTTGTTGTTGTTGTTCGTTGTTGTTCGTTGTTGTTCGTTGCATCTTGCGATTTACATCTTGCGCAAAGTATCTTTGTATCCGTAACACAGTGTGCTGCGTTGCACTGGAGGATCACATGATCACCATCACGTATGCAATGCTTCAAACTGCTAGCGAGAGCTGAAGAGTGTAGAGATTGAGAAATATCGGCCACACTTTTGTAAAAACTATTCATAACAACAATGACTTTTCCTGATCAAATCGATGAAAAAATATGTTTAGATTAGAGCAGCTTTGAAGTAATTTTTCTCTGTTATAGATCGTTTTGTAAAACTGCGAAATCCCACAGATGATTTTATGCTTCATAACACAAATCAGCTGTACTTCAACGATACTATAGCGAGGCATTTCCCTCAGTTCTCATCGAGCAGAATAAAACAAAAAAAATTAAGAATGATCGCAAGTATCACTACTTCGTTCATTGCTAAGATTCAATAATATGAATGCTACCAGTCTCAATATATATATATATATATATATATATATATATATATATATATATATATATATATATATATTCCATTTTCATAAAATTTTAACAGGAAAATGAATTCTTAGAGCGCGGTCATTAAGTAAAATTTTCTCGATCACAGTAAACACTACCCTACATGTTTATGTTTTATAGTGCAGAAAGGCAACAATTGTCATTAATCAAGGGAGCAGATGGGTTCAAGAGACCTAATAGATTGAAGCTATTTCTGTCTAAAACTATCCATAACAAATCAACTATTTCGGTATAGTATGAAGAGCGCACAGTTTAGCAAATACCCTATTTAAAATAAAGTTTCTGATTGGAATTTAATCTTGTTGTCGATTCAATTAATCATATTTTATACAATTTAGCTGTACAATTCAATCTGTATTGATTTAATCTGATATAAGTCCTAATCCGTAGAAAGAGTAAAAATTGTTGGCTGGCATTTTTTTTTTTTTTTAGTAATGTCTAATGTCTTTACTAGAAATATTACCAAAGTAAAAAGCTTAGAGAGAAAAGGACATTAAAAACAATTCTTGTTTTTTTTTCAAATTAATAAAATATGAATAACCGAATTGAAAGTTACTAAATGTACCATGTTATGTACTTGTTGAGCATAAAAAACACGCACGCGCCAATACAAAAAGATCTCTTGAACACTGAACGCTAACTTACATGCAGTATAAGTTTGACCAATGTTGCCAGATCAGCTTATGTCAACATGCGTTCAAAACGTCAGTCCAAGAAGATTTTTGCCATAGAGCAATTTCTTGAAGGCTTTCAATCGGTTTCACAATTAAGAAGTTATTTCGAATGTGAAGCGATGACACCGCGTTCGGCTGGCGTGTAGTGCTATATGTCACAAATTTGTTTGGACTGAAGCTTCGTACACATGTTGACATAATCTGACAACAGTTGTCAAAGTTATAGTGTTAGCCGATGCCTAAGATTTAAATAGCTCACTCTACACAATGTCTCATGTAATAATTATTCTTGTTCTCTATGCGCCGTTCGTAATGCGCCTCCGTTCGTTGCGAGTAAAAGACGATGAATTGAATTTCTCTGTGAAGTAAATGAATTGAAATATATAACGGGTGCTTCATTTAGTTTTTTTTTTTTTTTTTTGAAACACCCGTTGCATATGTATGCCAACTGTGTATGTGTGTTTCTTGATCTTCAGATAAAATGTATGAAGTGCAAGGTGTAGCCCTCATACAAATCTGACACCATTTTTTTGATTTTTGTAATGAAAATTTGTTTCGTTTTGTTGATAATTAAGCTATAAACGCTAAATTTGGCTTATCTTACGTCGACTCGACTAAAATATTCCACGTATATCCATAGAAACCACTATAGAATGCAGCCCTTATGAAATTCCATGGAGGCAGGGTGGATTGTTTCAAATCAGATCACTATAACAAATAACCAATACACACTCGTATTTAAGCACTAATTTTAAGTTTCTGCTTTCTGGTGGAATTAAACTTTGAACTGTTCTGTGACATTTTTCATTTAATTTTTTTTACTGAAGTGAAGGTTTTCACTTGAACGAACACTCTTTTGCAACAGCAGCCTTTGCCTCCTTTGAATGACTAATCGCTCACGCAAGCCGAATAGTCTTTATAAAAACTTTGTTATTGATTTCATAATTGATTAGATTGTATTGTATTGAGACAGACAGACAGTCAGACAGACTTGCTTAGCAGCTTGTTCACCTATATGGCAGACGGTTTGCAAATAGGCAAATACTCTTTGAATCCAAGTCAATTAACACTAAATGAATTGCATAGAATTGAAAATTAACTTATAGACAAGTGCATAATGCGTCGCTGTATGAATTCGTAAATGTTGATTTGTTTTTTGTTTTTTGTTTTTTTTTTGCAATACAAGCAATAAGGCAACCGTATGCGATTTTACACAATTGTCTTGTAAACGAAAATTGGCAGCGCTTAAACATAAAATTATACAAATTACAAATAAGCGACAAACCAAACTAAAAAAACTACTATGACTACTACTCCAATTCAAATGACTTCCCTGTAGTGCTCGCGCGATTTCACCAATAAGGAAGCAAACCAGCTCTGTGAACGCTTACAACTACAGCAGCGCACCAACATCGATTTTGAACCACTGGGAAACCTATAAATCTCCAAGACCCAAAGACATGCGACGAAATCTCAGTCGACAGTCAAAGAAAAAAAAAAAAAAGTGCCACAGATATCAACAAAAGCTACAACAACAAGTCAGCATCAACATCAACATCAACATCATCAACAGAGACCAAGTTTGGAACAAACATAAAACTCTGCAAGTAAACTGGATGAAAAAAATTTGAAGAAAAAAAACGAGAAAATTTCAAAAAAGATACAAAAGTATCTATCTCTCGCTCTCGTTCAACTCGCTCGCTGCCATATAAATACAGAATGAAATACAATGCTGTCCGCTGCTGTATTGCATGCCACACTCACATTGCATACCGCTCGCTCGCTCGTTCGCTCGGCGTTGAAAACTTACAACGACTAAACTTAGTTTCACCTACCAGGGTCCAAGGGGATTACGCAGAGCATAAAGTAAAAATAACCTCAACTAAGTTCACTGGGGCGAGGTTGAATGAACTCTACACGAAAAAAAAAAAAATATATATATATATATATAAGTAAAGAAAAAATAAAGAGCAAACAGATATTTTTGTAATGTTGTTACTGTTGGCTCCGGTTCCAACTTGTTGTGGAGCGCAGCGCAATAGGTACAAGTCTACAGGTCTCCAAAAACTTTCTGCTTCTGTTGCTCCATGAAGCTGGCAACTTTTAATGATCATTAACAGATGCGGAAAATAGCAATCAGCATTATGACGTCGCGTTTCTTTGGTTTGCCAGCAAAACTCTGATATCTCTGCTGAAGATTTACTCTTTACATTGTACCGAAGCTCTTTAAATTGTTGTAACGACTAAGTGTGGTGTGGCAGTCTCCAGTATTTCTCTTAGCTTTTGTACGCTTACATGTTGCACGCTTATTTGGCTTGGTTTACACACAAAACTTTTAATTATATACACGAATTATCTAGAAATAGTTAAATGAACATAGGCTTGAGGATGTATTTATTAAAAATTTATGAGCTTTGAGTTGCATAAAATATAAAACACTTTTGGGTGGCAAACTCAAATACAGAAGGGATTTAATTTTTTTCTACTCTTCATTTTGTCAAAAACAATTTTTAAGTTTTTCTGTGAGAAATTCCACTTTTCATACTTCTTGATCGTAAGATTTCTAGGAAATTCTTCTAAAAATTATTTACATGGAGTGTTTTATGTGTCTACAATACAAGTATGCTGTTTCTGGATGTTAGCTCAATAAGTGGAGAGTTAATTAGTGGGAAAGCATCCGGAAAATTCTCGGGAGCCAAGCTCTACCGCCAACGGTAGCACAAAATACAATTTAACACCCTCCCGCAGTTGGTATAAAAGGAAATAGGAAGGAAACTTTCTCAACAGTCGTCATCCAGCATAAAGCTATTAGGCTATGAAAATATTAAGAATAGGCCATCCAAGAATCATTAACGGTGCAAGAGATCTTCTGCAGGGCACAGATTAAGTATTTGCTCAAATATATTTTAATAATGAATACGATGTCTAAATTTCTTTTTGTTTAGAATGATATAGCTATAAATGTAGATTGAATGACTACATCATTAGTCGTACAAATAACTAATTCAGTAGTTAAATACCTAATCACTAGTGAATTTACAGTTCATTTCGGTCTTTTTCTTTTCTTCCTCGGTTCCATTCTTTTCTTCTATTTATTCTTTTATTTTTATTAAGAGGCAAGTGTATTTTTTGAAACACATTTTAAGCAAATTTGCATTTGTCTACAATATACCTATTATTTTTTATACAAATCGGTTAAATATTTTGGACATAAAAGGAGTCAAAGATTTTCACTCACACAATGAAAAACACACATGCATATTTTATTCCTCTCTCTCTCTCTCACTCTCTTGCAAAGTTCTGACTACGTTTTCATTTGGCTGGTATCTATATATTAATATGCAAACTGTTTTTTATCATACAAATATGTATATATTCGTACATGTAGTAGGTGAAAAAGAGATATATCATTGGTAGCGTTTATTGTGTAAATTTGCATAAAAGCACAATTTTATGTATTTTACTTTTATAACACTTTTATAACACATTCGGGAGCACATACAACAGTACCCGCCACAACACAAACCATACAAGTATGGCTGACCTAGGAAAACTATGGAATTTTCTGGTGCTATATATGTACATCTTCTTCTATAGACTAATCTATATTATAAGTGAAATATTTGATTAGCGCAAAAGTTCGGATTTAGACCAATACTAGTAATTATAAATCCGGACAAAAACTCATTTCAAATTGAAACAGACTACCAACATCTTCGGTGACTTCTGTGGCAAAGGTTACCAGCCATTAGCAAAGGTCTATTGTCCTATCATGAGTTGAGGCGAGAATTACGCTCATGTTGGAGTTTGGCTCAAAGGGTTCAGTAGAAATCTCAAAGATTGAACTCACTAATATGTAAAGCAAAGTTTGTAAAATCTTTGATATTGTTTTATAAAGTTTGTTTTCATAATTTCAAAAGCAAAATCAATATTATCACAACTGAAATTTTCACTTACGTGGTTCAGAACACTCTTTGGGGGAAAAACTCCACTAAAAAGAATATTATGTTATGAACATAAAGAGAAAAATAAATTTGTTTGTACTAAACAAAAATGGGTTGGGGGGGGACGTTCGCCAGTACCCCTTGAATCCGCCAATGCATGTTGGTAACTTTGTCTAATCTGATTAATGGTTGTATATATAAGTACCTTTTCTCATTACTTACTTACCTATGTGGCGCTACAATCGTTTTTCTGTCATGACCGCACGTAGGAAGGCGCACCAGCCGCTTTAGTCTGGTGCTCGCTGGTGCCAGTTGTTGTTAATACCAAGTTTGCGGATGTCGTCCCAGACTTAGGGTTTCTTTGTCGTAAATCAAACCCAGAAAGAATCCTTAATTAAAGGGAGTTGCCTTCTTACACCGGATGGAATATTTAGAGCATACCCCACGAATACGTGCCTAATGCACGTTTGTGAGCTGCTTCGGCCGTTGGCAAAATAATCATTTTTAGCCATTAACAAGTTAATGCCAATCAATGATTTTCGCCACTAATTTGAACATATGAAAACGACTCCAATCCCCACCTTATCTCATTACTCAATCTATTTACGACTAATGGATTAAAAACTTCGTAATTAAGCTAAATCTCCTTCCTTTTTGTCTACATTTTGAAATTTGGTTTTGACCTCTGGTAGTGAAAACTGTCATCACTTGTAAAAGTTAATCTCGAACGGACGGAGAGAGAAAAGAGGCGATAAACGGATGACTACCATAGATTTAATGTGTCCAGAGAAGTGAAAAAATCTAGGGGGAGGTGAATGTGGTGGTTGTGATGGTAATGTGTCGTAAATTTTGTTACTTTAGCCTGAAAATTAGATATTATTAAAATAGATTACGAGTACATTTAGCGGATGACCAAATAAGAATGATTGAATAAAACATCAAATTGATTCTTATTCATGGTGCGCCGATTTGCCTGCTCAATGAAGTAAGGCCCAAATTCAAACATTCGGGAAGCTTGAAGCGAAGCTTGCTGAAATGGCAAACTATACTGAATGTTTTGACAGTTTGATATCATAAATATCTCCGATAGTTGCTGAGATATTGCTATTGGAACAATTATCTAAGACATTTATTCACCCGTTAGAACAAAATTCAATTCGTTTTTGTAAATATATCTTCTGCCTTCCGGTTAGACGGGCAATTTATCTTTTAGTGCATTAGAATGCATCGATGCTGAAAGCAACTACTTTAATTGAATGAATGAATTAATATCACAATTTTCAAAGCCGTCAGAGCAATATATCACTTTCCTGTTTGCCATATCACAACCCATAATTTAATTTGTTATGATCTGGTTGCATTAACGAAGTCAACACACACACACACACACACATACACACTTATGTTCGGCGAATTGCCAGAAGATCATCACATTTGTTGCAATAAAATGCACAAGCTCAATTAAAAATCGCAAATGAACAGAAAGACAGGCAGACGGACAGACAGACAGACAGACAGACAGACAACGCTAGACTAGATTTTTAAAGGGAAAGAGAGTTTGATTCAAGTGAGATTAAGTAGCAACAGTGGCAAACATGCATATAGAAACATATACAATTAACTTATCGCACATTTCCGGAAACTGCCCACACAACATCAGCATCAACATCAACATCAGCATCAGCATCAACAAACATCATCCCGGTCTCAGTACCGGCAGCCACCCGCCGACCACAATATCATCATTGTCATCATCGTGCAGATTAAATGAGGAAATTCACCGAGTGTGTGCGAATATCTCTAGACTCTTAATATGAACATACATACATATATATATATATATATATATATATATATATATATATATATATATATATATATATATATATATATATATATATATATATATATATATATATATATATATATTGTATTTTGTTGTTGACATCCAATTACAGCGATTTCCTTCCTCATTAAAGGCAAAACTATAGTGAAACCGCAACCAAAGCTACAGATATACCTACAGATGCATATACACTAGGGAAGCCGATGCCAGCGGACAGAGTGTGCTGAAATTTAACTCAAGCGTCAAATATTATAACAAAATGGGAAATATATATATGCTATGCACGAAGTTAACTTTAAAAGTACTTCGAATTTGGTAAGTTTAGTTTAATATGTGTCTTAAGAGTTTTCCACGAAAATATTGATAAGTAGGCAACTAATGGCTGAAAAAGTCACTGTACCAAGTTTCAATTTGATATCAGTAAAAACTGTGTAACTAGTTTCCAACAATAAGTACGAAGCACAGATAGACGGACATGCCAAGATCACTTCAAAAATATTAGCGTTCACGCTTACTATGTTTCGTTAAATTTCCAGATAGTTATAAAGTTACCCTCTCTTATGCTATAAACAAATAAAATAGTAAAAAAATAGAAATCAAATGCCCACAAAGTCAGAGCTCAAGCTCAGTGTAGCCACGACAATTATGCATTGTGTGGACATTGTCTACAATGCATTTTATGGCAGACTGCATTCAGTGTGCCAATGAATGAGTGAGTGAGTGAGTGAGAATGATTGTGTAAGAAAGAGAGCAATGCTGGGCTGCATGCTTAAAGTACAACAACCCACCAAGTCAACGACGACGTTGGCATCTCAGTCGTACGTCTATGTAGCTTTCCATGAAGGTTTTTGAACCTAAATATCGAAAACAGAAGGTGGCTTGAAGAGTCTTAAATCGAAGTCGATTGGGAAATAATTTTTATAGGCAACACAGAGCTGTGATTCTACATATTTTTCTGTGTTTCTAAGATAAGTTAATAATAACCTCAAAATGAAGAGATTTGGAGAAACAGAGAGAGAGAGAGAAGGAGAGAGAGATAAGGATTCGTCAAAGATTTGCACTTAGCCTCACAGAACGCCTGGCAGAATGAGTATCCTATCTAAAAAAGCAACTTAGGACATATGTTCTGTCAGATACTTTAGTTCAGGGGCACACACCAGTACATCCAAAATTTTTCACTGGTTGTTGCAAAGAGCTCTTTGTATTTGTGTGCTGTCAAAAGGCTGAAAATCAAATAAAACCACAAAGCAAGCGAAACTGTTGCTGTATTGCACTTTGTTATAGCCACTGGACCTCAGCCTAATGACTCTTGAGTGACTGCACAACCGGCAGTAATTGTACATATGTATTTATTTTTTCATTTATACTAAGCAGAAGCGAAATTACTTGCTACTACACTTTTCCAAAATGCAATAGTATGCGAGTGCTCATGGTTGAATAATATAAGATACCGAATTCGCTCTCTTAACTGTTCTTTCAACGGTATAGAGAATACGAGTATTTATATTTTGCCAACTGAAAATATATGAAGCGAAAGCAAGAATGAGAGCAGCTAGACGTAATACGTCACATTATGTTATTCCACCATGCGTCTGGCTATCTATGGTATAGCCGCTCGTTACTATACGCAGAAAGATAACGAAGAATGATGAAATTAATTATCTACAATAATTCCTTTGGTTCATGGTTCAATAATATAATGTAGCGTAATCCAGCTAGCTGCTCCCTTTTTTGTTCCTTTCGGTTTCTTTGTTTTCAGTTGGCATAAAAGAGAAAAAAGTATACTCCATCTCTGTTGCACTCTAACGTTCTCAGCATTCAAGAAATTTAAAGAAAGCGAATATGCTACTTTGTATTATTCTACCATGATATGGTTAATGCAAGGAGCAGCGTGTGTGTGCGACATTACTCAACCCATTACAACATCAAATGTGCATGTAAAGCAAATGACCTGGGCACCTCCGATATAGGTAATAACACACTCTCTTCTTCGTGAGAGAACATAACGAGCATCACTACGATAAACGGACGCTGTGTGCAGAAAAATGATATTTTCTAATATAGACCAGTATACGTTTATATTGCTGTATTATAAGCCACTTAGTTCAATTCTCTGCTCAGAACAAACAAACAAAAAAATATTCCCAAATAATTTTGATTTCAAATAAATTCGGCCAAATTTGATAATATAGCGAAACGGATGAATTTTGGCCTTCAGCTTAAAATATTTAGAATATCTTGTACGTAAATATAATCACGGGCCATAATAGGAACAATACAACTGCATGGGTTGTACGTAATTCTTATAACCTTGTTTGTTGCTGAGAGAAAAGTCCGGACCCATGTGGAATTCACACACACACACACACACACACACACACACACACACACACACACACACACACACACAAGCAGTGGAACTTTCATCGTATATTCATACTATATTTCTAAATGTTCTTTAAATAGATGAAAAAATCAGGAACCGGCTGGAAAAACTAACTATGCACACTCTTCCATGTTGTTCTAACTTCTTAAAGAGAGCTTTATACAAAAAAAGGTGTTAGTTTAATTTGTGTGTATTGAAAAAACTTCAAACCACCCTCGCAGTTATACTTTATCTTGTACACTTTACAAATATTTTACGTTAAAGACGAAACGACAAACTTTTAACAATAATTATTTAGCACTTGCAGCTATAAAAATAAAAACAACAACGAAAAACTTGAACTATTTGCAGCGCAAATAAAATTTATAATAAAAGTCAAAGCCACCAACGAAAAAAGAGTATTGCAAAAAAAAAAAACAAAAAAAAAAAATAAAGAAATATCTTAAAGTTAAACGTGAAAAGTGAAAGTTTGGCGCGGTTGCTCAGGGCTGTGCTGCGTCTAAAAGTTTATTGCGCTCGCGTTGCAACAAGTCTGCAAATCTGCAACTGCATGCAACACATTTCGCACCGCTATGCAAAGAATCTCTCCGAACCGAACGAAGCTGAAGTCTTGAAGTAGTCTCAATTGTTGTTCAAACTTTTGTTGCAGCTAAGCACGCGATTTTTATTTTTATCAAGTTCTAGCATAAATCTAATGCGCTCATACGACAGACGTCCGCACTGCAATTATCATTTTGTAATTATATGTAAGTGGTAAGCAAGAAGATACTTACTAGTCGCTTAGTTAGTACATACTAGAGTTAGTTGCAATTGTATCTACTAGCTAATCATTTGTGTGCAATGCAAAGATGTGCTAAGGAATGCATTCCAAGAGATGCACAGATACATATTCGTAGATAGCTCGATACTTATTTTTAAATTTCTAAGTAAAACTGCTGCTACTTTTTAGAACTTCAACTCAATTGGAACAAAATTTGCTTAAGATAAAACAATAAAGAGGATGCATACGTGGGTTATTTTATAAGTTTCTGCAAAATAACGAATTTGCTGGAATATTTACTATCACAATTTCTAATTATTTTGGTAAGATTTTCAGTTAGTTAAAACCTTTAGCTAAACTGAACGCTATTGACATATTTATTATACTCTTTGCACGTAGCTTCGAAGAAATGGCGTCACTATTACTGATAGCTCCAATACAAACCTATGGCCCGAATTGTGGGAAACTTCATTCTTAAATAAATTTTGTTTTGGGTGTATTGAATATCAGGTCAATATCGCTAAAATATCGAACAATCCCAAACCAAATTGTGGCATAGTTTACGGTCTTTATATGGACCATTTCCATTTTATCCAATATGTATATAAGAAGCTTGGTTTATTACAACAGCGAATTAATACGTTTATTAATATATTTAGTTTTATTTATTAATTAAGTCGACATATGTCTTCGCTTAGCGCCAAATACTGACTCCACTTCCTCTTAACCTGTGCATGACAAAATGTCAGTCACCTAAATAATAACAACACCTACTCAGTAGATGCTTCTTTCTTTTATGATTAATCAAATTAAACTTATTAACTAATACTAAATGTACAAATTTAAATTAAGTTTCTTAACAATTATTACATGGATCAAGCTATCATTCATACATTTTAGTATGTTTTATGACACGACCGATTCGTGTTACATATCTAACCGAAGTCGGTATTACAATTACTTCAGTGTCATTTGAGTTTCATATTCTGATTCCGAGCCATTGGTTACGTTTCCGACTGGGAACTCGGTTTCATTCTCAACAACATTTTCCATAGGATTTACATTATTTTGAATTAGATTTTCCTTGAATCAGAGTAGCTTGATGTTACATATTCTTCAAACAATAAATCACTTGCAATAAATCGGCGAATACATCTGAAATAATATTCAATTGCGTCTTTAGCAATATCTGTAATTTTCGTAATGCCGTTCTTTACTATTCTTTTTTTTTTTAATATAACCAAATCGACCACCTTCAAGGTTGGTAGCGACTATCAAAATAAAACTTTTGCTTTTTCTCTTCTTCTTCTTCTTCTTCTTCTTCTTCTTCTCCTTTTGATACACTATTTCTGATCAGTAAATTTTTCCGTTACTGGCAACCTTGTTTTAACTAACCAACTAAACAATAGTTCTGTTAGTTTTATTATACTCTAGAATCCTGTACTGATATTTAAATGAATTTAAATCGTGAGACACTCCCGGAAGGCAAAACCGTACATTTAACGAATTCGTTTTCGCCAAATCTTCCCAAAGTTGAAAGGCAAAATCGAAATGCATATATTCTGTAAAGATGGCTATTCTGGACTTGCACAATGTTTTTATAATATTGTCGAAATTCAGTTTCTTTCTAAATTTAACCTCTAAGTAATAAGAAACTATGAAACTCAACATTCGCCTTCTAATATTTAGAGCATTTAATAGTTGTATTCGAGACAATAAAAATATAACATTTTTATTAATAAATGCTTTTGAAGTGCATTAAGTTTTTAGAAACTTTGTTTTTTTAACTCTCTCCAGTACTAAGTTCTTCTATCTCCTCAACCCGAAACTGCCATAAAAAGTAAAACAATTTATTTCTTCCAGGAAGCTTCTTTTATGTTAAAAATGCAATCATTCTTTCTTAAATAGTTTCTGAAATTTATCAATTTTAATTTATGTGCCATTTTTGGGTCCTTTCTCGTCCAATAATATACCATCGATGAATCATTTTTATGTACAATTAGCTGGACCCGGCGCATTGCTGCCCTTCCCCTGCCCTTTCCCCATCCCCGTTCCTGGGCCACCGGTTTATCCTGCTCCCTTTCCTATGCCCCTTTCCCTGACCTCTCTTGCCCCTCTTGATCGCTTCAACATGTGTTTAAAATTCCATAACTCTATTTTAAATAGATGCAAAGATATAAGGATATAAAATACGAATACCCGTTACTGACCTTCCCAACGGCCCTTCCCCTGCCCACCTTCGCCTGTCTCCTTCTCCATGCCCCCCTTCCACCTTCCTCCTTCCTCCTGCCACCCTCCCACCTACCCTATGCCACTTCCTCCCTTCCTCTCTCTCTCAATTTACATTAGAAAGCATCTTATGTTCTTCTCCAAGCTCCCATCTGTCTCTATACCAAAATACATGACGCTGGTACCATGCCTTCCCCCCCCTTCTTCTACTCCTGCTCCTCTTCCCCACTTCCCCCTGGCCCCCCGAACCCATTATCATGTATACAAATTATTTTATCGGATATATGTATGGAGGCGTAGCTCGCAGCACCATTGTACTATGCCCATAAACTTCGCGCAAGTGCGAGCAAGAAGTTAACAAAATTTTATCGCAATGGTTTAGAAACGCAAAACATTCATTTTTATGCATATAAATATATAGATATATAGTTTAAACTCATTAGAGTAGTCCAAGAAGTGACCGATCTGGCGTCAGATGGCACTTGAAGTTTTGTCACCTGAAAGAGGTACCACCTATCATTAGACTACATTCAAATTTTGAGCAATCTGTAACACTAAGTTTCTGTTTGACAGCAATTGAAAGCAAAGATGAAAGAAATCAGAAGGTTGTCGCGCTGATCCAACTACTGCTTGGCATCTGATGTGTTGTGATGGATTCATGTTTTGTCCAGTTTACAAACGCATTTATTCAATTTATGCTCATATCGAATCTTTTTCTTTTTGATGCCCTCTTCTCAGTTGAGCTTACATTCTGTTTGAATACAGAATTGTAACAAGCCCACACCACGCGTACGACGCCATACTTCCAATATAAATGAATGACCTACTCCTTGCTGCTAAGCATATAAACTACATTATATAAGCGAATTCTATATATAGTTATTTTATTGTATTTATATACTTACAAGCATATACTAAATACAACAACAAAAATAATACTTTATGTAAAAATGTTTTACATTTTTTGTAAAAGCTGCCAGGATATGCGCCATACATACATATGTGTATATATAATAGGAATAAGCTACTGCCGCCCCAACTACCACATTCAGTATAGAGAATGGTAGTTACAAAAAGCAGCAACAACAATAACTTGGAGTTTATATTTGCCTTGCAACATGCGAATGGACGATTTGCTTACATACTTACTTGTATACAACATAATACTCATGTAGGATACAATATAAAGTACAAATCTAAACATATGCTGCATACACTCATATATGTGTCTGCAGTATTTTGTATAAAGCAAAAGTTTCATGGGTGAAGGGCTGACAGAGGGGAAAAACGCAGCCAACAAGCAACAACAACAATAACAAGGGGGGGGCAAGGTAGGCGTGGTAATCAAGAAGGATATAAATGTACAACAAACAAAACATATACAAAAACATGTCGACATGATACCGTTATACGACGTGCTAAATGCTGACGCAGGACGTTCTGAATGGCATCGTCGTCGTTGTCCTTTGTCAGCGATGAGGCTGAAGCAGAGGATGATGATGCCACTTGCGCGCAAATCCTGCGAACCTATTCGTATTTCATATACTTATGTCGCTGCGTCTGTATTTGTATTGCGTGCATACACAGCTATACACAAAATATAGGCAGACATACATGCATGCCATGCAGAGTTGTGTGCGAGGACTTCTATTATGTTTATTTCTTTTTCCGCATCAGTAGCAAAATACTATATTTAAATACGAGCGTTGTGTGAAATGTATTTAGATATTGTAAAGTATGTATATACTGAAATGCTGCTAGAGCCTATATAGCAGATTGAAACGAGTTGCGAGAATTGATTGGGATACATTAGCCTTTAAGTTATTCCAAACGTCCAATGAAAACGGCGAAGCCAAACAAATAAATCAAAGCTCATTTAATATCACCAAAGCTACGCTAAGTTATGTGTACACATAGTAATAAATGTTTCTTGCTATATGCTGTGTATGGTTTTTGCACACTAGCGTTTGTTAACTTGCTTAGTAATTACTCTACAGTGCTGTGCGCTTAAAATGCTGCAACGGCACAAATTTTTTAATGACTGAGGAACGAATATATGAGGAATATACTCTTGATCAGCTCAACGAGATGAGTCGAGTCGATCTAGCCATGTCCGTCTGTCTGTCTGTCTGTCTGTCTGTCTGTCTGTATGTTGTTGCGCATTTTTTGGGGATTAATTTTTATGATATCCAGTTGAAATTTTGCACATACTCTTCTTTTTATTGCAGTTTAATAGAGTATCAAGATTCACTTTTTGGGGTAGCCAACATACAAACCTACCGCCCACTTTTGACTTTTTGTATGAAAACTTCTTTATTAAACTCAACATTATGTTGAAATGCGATATGGTGCCTTTTTATAGACTGCCGCTTGACATACATAGACTAATGGGCGTGACCCACCCACTTTTTTGGGTAGCCCCCATATTGATATTAGCCATATAAATATTAGCTTGAAATTTGATTTAGTGGATTTTAGTGGACAACTGCTTCGTATAAACATACAAATGGGCGTGTCGCGCCCACTAATTGAGGTAGTCCCATATAACCCACAGCTTACTTTTATGCATTTGTATGGAAAACGTCGATATCAACTTGAAATTCGATATGGCGGCATCTACACATCTACTACAACGCTTCATACACATTCTACTAGTGGACGTGTACCGCCCACTTTTTGGGATAGCCCCTATTTAAACCACCACTTTTATGTTTTACAATACTATTAAATTTCGTTTTTTCTTGTTATAATTTTACTGTTTCTCAGCTCGTGTCAGTGTGTCTGGATGTTGACCATGGACACGCGCTAGCTATGGATGACTGAACTAGATTCTTAAATTTCATTTAGAAAACTGTGAGGTGAAAGCATTTTTAGCGACACACCGTTTAATTGATAGACGAATATGCTCTTTAACTCTGTAAATGCATAAACTGCTCGCAAATTATAATATGCGCTTTATATGTTAAGACGGTTGAAATCTTTGGCGTTCAAAATATTCAACCAAACTTTACAAAATATTGACTATGCACTATGGGGCAAATGAAATGGTACTTAACTAATGCGCCTACAACAGTTTGCTCTACCAACATGTTTAGTGTGAATTGCACTTTAGAGCGTCACGGAGATAGAGAAAATTTGTTCGCTATTCTGCCAAATGTAAACAAAAATACCGAACGGAATAAAAAAGAGAGCAGCTATGCGGAATACGATACATTATATTATACTACCTATGGACTAAACATTAAAGTGCATACAAAGTTGCAAATAAGAAGAGAATGGACAAATCAAATTCCTCTTTTTCATTGTGTGTTTACAGCGGCGCCAAAGCAAAACAACACATTTTCGTCTGTTGCTTATTCATATACCGTTGCCCACTATGAGTTTTTTGTAATTTTTTTAGTAAATTGAGAGAGCTGAGTGCGGGAGAGAGCTCATGTCTTTGCGATTATTGATGGTCTTACCTGATGCTTACTTACTTTAGACGCAATACAAAATATACATTCGTTCCTACTAATCATCGATCGAATATGCTGTATTTAATGGGGTTAAAATGGGTGTGAACTTTTTGCTCTTGCCTATTTATATACAGATTAAGAAATACTGAGATAGAATTTATTTAAAATATTATTATATTAACAGTATTCTATTAAATTTAAGAACCTGCATTGTTAATTTCTATAATTTTTAATACATCCCTCGTACATTAAATTGTGTAAATAATATGCTACATGCTGTTGAACAAGTCGATTAAATACTAAATGTATGCATGTATAAGTATACTACCACATGCACACACACTACTAAAGCACACAAAATCGTACATATGTAAGTATATTGCATATATGTACATATGTGCAGATATGTAAACGCTTATGTTTATTTTATTTCAGAGAATTTTATCAGTCTATGGGTATATCACTGTTTTTTGTGGTTTCAGGCTCACTTACCTCGATACTCATTTATTTATTGTGTATCTTTTTTTTTTCTTTTTTGTATCAATATCTACTGCATATAAATATAAATACATACTCGCACACACAGATACTAAACGAGTATATACACATATAGATATATACAGAGAAGGATTTTAAACAGTGTAACAAAATCGAAAACATGTTTAAATTATACAAGTACTTTTCGAAAATTGACAGAGACATGGTTGAAAATTGCTGCCAACCTGTTAACATATCCTTTAAATTTTACTTAAGCAACTTACTCGAGGATTCATTCTGCATAGCAAGCAAGTTCACAAGGGTAGCAAAAAATCTAACATAAAATGAAATAAAATTTAACATTTACACTCGACTGATGCTCTCAACCGTATTCAAGTTTAAGTAAAAAAAAAAAAAAAAAAAAAAAATGCATCGTCTGTTTGAAACTTTTGTCGACTTTGATCCTCTTAGGTTAATTAAATTGCGTTTGCCTTGAAGCATGCTCGACGCAACATCAAAGCGGTGCTTAAGTGAGTTTGTAATCTTCAAAGCTTCAGATATTCGTAAATACTAGGCGCACAGCTTTGGACGAGCAGCAGCTGCTGTCAACCGGCGACCGGTCGCAGTCGACAACTCCCAGTTGGAATATTTTTGCTACTACTACGTGTACGAGTATGCACGATAAAATTGGCTGTTAAATTTTATTTACTCAGACACTCGTTGCTGTTGTTTTTTACTTTTTCCACACTTTGCTTTTTTTTTTTTTTTTGATTAGCGGATGTGTTGGATACGTGACAGTTCAGCAGGTTGGCCCCACTTTTTTTTTGTGTACAGGGTGCCTGAGTGGTTAAAATATGAATTTTTGAAGTTTTAGATGAGCAAAGATCTTCAAAAATCTTATCCAGCTATTAGTAAATGCTTTAGTATATTTTGGATCATATAGAATGCATGAACTAAAAAGTTGATATAGAAATTAATTAGTCTCCAATGCAACAACACTATTTTAGTACACATGGAGTTGTTTTTGGATGGGGAGTTCGATGAGGAGTTCGATGAGGAGTTCGGTTCAGAAGTTTTCATCTGAATGAGTTCATCAACAAACAAAATTGTCAAATTTAGAGCTCAGAAAATCCACACATCATTCATGAGAAACAAATGCATCCATAAAGAGCAACTATCTAGTTCGAATTTTAGTCAGGGCCTTATTTCTTTGAAAATGAAGTCGGAATTGCAGTGACTGTGAAGAATCTCTCGAAGATCAACTATAATTGATGTCGCAGGATGCCTATTTTGAGCAGCCCTGTCCTATCGCATCGCATTTTCTGTATTGCGGTGATGTCAGCCTTAAATTTGTCGAGAACATCAACCAGCTGGATATGTGCACTAGTCCTGTTGAGGGACAGGACATTCCCGGTGCATATCCGTAAATCTGGATTGTTAAAATTTTTGCGAGGGGTTAATCCGAGGCTTATTTTGTGTCTTCAGTGGTACGTTTTGTTTCTGCTGTGGCGGGAACCAAACCCAGCGCACCAACCCCAAATTAAGGGGAGTGGTTGTCTTCTCACAATTTGCTCACCACGGAGATTCCGTGGCTTACCCAGGGTATATGTGTCCTAGCGGACGTTTGTGAGCTGATTGAGCCGTTTGCAAAAGAATCGTAATTTGACCGCTCCCAAGAGAAACGGCCAAAGAGCTTTCCGCTACTGCAAACGACCCCATCCAATAGTTTAAGTTTAACTTAAAGTATCTGTATTTGCTTTTTTTCGATTACTTGTGCTTGCGACCATGTAACACTAACGTTTCTTTACTTGTGTTTAATAGTTCCGCTCTGTTATATCTATTGTTTAAAATTGTCGCAAGTTCTCAAAAGGTCAGTTTTTCAAAATTCTTAAAAAAGTAATCATTTTATATGAAAAAATTAAGTACAGATGGAATGTTTTTAAGCTACTCATAAGCTATGAAATATACGACAGCATTTGAAAGCACCCATTAACTATGCACCACAAATGTACGGGCAGTCAGTCCGCCCAAAGACCAACAGACATGTGTACACATTTCCTCTAACTTTCAACCTTTATATATAGGTATGTATAGGTGTCTATTTTTACACCAGAACAATATAGTAGCACACGCGCACATATACAAACATAATAAATATAAGTATATATAAGTGTACAAGGATAATGTAGAACAAGTCACCCCCAAAAGGTCGCAAAGGAATATCGCTTAGAGAAAAGCGACGGTGTAGCACGTGCGAACCCCAATATCACGACTGGCAATGTATCTATGTGATTTTTTTTTTTACATGTATTTGAGTTTGAAAAATATTTGCCGCAGTTAAACACATACACACATACATACATAGATGCAACTGTGCTAATGCCAGAAACGAACTGTCTGTTGAATGCTGTGCGCCTGTTAGCTTCTAATATCAAAATTCCTTGCATGCGTTAGAAATTAGAATTTTTCTAATACTTTGAGTGGAATGTGTATACGTATACAAATAGCGTCGCAAGAGCATAAAAGAGCGTTAGTGAGACAAAATGAGAGCATGTTGGCACAGAGCTTAACTTTATGTGGGCGCCGTGGGTGATGTATATAACTTACTATAGTAAATTACTTTAACTGAGGTAAAAGCATGCCGCAACATTTACCTTGCTGCACGTTTAAAGGTTCGTTTTGTATTTATTTATTTATTTATTTTTTTTTTTTTTTGTTAAATGTTTAGGTGTAATATTCAAGCGCACCTACGGGAAAACGAAACAACGTGTGCTACAGTTTAAGCTGTACGCCTGTTACGTACAGGTAAATTATGCAATCTTTATCAACAAATGTGTGTCTAACAAATTTAATTTAAAAAAATACAAAAAAGTGAATATACAGGTGTTTTCAGGTATGGCACTCATGCTACTTGATAAGCGACATAAAAGTATTATGGCTATGTATTTCGACTAGAGGCCTTAAATAGTTGCTACAGCTACAAATAAAAATAAAAAAGAGCGCGCTCTTACTCAATCAACTTGGCGCGCATAATAATAATAAAGGTTTATTTCATAAATTACAACAAGGCGTGCAGCATTTTGTAGCACGAAGCATTTAAAGCGTAAAATATTTTATTTAACAAAGCTTGTACTACAAGTATATACAAAAAGATATTTTAACTGCATATATGCAAGTAGTTTTTAAGTTTAACTATTAGTAACTAAATAAAAGTATGTATAGTTAAATTGTATGATTGTACAATGTACAAGCAATATTGAAATGTATATAAACAGCTACATTGCACAGATACAGCCATCAGATATAGCTACATAGCCACAGATACATATTGTACATGTACAGATACCTTGTATAATAAACTAGAAACTATTATTGTTTCAAAACTAACAACATTACCATATCGTTGCAGCAGGCGTACAGCAAAAGTAGCAGCATAGCACAAAACTATTACACATATGCTAAGTGTGTGTGCGTGTGTGCGTGTGTGTGTGTGTGTGTGTGTGTATAGAATAGTTTGCACATACAGATACAGTAACTACAATATATATAAAAACACCCACACATCTTATAAGACTATTTTCGACTTATTTGTTGGAGTGTGAGTAACTGTCCGAACTGAAACGAAAGCAAAAGCGTCCTGCGCGTCATAGCAAAATATGTGAAAAGAAACCAAAAAAAACTACACACATGTAGCTATACAAGGCACATGTAGATACTTCACACTTACTATGTATCTAGATACATGTGTGGATTTTCTTTACTTTATAAATGTATAGCATAGCTTAGGGCGCACAAACCGGCAGTATTAGAGTTGTAAACTACCCTTTTGCTTAGACCCTTAAGCTTAGAATTCTTTTTTTTTTTTTTTTTTTTTTTGAACCAACGTTTTCTAACACAATGCAAGCTAGTTAGTGAAAGTAACCCTCGTTGTGTCAAAGCGTTAGGAGAGCATAGAAAATAGCGCCAGCTAGTCGTCGTAACTATTTAGTAGACAAAAACTATGCTGAAAAGAAAAATATTCTAAACAGTATAAGCCAATCTACTAGTTTAAGCTACAAAACATGAAACTCCTCCAGAAAAATAGGGCTAAAACATTTAACCGCGCTATTTGTGCTGAAAAGTATGCAACAAGTTGTTGGCAATTTTTTGGAGCTCATATAAAAATACCGACATTAGGCAAGCAGCGCTCGGCAAGCCGCTGCCAACATTCCAATGTGTACAAAAATGAAAACTTTTCCAAAAATGTGTACATTTTTGTTCCACGTTTTTTTTTTTTGTCTTTTTTTCTGCTGTTTTTTTTTTTTTTTTGGGGGCATTGTTAAACAAATGTTTGTTGCATATTTTCGGGCGAATTGAGCGTTTAAGCTGTTAGTGAAGCTGTACTGTAGCATAGCAACAACTAATTTTACATTAACAGCTAAATGACAGAAAAATCAACTTACAAAACAGTTTTTTAACAGGCTAACAGAATTTGTAACACACGTGGCTAACATGTGCACGGTGTGGGAGGGAGTAGCAAAATAAAAGAGAGAGAGCAAACAGAGTCAAACTTACACTCAAATAAGTAACTAGAATATTAAGATAGAAAGAGAAAGCGATATACATATAAAGTACGGTACGCGAATCGCGCGCTTAGTTTACTGTCATCGATTTTGTGCCTTTTTATATATGTACACTACACAAATCGCGTGGAAAAGTATATTAGTATTTTGTTGAAAAGTTTGTAACACGGTGTAGAAGATTTTGCGAGTTTCAATGTTCTCGGAATAGTGGTTTTGGAACAATAAGGTTATTATTATCTTAGAATAGTTCACACAATAACCCTGCCAATTTATCGATATAGGCAATGTTTGAACTGACATCCATGTATCAAATTAGCGTTTTTTTTTTTCGAAATTTACGGATTTATTGAGCAAAAATGTTTACAAATATATTATTCAAAGTATTGTTCATCGCTGGCCACAACTTTTTCTTATCTTTCTGGCAATTTTCGGATACAAGCTCGGAAGAACGACTCGTCTTTTAAGGCAATCCAATCATCGACCCATTTTTTGCATTGTTCATATGAAGTGAACTTCTGCTGGGACAGGCCATGTGTCATCGACCGGAACAAGTAGTAGTCGGAAGGAGCGATGTGTGGCGATTACGCCGGGTGGGGTGGGACTTGTCATTTCAGCGTTTCCAAGTAGGTCTTGACCGGTTTTGCAACATGTGGCCGAGCGTTGTCATGCTGCAAAATCACTTCGTCGTGCCTTTCTTCGTATTCCGGCTGTTTTTGCTACAGTTCGCGACTCAAACGTATAAGTTGAGTCCGATAGCGTTCCCCCGTGATCGTTTCATTCGGTTTGAGCAGCTCATATTAGATCACGCCGCGCTGGTCCTACCATGAATATTCGGCTTTGCGAAGGATGTTGATGACTGTCCGGGCAAAACCCATGACATTTTGCACTTGGGGTGTCATAATGGTTCCACTTTTCATCGCCAGTTACAATGCAATGCAAAAAACCTTTTCTTTTTTGGGCACCGAAAATTTATAGCCACTCGCAAAATAGATGGTGCCTCGTCCCATATACGAGGGCTGCTATTTATATTTCGGAAACTGGCAACACCATAATAAAGTTTGACATTTTTTAGCATAAACGTACTCACATAGTTTTGATGTACAATTGCTATTTCTTTTGTTTACAGTGAGTTGAGAAAAGTAATTTGGCCAAAAAATGGAAATTCAAGAGAAGGTTTTCGTTGGATTATTTTGTTGTTGCTGTTGCTGTTGATAGATGAAGAACAAACCATATATTGTATCCTTACCCAGTATTGCCATTTTAGATATTAAAGAGTGAGTCAACGCAGACTCGACATCCAAGTGTAAGAAAGACAAAAAAAAAAAAATGTTAAATGGCAATGCTTTCAACTTTATATCCATCGTTCCCACTCACACCTACTCTGCCATACTATGTATATTGTTGGCCAACAACTCTTTAGTTGTTGTTCACTTTTTCACTGTTTTCATTGTTGGTAAACAAATTTAATTGTAATTTGTTTTTGCGTCTCTGTCGCGCACATTGTTATTGATAAGCTGGTAAATTCAACCATGTTGGCGAAGTTGATAAACTATTTTTTTTTTTTTTTTATTATTGGAAATTAAAAGCTTTCTTTGTCAACTATGTTAAATTGTAAAATCAACAACGGTTTTTTCTTTCTGTGCACAAAAAACCAAACAATATGCTTTTACATTGTATGACAACACCAATTTTTACACTGAAATTTATTTATCCCTATTCTTTAATTGTGTACCAATTCGCATCGCTGTACTTCAAACAGCTTCAGAGTTATAAGGACTATACTTTAAGGGCATAGCACAACCCAGTTTTACAGTTAGGACATACTAATTTTCATTAAAAATTCTACTCATAGCTGTACAGAGTATAAAATAGTTGTTTATTTAAATTATTGCTCTTACTTCTCTGTTTACAAACTTTTTGTTAAAGCCACTATTTTTATTATTTTGTTTGGAATCTAGAAACTTACTTAACAACTCATGTATTGGTCGAAATATTTTTATAAAGGCAGTCCCAGAAGTGCACGGCCTGACGTCGGATGGGGCTGTTTATATGTGTATAAAAATCTTTTTTGCAAGAGGTATCAGTATCATTAGGCTACGGTTTTGTTTTGAGCAATAGCCGGACGGACAGAAAGTAAGTGGTTGGCGAAATTGGCGTTTAACGCTGGTTAACCGCAATATGATCAAGTTATTGTGCCGTTTCATGGGCGTGGATGAAAGATGCAAGCATCACAACACACCAAAGGCTAAGTAGTAGTCGAAACAGTGGGCACGGCAACTTTCTGATTTCTGTTCGCCTGTCTGCCTTTCATGTCTGCTCTAATTGGCTCTTATTGCCAAACTTAAATTAAAGAATTAAAAAAAAATTTTTTGTTTTAAAACAACACGCGTCATTTGACTTCATGACGGTTACTTCTGGAACTACCCACATAGTTTGACCAAGCACGTCGATAAATTGATGCTCTATTGAATCGTTGGTTTACGTAACCACTTACATTACTTTCAATAAAAACAACAAATTATTAGATTAGATCATGCCTGTTCCAAGTTTCACTTTCGAGAAGATTTTGCGAAAGTGAATTCAATTTAAAAATTTTAGTTGGCATACATACGTAGGGTATTAAGGTTTCGGTTTCACTAAAATTAAAGTTTTTTTTTCATGTTCTGGTTATCGTTGTATGGATTTAAGTTGTACAAGAAGTTCGAGTGCGATACACACACACACACACACGGATACATTTGCTGCTAATAAGTTTTGCCGGAAGTGTGCTAAATAATTCACTTCCGTTTTATGCCTGCTGTGCACGTTGTTTGCCTGGTAGAAGAAAATGCAGCAGTTCCGCATTCACGTTCAGTTAACATTTCAGCTTCAAATTGAAGCGTTCGCGATTGAAGTGTGTTGTGTATCTCCATTGCTCTCTAATAATCTCTCTTTCTAACAAATTAATGATGTTTTTCCCGTTTTTATTGATTCGCATAACGGTAAAGCTATTGATCCGTTGCATGCATATGACACGGCTAACATAAAAATCTGGCAGAAACTTTTACTTCCGCAAATTCCATCCAATTAGAGTGCTTCTTCACTATTGAGCGAAGCGAGTTTCAAAAAAAAAAAAAAAAATTATTGCTATTTATTTAAACGTTTATGACAAAAGTTTGCTATTTTAAGACTAGCAGCGCAGCAAAGCGTGCAAGTTGTTCAAACTTGTTCAACTTAAAATTTCGGTTTCTAAAATTTTTTATAAAAATAAAGTATTTAAAATACTGTATCTTCAAGCAGCATCTATCTCGCATAGAGAAGGTTTGTGCACTCAATTCATTGAGAAAAAATGGCATCTTAAAGTGTCGACTTAATGTTCGAAACGAACAGGTGCGCAGCGCATTTAGCAGCCAAAGACATTGCGATTCTAGTTTAAATAATTAAATTCTACTTTATGTTTTTTTTTTTTTTTTTTTTTTAAATTTTAAGTTAGCTGATTTTTGTTCTGCAGTTCAATGCTGGTATTTGTTTATGCCAAAGTTGTACACTTAAAAAAAATAACTTTACGTTTTAACGAGCAGGCAAGCAGCACTTCGTATGCTGACATCTATCTAACTTTGTCATAAAGCCAAATATTGTCCCTTTTTTCTTGCTTTATGTGAAAAAGTTTACATTTGTTTGGGCCAACTTTTTATAGCCACTTAACACATCATTAAAACGTCAAGTCATCAATCTTCTGGCTCATTCGAATAGGCGCACAGACATAGCTAGGCGGCATATCATTTGCCGTATTAAAGATTTCGGCCATTTTGAGTTGGCCCAAAAATTTTAAACTCCAATTAAATTTCAAATGTCCCAGCGCTTTGTGCTTTCGGCAAAAACACTCAAATACAAAATGCTAAAGTTGCCTAGACATAAAGTATCTGGAAGATACTTAGTTCATGTTGCAGTGTTGCAAAGTTTTGTTGCACAAACAGCGCACCAAAAATGAAATTAGAAAATTTTCATGCTCGTCACACGTTCGCAGGTTGGCAGAAGCGCCTAAAAGCTGTCTATGTATATATATAATGTATCTAGACTTGCTGCATAAAAGTATCTAAGCGCTGCAGCGCATGCTGCAGCACACTGCTTGGCGCCTGTTCAAAAGATATTCGAATAGAAATTTTAGAAAAATAAATGCGCGCTACAAATTACCGGAATTGCGGTTTGAGTTGCTTAGAACGAGTAACAGTGGAAAAAAGCCATAAAAAACTTTCGTTTTACGACTTGCGGCATTGTTTTCGTCCTTGCAGTGTGTCAGTTACAGGCTATAAATTTTCTATTTTAATGTGAAAACAGTCAACTTAGCGACGTCGGTTTTTAGCAGGCGCCGAGCAAGCAGTAGCAAGTGTTTTTATTATTTACTTACTTAGAGCACAAATCCTGCGGGCGTCCTTCAAGCAGAGCAGAGCAGAGCAGAGCATGCGCATGAGCACCAATGCTCACAGTAACTGTCAAATAGAAAGTCCTTTTGCGCTCTCACTCACTGTCTTACTCTCTTTTTGCAACATTTCACTCAATAAGTGAGGCTGTTGAAGAATAGAAACTGTTGCCTACATTGAGGCGCACAGCGACAGTGACATGTGCCTACACCTGAAAGCGCGCACACATATCGTCGCATATACACATCCTTTTTTGGTTTTTTTTTTTTTTTTTGTATTGTTCTACGCTGCTATATTTTACGTGAGCGTAACACCCACAACTAGCTAACGAACTTTGTGTCCCTATTACCATTACGATAGTGATAAGAATTTTTATGCGCATTCACGCGCTTCGCAAACGGGTATTCGAGTATGTTGACGCCACGTGTACTTATGCTAACGTCATTACGTGACGGAAGGACTCCAAGAGGATGTACCAATGTACGCCACGTGGCGCATTATCAATGCATGCGTCGTCGTATTCGAATTTGCGTGGGCGTCAAATTCCCTTAGAGAAAAAGAAATCTTGTAGATTCTGTAACTAGGCGCCCAGCAATTTTCGAAGGATACAAAAGAGAAAGAAAGAAAGAGCTCCACACATGCATATAATATTCAGAGTGTTGCTTATCATTTATGCACAAGTTTATACTGAAGGACAGAGAGAGAGAGAGAGAGAGAGAGAGAGAGAGAGAGACGCGTGCGAGTGATGGGCCAGTTAGAAATGTACGCGGGGTAATAGATACATACAAACTGTAGTATCTACGATATACGACATATAAATATGTAAGTATGCCACCCACGTACCAATACAGCTACGAGGGTAGTCTGAGTAGAGAAATGGAAAATAGATTAATGATGCGGCATAGATTAAAAAATTTCGAACTACTTTTTTCCTTAAGAATCGTTTTCGCATTTATTGTACATCGTTCGAAATGTAATTTTGTAGTCTTACCAACAATTTGTGCGGATCATACAAGATTTGATGGAATTCAGCTCTGCGTTTTTTAAAAGTCTCTAAATTGCATTGGCTCCGTTTAATTCCAAAAGGATTTCGTATTTTCAAATTTTTAGATGTAAAATCATACTTATGCGAAAATTTTAGGTATAACGAAACTACAGGGACCAATAGTATAATAATTTCCAGAATCAGTTGGTGATTGTTATTATTTCGGTTCTTTCATAAAAACTTATGAACAACGTCTTCAACTGCCTCCCAAGCTTCTGCCTGGGTAAGCGTATCGGATATTGTAACAATTGAAAAGCGTGTGAAGTCTTTTAGGAAGGAGGCATAACTTCACTCCAAAATACAATACATAAAAATATGTTTGTATAAAACTAGCGCACGAGATGACCCCTATTGTTATCTGTAAAAACTTTGACGATGGTATTAAAACTTTGAAATCAGCAGATGTTGGGCGTATCATAACCTGGTAAAGACCCGTGAGTACAACATAGACACACACCACCTATTTTTCGATTATAAGGCCGCTATCGACACGCCAATATAAGAGTGAAGTTCGTCATATAAACTTGGTATACCAGCAAAAATCGTTCGTCTTTGCATGATGACGCTATCAAAGCGTCATACGATTAGGAAAGAACCTCTTCAAACCCTTTGATACCAAGAGAGGTTTCAGCCAGAGTGATGCCTTATCGTGCGATTTTTTTAATATCTCCTAGGCCAATATCCATAATGAAGTGATGCTACTTGCGTATGCTGATGAGATTGACATCATAGGTACGAACGAACGGCGAATTAGCATGGCGTTCTCGGAGATTGAGAAACAGTCACGTCTCATGGGCCCAGCGGTGAACGAGGACAAGACGGAGTACTAGGTGTCCATTCGTGTGAGTATGGAGAATTTGAACTTCAGTGTTGTAGAATCTTTGTCCATCTGGGAACAGAGATAACCAGCAAGAATCACGCTTGCTAATCGCTGCTACTTTTGGTTCAGCAAGCAAATTAGAAGTAGTGCTCTCTCTCTCGAATTACGAAGATAAAACTCTATGAGACTGATAATTCCAGTCCTGCTGTATGGCGCAAAAGAGTGAATCCTGACATCAACGGATACAGTGTTTTTAGGAGTGTTCGAGAGAAAGATATATCGTAAGATTCTTGGTCGTTTCAGAGTTTTCGTCGGGTTTAGGACTCGTATGAACCACGAGCTGTATGAGCTGTATGATGAGCTTGACATACTCCAGCGCATAAAATTCCAGCGGCTGCACTGGGCTGGTCACCTCATCCGAATGAACCTCGAAGCTCCAGCGGATACCTGAACTTGATTGGTGGACGGCGTCAAAGAGGACGTCCGAACTTAAGATGGCAAGATCAGGTCTATGATACTCTTCATACACTACGTATGAAAAGTATAAAAATGTATAAAAACCTAAAAAATGGGTCGCAAATTTATATGGGAGGGCTTCCCACTATAATACAGCTAGCACGTTCATTTTATACAATTTATCAGAAGAGGCACTAAGAGTGAAATCGAAACTTGAAGAATCTATTTTTAATGCAGACTGTCAGATGGACATATGTATATCGACTTATCTTCTGATGCGGATCAAGAATATGTATGCTTCATGCGGCCTGTCATGCGTACTTTTAGCTATTACAATACATACATTTGCTCAAAAGTAATATACCTATGGATATAGAGTGGAAAAACAGCATATTACTTTAGAATTATCTATTATGCAGCATTAGATGGTAAACGCGTATTCTGGTGAATTTTAAATGCTTCTATTGAGCAAAATTTCTGTATTGCGACTCTTTGCAATAACACTTCTCATACATACTATACGTGGAGTCACCAAAACTAAACACCTATACATCTTACTTTATACAAAACTCAGCTCAGTTTTCTGCAATGTGCAGTACAATCGAAAAAATATGCTTGCCTCATTGAAATATATTTTACAATATCCTTACAGAGACATTTCATGAGCCTTCGTAGCACAATAATCGAGTTCAATAATGAGTTAAATCGAGTTTAACTCATCTTGTTTCACAAATAGCTTAGCTTAGTTCAAAATTATTCTTAATACCCTCCTACAGTGTATACAGAATAGTTACAAGTTTGTGCTTTTGTAATTCAAGGGTTCTTCTCTTTTATACGAGTGTATTTTCGCGCTATTCAAATTTCTCTCAGCAACCTTCGCTCTTACTTTCTTCATCTAATTTGTTCTATATAGAAAAAGCAGCTGCTTTTGTAAATATATACATAGTGTCTAAACATAAGCAATATTTCTGCAACTACGTTAGATACAACTTTGTATCTAACGTAGTCATATGTACATTGTATCTAGATACACTGCTTCTAACAGGATATGTATTGCTATTTAGCAGTATGCCGGCAACAGTGCAGCTATTGCTACTACTTCACAGTATGTATTACAAGCAGTCTAAGCTTTTTGATTATGATAGTAGTAGTATGAGATACATTTACTATTACAATCGAAAGAAGTAGCTGTACGCCTAGCTGAGGCCCTAATACCTTTTACAGAAATATTGTACTACAAAATTATCGACTTACATGAGTATACTACGCTTTTACAAAGCGCAATGTATGTACAAAGGATATAATGTAAAACATTTGAAAATAGGAAGTTCCAACAAAAAAAAATTCTATGAGAAGTAATATTTATTTAACGGCAAGACAAAATTATAAGTTTAGCCAACAAAGCCACAAAGCTATTGACTTAAACTAAAAGTGAAGGAACCAATATTTGATAAAACATCCTGTCGTCAATGAATAAAAGCAAAAGCAAAAAAAAAAAACGAGGGGCATATGTTGTAGAACAAAAAAGATGCACAAAAGAAATTCGTGGGTGCACAAACAAAGCCAAATGTAGTAGCCACAAGGTGAGTCTACTATTGTTATTAAGAACTAAAGCAAAAAATCAACCTAACAACATAAAAAACTCATGCATATGCGCACTGAAAGAATATACAAAAAAGGAACCACAAGCGTCGCACCCTCTCTCTCAAAAAAAAAAAAAACATAAAGAAAGGACTCGAGCTAAAATTTGTTTATGCTAAAAAATATGACGCATCTTTGAAAAAAAGACCCAAAAGCAGCAGATCTCATAAAAAAAAAAAACAGAAAAAGGTATGAAAAAATCGGTTTCGCGATAGCATCAGCGGAAATACAATTGGCACCCTCGCACACAGGATCATCAGGCACACGCGAGCTCACTGACAACATAATCCGACCGCAGAACGCAGACAACAGACGTTGTAGATGTTGAGTATAGATCCTTTCACTTTTATTTCGTTTCGACAGCGCCTTGTTGCACAAGATGCTGCAATTTGAGGGTGAGCGAGTATCTTAAAGGATCTTTCACTTTCATTAGACGCCAGCGTTACAAAAAAAAAGAAGCAGCAAAGCGCAGCGGAAGAATGGGCGCGCCGACGACGTTTATGAATGGAAAATGTGTTTAGAATTTTGGCGTTTTTTATGCAAAGATTCAATTTAGATTCTTTTTTTTCACTATCTGAAGAAGAAAAAAAACGCCATGTGGAATGATTTTTTTTTTTTTTTTTGAGAAATAGCACAAACTACTGCCTCTTTTTTTGTGCATAAAAAAAAAAGGAAAAGTGGTTCTTCGTTGTAATTATCAGGATATGCGATACTTGTGCGTTTAGCAAGAGATTCATTCATACGATTCAAATATATATTTGGTTGATTTGATGGCTTGTGGCTTGCAGCGCGTGCCATGTAGAACATGCAGGAGTTTTTTATGCTGCTCATTGCTTTTGTCAGCAGCAGCAGCAGGAGCAGCAGCTGTTGTTGTTAGTGGCAACAGCATTGGACAGCAACTGCAGCAGTTTGCATATTGCGAACAATGAAAAGTGAGAGTCTATGCAGCTGTCATTTAAATGAAATTTTTGCACATATGAATAGCAGCTCCTGTCCATGTGCGGACACTTCTAGGTCAACTATGCCCTCAAATATAAATGTCCAATCAATATTTGTCGTCAACTGCAGAAATTTTGCACATGCGCGAAATGCACAATTAAAGCAGTCCGCAACAGTGTCCATACAAAATGAGGCTAGCACCTTTAAAGTGTCCTTGTCGCCCGTGTGCTGGCTTACCTGACCTGCGTTTCTACACTCTCTGTGTTCTATGTTGTACATTAGTTACACTTTCGACTGTTCCGCTTTTGACCTTTGTGGGCGCATTCTTCGGCCAAGAACTGCGTTAATAATGCGATTTGCATTTGGCCGCTGCTGCTGCTGCTGCTGCTGTTGCTCGACTGTGTAGTTTGATTGAGCTGTGTCTATTATTCATCTTAATCCTGTCTTTTTGAATGTATTATCCGCGCTTTGTTGGTCACTGTCAATTGCTGAAAGAGATTTTTGGTCAGCAGCAATATTTATGGGCATTTCATTTGTTACACTGTTGGCAACTTTGGCCTCAATGTGTTTTCGGAATTGAGCACCTTTATTTGTCTGCTTCAGGTATTTTATTTGGCATTCAATTTTTTCGGACAATTGAGCAGGCAGTTTGGCATGGATTTGATTTACAGAAAAATTTTATAAAGAGAATATATATTCTTAGCATGAATGGTTTTGAAGAATAAGAATAAAATTATTTCGCAGTTACTTTTACTAAATTCCGTAGAAATTACTGAATCGATTTACAAAGTTTATGTGAACTATGTTCAGGAGTTGTCGCTCAAAGTGTTACCAACTTAACGTTGCTGTATCAATCAAACGGCTAATGACAGCGCGCTCTTGATTTATCAAGTGTCAGTCTGTTATGTTGTTTACAAGCATTTAATGTGCAGTTAAAGAAAGTTATCGATATGGAATTGAAACGCAACAGTGTTATTGCTTTGTATTTAGCTGGAAAATCGCAAACAGCCATCGTTAATGAGCTACGTCATTTACATGTGAACAAAATGCTTATGTATTGGACCTTTACACGTTTATAGAAATGGTTAGCAAGGTGAAGGCCAGAATTGAACGCAATCCAGGACAAAGCGCAGTTCAACTGACAAAAAAACTCAATGTGTGTGCTTGTAGCATGAAGCACACATAAAAAAAAAAATTAACTACGATTGAAGCCCTACAAAATACAAAAGTGCCAGATTTAACAGTTGAGTGCAGTTCGCTTAGCAAGAGCAAAGGTGTTTAAACACTTGCGAGCTTGAAAATGCGGTCTGTTCTTTTGAAAACATTTTTACGGCTCAGCAATATGTAAACAAACAAAACGATGCACGGTTAAAGTGCAACTCCAACGATACTTAATTGAAGCATGCTTCCATAAGAAGCCAGCATACCAATATTTAAAATGATATTGACTGCAATAGAGACGTTCTCTCTACAAAAAAGGCAAAGGTGGGCGTGTGGTTTCTATAGGGCCAACCTCAAAAAATGTGGATTGTTATATATGTATATGAATACATAAGTCCCTACATAAGAAGCTAAACGTAGGGGCTACCCTACAAACGGACGAATACTTTACGTAAATATCAATGGGCGTGTGTTACGTCCACTTGTAGGAGTATGCTTAGTGAAACTTACCACCCAATTATGGAATTTTCTATGAAAACTTTCTTATAAGATGTTATACACATTATTTTTCTTTACGCCTGCTAAGTTTTCTTACAGCTTGAAACTTTGTGTGAATGGTACTATTAAAATTGCAGTTCCATCGAAGTAAACGTTTTTTTTTTCATGTTTTTCTAATGTAACTGTTAAAAAATTTTGTTCTTGTAGTTTAATAAAGATGTCTAAAAGTAAAAAAATTTATAAAAAAAAAAAAATTATATATAAAATAGAAAAACAAAAAAAAAATTATTGGCTGCCGAAACCCGGGATTGAACCGGGGACATTTAGATCTTCAGTCTAACGCTCTCCCAACTGAGCTATTTCGGCGCACATGTTGCGTCAGTCAGATGCCTCATAGTATTATACTAGATCCAACGCTACTGCGAAGACCAAATTTATTATTCAGCCCGAGAACGGTCGCTCGCACGTTTTTATTTGTTGTTGCCGTCCAGTTTACATATCAAATCAACATTAGGCTAAAAATAGAACATCGCGTGTGTGCGAAACAGAACGCAGCTTGCGGTCGCGGTCGCGGTCGCTCTCGCACTGTCGTTCTGCTATAAGTCTGATAAAGGCGACAGATAGTTTATATTTACACATATTGAATTCTCTGTAAGCAATATTAAATTAAAGAAGATTTTCAAAGATCACATTTCGTTACATAGTAGTATAATATTTTTATTATTGCAGTTAAACGGAACTAAATTCGGACTGGAGTTTCAATTAGTACTAACCACCGATTTTGATAAAACTTGATACATTTCTTTAATTTTTCTTTTTATACAACACCATTTACACATAGTGCTAAATGTTAGTATCAGTTTGTGTGAAAGTTTGTAATGCATTATAGAAGACCCTAAAGTATATACTTGCATGTTCATTATGTCAAAAAGTACCGAGAATTTGTAATTAAAAAGACCGCCCAAATGTTTATTAAGATTTTCTAGAAAACCAGTAACTTGAACATGTATGTTTATACTACATGTTCGATTGCATCGCATATTCATGGAATGCGTCATAACTGGTGATGAGACATGGCATAAGAATGGAGGATAAAGTATGAGTCTAAACCGAGTAAAAGTAAATTCGTGAAATGAGCTGAAGGCTATGCTATACCTATAAAAAGTGTTGCATTGTATGGAACCTATTTGTGAAGGCGACAAGATTTGATTTTATTGATTAAATGAAAATTGTGTGGTTTCTTTAAAATTTCGCTATACTGTTTTGACTTAATGTATATTCTTGATCAGTTCGAGGGGAAGAGTCAATCTTGACTATCTGTGTGCCTGCCAGCTCCCTTTAAAGATAGGTCACATACAAACGGCCTACTTTAGAGTTTTTGTATATAAAAAACCTTTTTTATTAAGGTCAACATTATTTTGATAATGAATATTCTGCTTTGTTATGGACAAACGCTCCACATATATACTTATTATAGGGCGAGACCCGCATACTTTTACGGGTATACTCATTATGTTTTCAGCTTCCACAGAACAATTTTTTTTTTTTTTTTTGTTTGTGTTACGGTTTAAAATTTAGTATGAATTTTATAAAAGATTCGATTCCAACAAAGTAAACGTTTTTTCTTGAGGTTTCTATCAACCGATTTAAGAAAGTTTAATTTCAACAAAACTTGTTTTATGGATTTTTTTTTCTTTGTGAACTTAAGGCTTTATTCAATAAAGTTTATTGTGAAAAAATGGTGCAATGTATAGGTACGAGTATTATTCAAAGTGTTTTTCATTGCTTGCCACTAGTGTTGAATAATTTTAGGTTGAAGTGCTTCAATGAAGACGTATGACAATCATATTTAACATACATATTTAGTAGCTTAGTTAGTCTACACTTGGACCTACCAAATAATTGAATTATATAAAGAGACCCTTTATAAGAAGCTACCATGAGGGCTACACTAAAAACGGACGTATGCTTCACATAAATATCAAGGGACGTGTTACGCGCACTTTAAGGGGTATCCCCCAAGTGAAACTTACCACCCAATTTTGGGATTTTGTATGAAAACTTTCTTATTACAGTAAAAATCGACTTCAAATTTAATATAGAGAAATAGAGGTGATATCTCCTATTTAGGAGCAGCTCACACACAACCCCAAAAACCACTTTTGGGACTTTTCATGAAAAATTTTATCACTTATATCTAAATTTGTACCAGTTTACACTGATGTAATCGACTTGCTAGGAGTTCGTGCGATAGATAAATTTTACTTAATTTGGGTACGCTGAATTTAGTAGAAAAACTAATTTAATTTGCTAGTTAAAAAGTTGTGGGAGTGATAGTTTCCGAGATATGGGGCCGGTGTTTTTCTAAAAATCGAAACTTTTTAAATTTAATCTGTAGTTCCGAAAATATCAGAGATAGGGAAAATGTACCTATATACAGAATTAAAGTAAATTAAATTTGTCATTGTCATAATGACTGAAGTATGTTTTCGACCAAAATTCTCCATACATCCTCGCAATTAATACCCAGGACACCATTAATAAAGGCTTTCAAGTAGTTCCATGGAATTGGCAAATTGCAAATTGAATTTACTTTAATTTTGTATCCGAGTACATTTTCATTATCTCTGCTAGTTTCGGAGATACAGGCCAAAAAATTAAACATTTCAGCTTTTTGGCCAAAAAACTTTAAAATTTCACTATCGCCACTGAATTCAGCGTACCCAAATTTAGTAAATTTTGTTGCATTGTCGCATTCAACTCAAAAAACTTAACGTAACAAGCGGTCTTGCCAAAATTGTGTCCTGTGCTTTCTAGATCTTACGTGGCTGTGGTTCAGAGCGCACTTTCTATTTAATTTGTGAGCAGACCTATGAAATTATTATTTCTATGCAATTCCTGGGATTATGATTCGTTCTAAAGACATCATTAATAAAATTTTGCATCAAAATAATATGCCGAAACCCGGGATTGAAACGGGGACATTTAGATCTTCAGTCTAACGCTCTCCCAACTGAGCTATTTCGGCAGATGGTGATGAGATGAATGCACATAAAGACAACATGCAATTAATGCTGATAAGAAATTCAGGTTTATAATAAATTTTAAACTAAATACTAAATCACCTTGACTATCAGCAACAGCGAGATAAACTCATGTGTATTGTTATTATTAGCCTAGCAACCAAGTCAAGTGCGGAAGTAAAACAAAAAAAAAAAAACGCAAGTAACTCCAGTCAGATACAATGCATTTGCTAGCTTAAGCTGCCGACCGATTGAATGTCAGTCAAGATACTATATGCGGTTAAAAAACAAACAAACCAAAGCAAATCTAATCCAACCATTCAAGCACTGATCAGATCAGTCAGCTCAGCCAGTGCGGCTTGCCTTGCAACAACGTTCGTCAGCTGTGAAAGCCGCCAGCAGACAAACTGAATTGCAGTGCGCTGCAAGCTTAACTCATTGAGCTGATGAGCGGCGCAAGCGCGCATTGAAAGAGTGAAATAGTGACTAAGAGCGCGTAAAAGAGTTTGCATTTGTATAAGTGTGTATCTGTGTGTGTTTGAGTGTTTGAGTGTGCACAAATGATAACAACAAACAAACAGACAAACAAACAAATAGCAATCCGTGAGATACATTGCAGCAATGCAATCCAAAGTTGGTGGCCAATGCGGCAACAAACAACAGCGGAGGGCAGCGGCACTAGGTAGCGGAAGAAGGCAGAAGGCAGTGAGCGAGAGTGTCTGTAAGCCAACAACAAAAACCAGAAATGAAGCATCGTCGTTTGTTGTAAAACGTTTGCTCGCAACTTGCTTTTGTTGTTGTTGTTGTTGTTGTTGTTGTTGTTGCTATTAGTACTTTGCGGTCATTGCCCCGCTGTGACGTCACCGGTTCAATGGCAAAATGTGACCCAGATTGTCTGAGCTGCACGACTAAGCACACTCAGTACATACATACATACAGAGTCGTTCGTTTACTGAGATGTATCTACATAGTATGTATGTGTATCTGTATCTATGTTAGCCTCTAAGTCTTTCTTGAGAATTTTTTCTTTTCTTTTTTGCATTTAGCTTCTTGGCTCAGAGCGCGTGGTACAACTAAACATAAGAGAACGCTTAGAACTTGTTAGCAATGAAAGAGCATAAAGCGTTAAATTTTAATTTTAAGAGTGTACAGGTTAAAGTGTTAATGGATTGAAGCTAACGTAGCTTGAAATTGTAAATTATATACTAGGATTGCATAAATTTTACAAAAATATCGACATTGATAATATTGTGCTATTGAAAATATTGATATTTGGGCTGAAAAATATCGATAATATTGAAATATCGATATTGGACAAAAAAAAAATTGTGTTTCGAACGTCTTTCAAATGAATTTACTAATGCCTAGTAATGCTGAATGACAACAGATTTATAATTAGTGGTGAAAAGGGGCGAAGGGGGTTATCAATTTGTTACAAAGTGTTACAATGGTAAGGAAGGGTGATTCAGTTTGTTACGTAACATTTCGCAAGTTATTTTAATAGTGATCAATATAAAAATAAATAAATATTTGAAATCATATGATATTAAAAACTAACCATATCAGGCCACAATTATTATCAACAAGATTTTTTTCAAATTTATGGACTTTATCGGGAAATGCATGAAAGTTTCTGAGGAAAAGGTAACATTGACGAGGCAAATAATACGCCTACGCCGTATTGCTGCTTAACGTATTGGAAAACTGCTATGAAAAAATGGTTTCTGGTTACCCTATCAAAAGACATGAAGCCTTCATTCAATTTTCATAGACCTATAAAACATAAATTGTAGTATTTGGATCTATATTGTTTACGTTTTGTTGTACCTTATGGACATAGTATGCAAATGTCATGCATTTCCACAAAAAATTTTATATTTTACGTAATTTTCAGTGGTGGAGGGGTCATGGAGATGGAGATCAAAAAAGACCAAAAATTGAGTTACGTAATACTTGAACAAGAACAAATCGTTATGTTAAATCTTAACACTAAATATGGATAGAGCATGCCCATTTACATACACTAGAGTGCACCCAGTGGTCGAAATTCGAACTTTTCCCTTAAAAGTAGTCAATACGCTTTCCGCGACACTCCGATTGTTTTGATTGATTGATTGTTTAACTTTGTAACTGCATAAACTGGTTGCAAATTATAACATACGCTTTGTGTGCAAAGTGGTTTAAGTGTTTTACGTCTAAAATATTCAAACGATTTTGAAAAAATATAGATGTCTCTGCTCCTCTTCACATCCCTTCCAACAAAAAAAAAAAAAGAAAAAAGGAGACATCAAGCGATTAAGTTGTGTTTAAAACAGGTAAAATTTTAGTGTACTGTTATCTCTTCGCCTATTTATATATAAATGTGAATCATTGATATCGGTTGTAATAAAATGGTTTCTCAATTACCCAAAAAGTGAGAGTCTTCCTAGCGGGTTTTAGAAAGAGATGAAAACTGAAGGACTCTTTCGTGTCTTTACAGGCACACAGCGAAACACACGGACATGTTTAGATAGCATTATCTTATCGAGCTGATAAATAATATAAATGCATTATTAGGTCTCTTTCGCCTTCTATGTATGAAAAGTACAAAAATATTAGCATTGCTTTGACTTTTTTCGCTTAGAGCATAAATCAGTCGCTTCTATTCACTTATAGTATCGTTTGAGGTAAATATGATATCAAAATGTGTGTTTTTTTTTTTTTTTTTGACGATATCTATATATCGATACAATATTGCCATCCCTATTACATGCAGCTTTTAGATTTATCATTTTTTGTATACATATTATATCTTTTGCTTTCATAAAAACTGCACTGCGAAAATTGTCTGCAATCTTTTTTTTTTTTTTTATTAATGCTCTGTTTGTCGCATCTTCTTGCAACTTTGTTGTAAGCCTGTTTTTGTAGCCAGTACCTAAAGCATATAAATTACTATACATACTACACATATGACAGACATCATCATCGTCAACTTTAGCTTCATCGGCGTTCTTCATACAACGCATTAGATGCGCAAATCTCTCTTAGTACATATGTATCTCAAAAGTGCGCAGTTCATTAAATTGACATAAACAACTTGATTATTGAGCTCGAATGTGCTTTGATCTTTTGTGCAGACATAAAATTGTATTTTCAAGTACTACGTTTATCATTAACGCAGAGTAAGAGACAATTTGTTTATGCAAGATCATAATTTTATTATAGTAATTCATAGCTAATGTGCTATAAAATGTATTGTCAATACTTGAATTTATTTGCTATTTGAAAGCGCATGATTTGATGCAATGCGGCAGTTCGATAAATGTATCGCTTTGTTCAATGAATTAAAAGACCAGCGAAAATGAAGCTATAAAAGGCATTTGAAATATATCTAACATATAGTTACTATATATAAATAAGAATACATATGAATAAGCTATACTATGAATATAAGCAGTGCCAGATTAAGCCATGTAGAGGTCATGAAAGTATAGGGGGCCCCCATTTTGAAGTGGCGTATCAACACCTTTTGGGGCCTGATGCGAATTTCAGGACAGCACCACGTGCCACAGATAACGTTCAAACTAAATACATGTTCTACTCAAGTGTCGCAAATTTTGGACCCCGGAATTTGACATTTTTTGATCAATAGTTTATTGTTAATATTTAAAACATTACCATTGAATCTTACTTCTAGTCAAATTACAACAATTAAATGAAGTTTAAGTCTCTAGCATGCTTGTATTGGGTATCATTGGGTATATTTAAAATATGAAAAAAATTGAGTTTTGGGGAATTTGGTTTCAATAATTAAGTGAAAAAATAGACTATGGGAAGTGGTTAAGTACATACTCGTACAATATTTTTTATATATTTTGCTGTTTCACAAATTGTTATATTCTATTTACTAATGTTCTCCCTGTGGTTGAAACTCGAACCATTATAGCGACAATACAAAACAGTTCAGTATCAATGCTGAGAGCGTTCAGTATGACGAACGTGTTGGGCCCAACATAACGTCAACGCGTTCGACAGCAAACTCAAAGAAATCTTGATTGTTTTTCTTTTAAAATTTTACCATCAAAACTATGAAACCACAACATGTTGGTAAGTCCGTCTTTTGCTTATTTCTATGGCTCACTCACTTTCACTTTTTTGTTGTAATTTTTTAACAAATTGAGTGAGCTGAGAGAGGGCGAGAGAAAGAGAGAGCATAGGTCTATGTAATTGGTCATGAGCGTTATCTACCTACTTAAATGCAATATTATAGAAATAAATTACATTCGTCCCTACTTCTCTACATAACCGGTCCAAAAAAAAAAAAAAAAAAATCAAGCGAATATTTTGCGTTTAAGGGGGTTAAAAAGGAAAGTTTGGCACTTGCCTATTTATACGAGTATATAGATATACTAGCTGGTACCCGGCGCCCCTTACCCTTCCACCCAATGCCCTACACATCTTCCCCTGTCCCCTGTCCCCTTTCACCTCTTCGCCTACAACCCTTTACCCTGCACCTATTCCCCTGCCTCTTCCGCTACCGCTCCTTATTTTACTTGCCCTTCTCCCTGCCCCCTTCGATCCCATTAACATGTATACAACATTTCTATCTTAAATGGTAGCCTGCCCTTCCCCCATCCTTACGAATGCCCCCTTACGCTACCTCTCATTCCCCTACCACTCTTCTTGTACCACCCCTTACCCTACCTCCCATTTCTCTTCTCCTATTTCTCTGCCCCGCTTTCACTGTCCCTCTTCCAACTTCCACCTCCTTCTCCAACACTCCCCTTTCCCTTCACCATCCCTCTTCAATCCCACATACAAAATATCATCCCTCTTTCTAAAATTGTTTGGGCCAGGTAAACTCGCGGTCATTCACAGTGGATAGAATTGTGAATCTAAACCATTCTCCAAGCCCCATGACCACATACAAAAATGTTCATCAAAAGTTTAGGAGGAGTTCAGTTACGTACACACACATACAGTAGATTTTTATATATAAATATAGATTACTCAAAGTTTCACATTGGAGATAAATTTTCAGATCTTCGAGTTGAAATCTCTTAAATATTTTCTTGATGTTAACAAATGTATGCACCTGCGACAAAAAAAAAATGTGTCTCCTCTCCATGCTTCACTCTTTTCATGATCTATTGATATTATAAAGAAACTAAAACTTCAAACAATTATTTTGGGCAAAACAAATTTATCATAGCAACATAAAATACAGTTTAATGAATGAAATTAAGAGAATTTGTGGCGATTTCTGTGACACCCCCATCTCTAATATTTTTGATCAGCAAGCTGCTAACTTTTAATTTTTTTTTTTTAAATTTGGAGATTTTGTGTAGAAAGAGTTTTCTTTATCATTCCCGAATATTTTACCACTCTGACTTTGTTATTTTTATAGTAAAAATAAAACTTATTGCCGAAACCCGGGATTGAACCGGGGACATTTAGATCTTCAGTCTAACGCTCTCCCAACTGAGCTATTTCGGCATATGATAGTTAAATGTTAACAGAAACCGATAAGGCCAAAATATGAAACCTAATATAAATTGAACTTAAATATTTAAATATACACAAGAAGGACAGAAATAATTTTATGAACGTTTATTTGCCAAAATAAAATAATAAAATAATACTTACACGAAAAGAAATTCCCACAGCCAGAAAATACGATCACACGTAAATGCAAAAATATTCAATTATTTAATGACAAAATGAAAAGACAATAACAAAAGAAACAAGCGCCTACCACAAAATATCTCAAATTATCATTGTATCTTTGTCGCAGCGACAGTTCGAACTCGAAGACGACGACGACGATGACGACGACGACGGCGGCTTGAAGCAGGATCAGCAGCAGCAGCACAAACGTTAGCGGAACACAGTGCTCCCAAGTGCTGGTACCGCCGACGCCCCCGACTTCTGCGCCCATGTGAGCATGTTGGCTCATGAAAGAACTTTGGAGCGCAGAACATCATCGTGCATGCAGTGTTGCGTGTAATTTGTTATTTTATTTTATTGTTATTATTACCGCATGCGACGTGCACTTTATTTTCGTTGCTAGTAGTTAGTTTGGTGTACGGCAGCTTTGGAGCGGTTGGGTTTGGTTTGGTTCGCATTCGACTGGGGCTACTACTCCACATTGTTGCACATTGTGTAGTTGGTTCGTTTTTTCGGTAGAATCAGCAGCAGCAGCAGCAGCAGCAGAAAATGTGGCATGCAACTCAGTCAAAGCGAAATCAAAGCAAAAGCATCTTGCAGATACAATTTTCATTTCGAGCGAACCAAGAATTTTTTTTTTGTTTTAATTTTTTTTTTTTGTATAGAGTTGAGTCAAGCGACCGCGACTGCATTTTCACAAAGTTGTAATTTCGTCTGCTCGCTGTTGTTGGTGCCGCTGTCACCGCCGCTGCCGCTGCCGCTTCTGCTCGCATGTCAATGTGCGGCAATTGCTATTGAAATGAAATGCTGCGCATATGAATTGCTTTGCCAGTTCAGCTCAGCTCTGCTCAGCTGCAACTTGATGGCTTGCTGACCTGCCACAGCACGCCGTCTGCCATCACATCATCTCCTCTGCATATTTTTCTTTTGAGTGCCATGGCATTTTGCCACGCTGCATTTTGTAGTTTTTTTTGAATATACCTAAGAAGTATTTTCATTTTTTTAGTTGATGTGTTGTACATTTTGTTTGCTTCGTATACACTCCGCACAGAGTTTGAGAGGGGGTATTTTCAATTTGCTTAAAATCTTGCAACATAATTTCCGTTTAGTCGAAGTCCTCTGTTGCATTGTTGTTCATCATACTGATTGCTAACAAACAAAAAAATATTTAACTAAAACTATTTTAAGACACTGTGTACTAGTAGTACATATATATACATAAGATTCGTTGTCCTGAATGATTCATTCATCATCAACGCACTGCAGACAACGGAAATGCTAGATGATATAGATTATAATGGTGAAAGTAATGGTTTCTATACTCAGGAGAAAATATATAAAGTCAGGCACAGAGGGAAATTCAGCATGAAGGTTCCCAAAATAGTGAATCAACATTCAAAAATGTAATATTCACTAGAAAAAAGTATTAATTTTCATTGCTGTATAAATCCGGGTCCCTAAAAACTTCATGCACGTGGGAAAATCTTCTCTACTCCACTTGTCTACGTGCCATTGTACATTCTGTATAACAAATAAAGATTTTACAGATTTTGAAATATACCAACCCAGGTGGAAAAGTGTGTGAAAATTATGTGAGTCAATTTTTTTTTCGAATATGCAAAATTTGTTTTAAAATAATATTCCCGAGCAATGTCGCAAACAACTCCGATTCTTTGTATTTACAAAAAAATCTATTTAGTTTGCATTCCATACCTTGTATTATCACTTGAAGTAAAAAAGAAAACATATTGCCGAAACCCGGGATTGAACCGGGGACATTTAGATCTTCAGTCTAACGCTCTCCCAACTGAGCTATTTCGGCGCATATTTGCGATTAGGAGCCACACCTTAACTATATGCAATTAATGCTTTGTAATTATTGCTGATAAAGCTAAAATTGAACACTAAAATTGATTTTATCTTACCTCAGAGTTACGTTTATTGAAACTTTAATTAGGTAGTTCACGTCAACTTAAACCGGCCGATTATCTGTTATACGGATATCTGTTTATAAGCAAAAAGCTAAGCAAGCCGAGACACGCTCATATACTATAAGCAGATTCGAATAAGTATAAAAACTATGCTAATAAATACTACTAAAATATGTACAGTATCAGACTTCAGCTTCAGACCAAAGAGGTCGACCAGTGAGCAAATTTTCACTTTACGCCAAATCCTGGAGAAGACCCACGAGTACAATAAAGACACACACCACCTATTTGTCGATTATAAGGCCGCTTTCGACACGCCGATAAGAACGAAGTTCTTCAACGCCCTATCTGAACTTGGTATCCCAGCAAAGATCGTTCGTCTTTGCATTATGACGCTATCACACACCCAAAGCGTCGTCAGAGTAGCAAAGAACCTCTCCGAACCCTTTGACTCCAAGAGAGGTTTCAGGCAGGGTGATGCTTTATCGTGCGACTTTTTTAATCTTCTGATGGAGTACATTCTACGCCAATGCCCATCCGTAGAACGATCGGGCACGATCTTCCATAAGGAAGTGATGCTACTCGCATATGGTAATGACATAGACACCATAGGCATCAACGAACGGCGAGTAAGCAGGGCGTTGAGAAACAGTCACTTCTCATGGGCCTAGCGGTGAACGAGGACAAGACGAAGTACTTGGTGTCCACTCGCAGACCATCGGCGCGTCTTGGACGGTATGTGAGTATGGATAATTTCAACTTCAATGTTGTAGAAAACTTCGTCTATCTGTGAACAGAAATTACCAGCGACAACAATGTTAGCCGAGAGATCATACGAAGAATCACGCTTGCTAATCGCTGCTACTTTGGGCTCAGCAAGCAAATTAGAAATAGAGCCCACTCGAACTACGAAGATAAAAATCTATAAGACACTGATAATCCCGGTTCTGCTGTATGGCGCAGAAGCATGGACACTGACATCAACGGATACAGCGTCTTTAGTAGTGTTCGAGAGAAAGATTCTTCGTAGGTCCATAAAAAGCCGTCATGTTAAATTTCACGTCGATATTGACTACAATAAAACGTTTTCCATACAAAATGGGATGGGGCTACCACAAAAAGTGGGACGATCACACCCATAGATGTATATATGTGAAAATTCCCTTCATAAGAAGCTGTTATGCCAAATTTAAAAGGTGATATTAACAGCAAACAAAAACATTTTCATATAAAAAGTTCAAAGTGGGAGGATTAGGATTGGTTGTATGTGGGCTACCCTGAAAAGTGGGCGCGGAATATGACCTCCTTACCGATTTAAGATTAGATAAGATTAGATGAAAACTGATGGTCTATATGCCGTATACACACAGACAGATGGACAGACAGACCGGCAAACAGATATACATGGCTAGATCGACTATTGTTGTCGAGCTAATCAAGCATCGATATATTTAAAGGGTCGGTCATGTTTAAGTTGAATTCTTAACTACTCGATATTAATGATTCTGTCGATTTGCGTACCTTGAATTGTTGATAGTGGTTTACTTTTTACCCTCCGCTTGGTGAACATAGATTGCATCAATTTGGATCAATGTTTGGAAATACTCAAAATTTACTTTGAGTGTGACTCTGTGGTTGCCAAAAAACCAACAAAAAAAATCATCATTATGTCAGCAAGCAAAACTATGTATTGGAATGGGACACAAAAATACACATGTCTTCGTAGAGAAGCATATGCATGCTGCTCAAGCCACTGTGTGGTGTGTATTTCATCAATAGTGACCGCTATCGAGACATAATAACTGACTTTTTTGTGGCAAGAGCTGGAAGATATCGCACGCGATGAGGTCTGGTTTCAATAAGACGGTGCAACTAGGGCGCAAAGTTTAAGAATGATGTAATTAAACGTTTCGGAGAAGTAAATTGGCCACCTCGGAGCTGTTATTTAACAGCTGCCGATTCCAATATGGACAATCAGCCTAGCCAGCCGAGGTGGCCACTACAATGATATCATATTCCAAATTTAATAGAAAGAAATTTTATATAAAATAAATTCGTTGGAAAAAACTCAATATTGCTTATTTTCATTGGTAATTTATAATTCTATCTATGGTACAGATGGAACACTTTTTCTTTATTGTGCCTCGTAAGTATCCTTTTTGATGTTACAAATTTTGTGTCCAAATGAGTGTCATCTTCACACTATATGTGAAAAGAACACGCGTAATTAGAAACTTTCAAAACTATTTTTTTAATGTTCGGACAATCGACATGGATGCGAAGTGCGATTATTTGTTTAGATTCAGTAGTTTATGTCTTTAATCAGTTGAAAATAAACCAACTAACAAATACTTTGAAACTCACACAATTCTATAGATATAACAACACATATTCGACAGGATAAGGTGTCGATTGGCATACCGCAGTCAACATGTAAGCTGCACATCTAAAACAATACTATTAAGATCGCAAGCAATAGGTGGACTAGACTTACCACGTGTAGCACTTCAAGGCAGGCGTGGCTTAAGTATGACCGGAAAAGAAATCAGTTACTACTTATGATTAGTATAACACATGTATCAACTTTAATAGGAGTGGTAACAGGACACTGTCTCGCAGGCCAGCATGCCAGCATGCCAGGAGACTGGGGATCTCCTCACAAGACTTCTGTAGAAGCTGTGATAACTGCAAGGAACCCGAAACTGTCCATTATCTTCTGCGTTACTGCCCCGGACTGTTCGAGATAAGATTCAGGCACTTTGGGGACTACTTCCTAAATTACATATCTGAAACTTTCAAGTTAGTGGTAAAAAATTTCGTGTAGTATGTAAAATCTTCCCAATGGTTGTAAAAGGATAGGGTTTGAAGTCTCAAAGGAGATTTATATGTGCGGCCTAATTACTGGGTGGGTGTTTACAACTAACCCGATCATTCTAACCTAACCTATAGTCTATGCTCAAAGTACGAGATAATTATAATATTATTAATAAAAGCACTTTACTACTCATCTACTTCAATATATAGCTCACCAATTGACTAATCCACCTCTAGTACAATTTGGTCATCAAGGCTCATTTGCCATAATTGGGTCGGTTTTAGATGATTTAGATACTAACTGATCACCTCTTATTATAGTTGTATGGCAATATCCATCTAGCTATCTAGCATTGTTTTACGTTCACAACAATGTCTAAGATGTGAAGGAAGCTCTATGATCTCTATGATGGCGGCTCGGCCCATTATTTTTAAATTACAAAACTCTTTGGAAACATTTAGATGCAGCGATATGGCATCCAAATTTTGTTCTCTCAACCCAATTTAACTTTAATAAAATCCTCATTGCTGTGCAGTGTACACTAAAGTCGGCTAACACGATTTTAGGAACACATACTTGTGTTTCATGTTGTTTTTGGGTGTCTTTTGTTTTGTTGTGCTGCCACTTTTGCGTTCTCGATGACTGCTGCCGCCCCAAAATGAAGTTTGTTTGCATTTTTATGGCCTGCTAAATTGGCAAAAGCGAGCAGCTTTTAACCTTAAGCCGCTTTGATTATATTGTACTTACGACTTGGTTTTCGGTATTCTGTTTTCAGTTTTCAGTTTTCAGTTTTCTGTTTAGTGGCAGGCGTTCGTTCATTTGCTCAATGCATTTGCTTTAACGACTTTTTAATGGTCACCGTAAAACGAATACAAGCATTTAGAGCAAATGAGATACAAAAAAATAAAAATAGAATGAAATGCAAGTGAATGGCTGCGTTTTGCTGTACTACAAAAAAAAAAAAACAAACAAGAATCGTTTTGTTTTATGAATTGTTAAACTGTGTTGCACCTAAGTATCTCGTCGTTAGTAGTAAAGCAACTTAAACTACTCACAAACAAATTCATCAACGCTTATCAGTTAAAATCTTTGACAAGCAGTCATTTGTATGGCAAAGATTCTCACCCAAAGACATTTAATGTGCACAGCTTCTATAATATTTTGCACCATTTTATCGTTTGGCGATGACAAATCAAAAGTAATTATCTATTGCGTATATCGTATTACATCGATGAGATTCGACTAGATACTCGTAGATAGATTTGTATATAGGAAGCCGCAGCAAACTTTTAAGCAATTAATTGCAATTTTTAATTGAACCGAGCGCTTGAGTGATAAATTTGTTAAATTCATGACAGTGTGAACGAGATAGATAACGAGTGAGATGCAGCGAGCGAGCGAGTGAGATTTGAATGAAGAGCGCCAAAAGCCGGCTTGTTATAAAAAATGCGCTAAACATTTATGTATATAAACAAGTTATAAACAATTTTTCAACCTAAGAGGCCAAAACAAAAACACATGCAATTTTGTATCTGTATCTGTAGCTGTATAGCTTTGTAGATGTGTATTTATGTGTGTGCAAACCAGTTCGAAGTAAACTTTGCGTTGACAACCAAAGTCACATGGCTCACACATACGCAAACCAGCACACACAGATACAAATGATCGCGTGGTTACATGATTACGAAGTGTCTACAACAAAAAGTATCTACAAAAAAAAAAAACCACAAAAAAAAAACCTGACGGATGCATGCCGTGCAAGCAGGCCAGCAAACAGCAACAACAACAATAACAAACATAACTTCCGCATTATTCCAGGTTGCGTTGCTCAATATTCGTCTTCGTGTAGCTGCGTGCGTGTATGCAGTTCGAGAGTGCATTCGGTTGCACTTGAGGTGTATCTGTGTCTGTGTGTGTGTGTGTGTGTGTAATTTGTATCTGTGTGCAGTTGTACTCAATTAACTTGCGCTTCGCTGCTTTTCTGCATATGTTGTTGGTTCAGCTTCACTTCTCTTCACACACACACACACACACACACTGTCTCTCACTTTAAAGCTAAGCTTGTTAGTTGTTTTTGTGATTTTCTCTCTTTACCACTACTCATGCAAATGCAATCAGCTGTTTTTGTTTTGTTTGGGTTAATGTTTGTTTTGACTTTTAATTGAAGTATTTCTACTCTCTCCACGAAAATCGTCTCTTTTCGTTAATAATTTATTAATTTTTTTGTTTTTGCTCTTTGTTTTAAGAGCATGAAATTACATATTATAAATCTAAGTTTCATCATATTTTACAAAGTGTTGTTTGTATAAAGTGCTCAAATTTCTAGATGATTAATACCTAAATATAATTTTGTTTCATAAACCACATAATGTTCTCAACTTTCGAGAGCGTATTATAACCTAGTGCATTATCTGTTTTAATTACCAAAGTTCTGAGAAGTAAAATATTCCGTCATTCAAACACGTGCATCTTTGAAGACTTCGTGCCATAGGCGACCCCAGACCACTTGCCTCCTTCAGAGATACCTGATCTTAGTGTTTACTATTGTACGTTTACCTTTGTAATGAAATATGATTTTCATGCAAAGCTTTAAAAAATCAGTAGGGTATTTTTGGATGAAAGCGATCAATCATATATAACATACAACCGGCATTTTAAGCTAATAAGTATAGTGCTACGAATACATTTCACATGTTTTCTATTCAAAATAAATGAGGTGTAGGATTAAAAAATAGTTAGACAAAAAAAAAAACTGGTTTATGATTCAGAAAAGTGATAAAGAGAGATGAAGATATTGGTTAACCGTACATTATGATCTTGGGGAATAAAAGTTAAGAAACTTTGGCAACTTTTTGGAGAAAACGCTCATGTATCTACATTTTCTCGCGATCAAAATAATATTCTTAAAAAGCTTAATCCAAATCGTACCAAAAAATAAGAATTTTTAATTTATAGTTTTCAGTTCCGGAGATATGAATTTTTGTACTCTTTCTGTATGGTGACATAAAAAAAAATGTAACCGCATTGATTTGAAACGAGTCTTATTTATATTTACTAATTTAAAAGAAACATTTCGATTATGTTGAACTCTTTAGCTGATGTCTCCTTGATAATAAATATATATATATATATATATATATATATATATATATATATATATATATATATCGCACCAAATGAAACTTTTACTATATCTTATCTAACTAAATTTTAACGTTGCCTTCTCCTGGAGTTGCCAAAGATTTTGAATATCTGTATCCTTCGAACTAGAGGATTATTGTTTATTTAAAAGCTTAAACAGAAGTTTACTAATGAAGAACATTTCTTCAAAATTGTAGCTGGGACAAAAAGCATACCAACATTTTAATTATTTTAGATTTGTAAAAAAACACAACCTAATTCGGAACAATATCTACGTATTTGGAAACTTTTTTATTTATACTTCGTATATGAATATACCCCGGAAAGAAACAAAAAAAGGCGTCCAGAAATATTATTACACAGAATTTATGATAGATGAATATAAACTCTATAGTTGCAGATTCTTTGGGTTTGTAAATCATTGTGATAGCCAGAATTAACCCATTCTAAGGCTATATACATATTTGCACCATAGATTTCCATAAATATTTTCTCAGCATAATGAAAAATTCTTTCACACAAAATTTAACATTTGAATCTTAGGTAGTAAAAAAGTTTTTCATACAAAATCTCGAAAATATAGATTGGTTTGTATGGGTGCAATGCATTGCAGTAGGGTTGGCACATTTATTTTATATACTTTATCTGACTAGGTTTCATAAGACTCTAAATAAGCAAGTTTGCCATATCTGACTTTAATAGTCTCACAGATGTATGCGTTCATGCTGACGAAAAAACATGCTGACACAGTGCCTGCTCTAAAAGGAGAAAAGTTGCACAGATTTGAAGTCATATAGCTACGCGTGATGTAACGTTGCTGTGGCAAAGGCTTGCTTTATATTTAGCATGCAACTAATAATCTTACTTCGGTTTATTCTCTCTCCAGCTTAATGCAGTCTGCCGCATCTCGTTTTTTGTGCAGTGATCCACTTGTCAAGAGCAATTTGGCGTACAACCTGTACAGTTCAGACTTGATTGAACTTCGACTAGTTAAAATATCAATTACCACATTGTTGTACACTGTACCTATAGGACCAAATGGTTTATTATTATATTTGTGCAAATGTAGCAGTCAAAATGAGGTATAGCAGATACCATAAAGCATATATACCACATCAAAAGTTGAGTCGGTGCAGATATGTCCATCTAACACTCGTCTATCTGCAGTCGGTTTGAGCAGCGAGATCTTGGAGACTATAAGAGTTAGAGCCCTTAATTCATATAGTATTTAAACTTTCCTATGCTCTCTTCTCCGTTATATGAATGTGCCAACTCCAAGAGGTAGTTCCCATTAAAACATTCCCCACTTTTGAGTTTTATATTTTTTTTTTTTCAGTTTGTTGTTGATTAAACTAGAAACAACAACCAATATAAGTGGTAACTCTGTTACACCACTGTTTCCTCCCCATTTTTCAGTTTTTTGTGGAAATATAGAGTCTTAGACAAGCCACAAGATATTTCGAAGTCGAGTACACACGACACGACACGTTCTTTCTTTTGTTTTTGTTTTTTTTTTCTTACTCTTCGTTTTTATACAAATATTTTGTTCTTCAAAAAGAACTCCTTCACCAATAGCTTTCCCACAGAACTCTCTATATGTACAACACTTTTGATTTGATTTTTATGCAAATGAACAAAATTAACTTATAATAAAATCAAATTACAACATCGATTATGGATAAATTATGCAATGTGTTGTAATTGAATACATAAATACACAAATACGCACACACAAACACACACACACACACACACACGTACTTGTATACACGTCCATATATGTAAGTGCTAAAATTGAACAAGAAATGCTTGATTTTTTAAGTTTGTATTCAAAATATAGCCCTTGGCCAACTCATTACCAATTGATCAATAAAGACGACCGGCCCAGTCGGCGTAGCTCATTACATATGCGCAAAAGTATTTATACATACGATACATGAAGATACAATGGAAAAGAGTAAGAATATCTATAAGAATATGCGCAGAACGCAGAAACGAACAAGCTAAAAAGATCAGCCAACGCATGTGTCCAAAGTCATTACAACAAAATTGTATGTAGGTATATCTGTATAGCAGATACATATGATTACGCCACCTCGCATTGCGTTGGAGACCACGACTGTTCAAATTCAGAGTCTTACAGAACTCAAGAGCCAAAGCAAAAAGCTACGAAAAAGCCGCCAAAAAACAAAAAATAAATACAACAAAAAAAAAATGTAAGTAAGTATAATGAAAAGAACGCACACACAGTTCAATTTCATGCTACAATATATTGTATCTGAAGAGTATCTGAGTGTGTGTATCTTTAGTTCGTCATTTAGTCAGTTCGTCAGTCAGTCAGTCAGTCAGTCAGTCAGTTTGATTTGGTTTGGTTTGGCTTGGTTTGTTGCTGCATATGCTAGCTCGCTCGCTCTCTCGCTCTATATATCTTTTGGTTACAGAATTGGAATTGGTTACTTACATTATACTTTCTTACTTAAATTTTTCTTATTTTTTTTTTTTTTTTTGTTCTGAACTTTTTTTTGGGAGGTTAATGCCCGCACAACGTTTGTCGGTGTTGTAGGGCGGTCGGGCGTGCGTAGGGTGGTTGTATTTACGAGTAGACAGCAGAACGTCATCATAGTAGCCACTTTTGTTGGCCGCCACTGCGCTTTTTGGCAATGATGAGTAAAAGATAGAGAAAGAGAGAGAGAGAGAGAGAGAGAGCATGCTTTGGGCAATTGGTTGATTTTTCTGCGTTTTGGTAGTAACTTTACTTTTGATGGTTTTTGATGGCACTGACACTGAGCAGCGCCCAAACCACCGCAGCTGAAGACCAAAACTCAACAGGAAAAAAAAATTTATATATATATATATATACATATATATAGAAATATTCAAGCTCATTTCTGTTTCGATACCAGTTGCGCTTCCCACACTAATTCTGTGCATGAAGTGAATATCTGAAGAGGCTACAAATTCAACAAAGACAGCTCAATGTACCTGAATGTATCTGAATGTATCTTTGTTGAACGTTTGCTGTGTAATTGATACAAGCTTAAGTAGCTTTAAGTAGCTGAAGTACGTTTGTATGTGTGTGTGTGTATGTTTCTGTGATGTGTTGGGGCTTTCCTTTATACAGCTTTGAATGTTTGCCGTGACGAAATTAGAACATTTCTTCTGTTGCTACCTCTTTTTGGTTGGCATTAAGTTTGCCGGTGTGATAAATGAGATTTTGAGCAATTAAATGCGCGCCTAGATACAAATACAGATACACAGACAGGCATTAGGCATTAGTTTATATGCTCTGCACGTGATCTAAGTTATGCAATTTTTTTTTTTTTTTTGTTTCCTTAACTGCTTTAATTCTAATTCTAACATCTATAAATATATTATCTAATACTCGCACTGCTGTTTCGTTTTTGTTGCTCTATTATATTTCTATGCTTTATATTTTTACCTTCTTTAATACACTTCAAACATTGTTTCAAAAGCAGACTTATCATTTCGTCGGAGAGTTTGTAACCATACCTCAAGATATTTAGTCATATTCATTTCACTGCAAATTAGTCTACAGATTAGCCTACACGTATGATCCAAGTTTTAATCTTATTGTATTATAGGTTTTATAGTTGTCATGAAATTCAAGGCGTGTGCAGTACCCCTATATATGGCTAAACCTTACAATTTCCTGCTTGACAGTTGGGATCAATAAGACACGCAGGATAACTGAGTTTCTGACATGCACCAAAGAGTCTATGCAGGTGTTTTGATTGAAACCTTTGCAGGATATTCACATTAGAGTTAGAAGCCGTGTCCCAGAGCTGTATACAGCTCGGACGCATTTTAATTCAGATACCTTACCCTCGCAACTGACGTAAAAAGCTATGTAGTCAAGGTAGAACCTTAATACTATATAAGGTGACGGCAGCTTTGAGCTTTTACAAAAGCCCAGGATGCCATACTTGGTCAAATGCTTGGTGAACATCCAGAAGGGGAAAACTGAAAAAAACTGAAGCTTTTCTAGAGTATACAGTGTCTGTTGTACAACGCGATGACATTGCTCTTGTGTTCCGTGGCGTCTTCTAAGCCCGAACTGGTGGTCTGGAATCAGTTGACCTGCGTCCAGCAGTGGCAGTTCTCGACCCAGAAAAGAAGAAATATAGATCTTTCATTTTTACTAGGACAAATTTGGTGTTGCAATAAAATTAAATTCTGCCACCTACTTCTTCCTAGACTTTAAAGATTTCATTCACCACATTTACGTAATCGGACCTTCAATAGTATTCAAACAACAGGTGGCACAAAGAAGTAAAAAAATGCCACGCCATCTGTAACTTTTGGATCAGCAAAAAAACAAAAAAGGTTGTGTGGGCCTCTGAACGGAGGGCGGACAGCATCCTCCATCCATTTCCATGTTGATACTCTCAGTCGGACAAATGGACAGACGGACATGGCTATATGGATATAACTCTTAATGGTAATCGGGGCAGGAAGATAGATACATAGTGTCAAAGATGTTTATTTGTATATATTATGAAAAGTGAAATAAATAATTAGGGTGTTCATAAGGTCTTGCAATAGTACAAAAGTGTACAGTCGGCGTTGTAAGCACACTTGTTTAAAATAAAGTGGTGCAACTCTGCTCAGTCAGCTGTTTGTGTAATATTTAGTTTGTGAAATTATTTAGTCAATAGTTTGGGTCGAGTAAAGTAGTGCTAGATTTTTTAGTGAAAATTGTGGTTGGTGCGCAACAGTTTTCTTGCACTTTTGCACTGTTGCAAGACCTTGTGAATACTTTAATTGAAACAAAATTTGTTAGCTTTTTTTTTTACAAATTATACAGATTCTACATTTATTCTGTGTAGAAATGTTCTTTTTTTTTTTTTTTTTTTGAATAAATCTGATTAACAGTGTAATTTTATGCAGTTACAAGGGCAAACAAATTAGACATGATCTACCTTCACATCAATGATATAAAATGACTGGCTCAATAAACATACCCTACTAGTCATTCAAACTTAAACATAATACAATGCAAGTGTTATGTGCGCTGTTCCAGGATAAATCATTTTCATATCTTACAAATAAGAATACATTATGTACTAATTCTTATCATCACTATCACATTAAAGGGTATATAGTGAATGGTATAAATACTTCAATTTCACCGGATTTAAATTTTCTTTGTATTAATTTTTATTTATTTTTTTTTTCTCGAGGTGTTTGACCCTTTAGCGCACAGCTGATTTATGTGAATTTATACGAGTGGCTACCACAACTTCTTTGCCCCGCCTCATTTTCAAAGCAGCTGAGCTGTGAGTCGTCTTGGGTTGAATGTACGTCTCTTCATCCACGTTGTCGACGTCGTCGTCTGCTCCGTTGACGTTTAAGTTGTGATATTGCGTGAAAGTTTGAAATAGAAATAGAAAAGCATGCGGCGCAGCGAGAAAGCTAATTCATGACATGCTGACCATATTAATTTATCTTCTTTTTGCAATTTCGTGCATGATTTGGCTATTATTCTATGCTATGGCAAAGCCGTACTTTGATGACTGCTTGTTCATATGTACAAACCCAAACTCCTCACACCGTTCCTAAAATGGAACCCGAAAAAAGTTTGCGTACAATGAACCTTTATGGAAGAAGTTTTGCTGCTGCTGCTGCTACTGCTGCCGCCACAGAGTGAAAGATCATTGACACTTTGACGCGGAATGCATTAGTTACTATGTATTGTATACCCATTTGTATGATATATGTACAAACCAACTCTATTACTCAAGCTTGAGCTGAGAATTTTGCTGCTAGTTCTTTTTGGAGAAATGATCGTGCACTATTGTAGCTATGTAGATACATGTGAGTACATAGATGTATAAATCGCACAATACTTTTTTCTTAAGAACCATGCTTGATCTACACACTGGTTGCTATGTGCGGCATTAAATTACAAAAATTGTACATTATAGTTTCGATTTTATGTGCCTATCAATTAAATTTAATTTGTATCTGCATAAAATTTTGTTTGGAATAGTGAAGATATTTAATATGAAATGTTTTTCTGTTAAATAGTTATTTTATATTGAAGACTTTCTTCTTTATTTCTTTATTTCTTCTGGTGCTCTTTATATATTTGTTACATATATCCCACCCTTCTCCGTCGAAAGGTTACGGAGATAGACACTTACACACTTACCGCGATTGACACAAGAAATCAGTGTTGAGGAATTGGGATTAAATGCGAATATAAACAAATTATCTGCTCGTTGGGTACCACGAATTTTGAATGAATTCCAAAAAGAGGCTCGCTTTCGTTTTGTCCAATATTCCCTAAGAAAATTCCAAGGCCGAATAACTAGAAACTTTGATAAAATTGTAAAAGGTGATGAAGCTTGGTTTTATAAGTACAACCCGGAAACCAAACAGCAATCCATGGTGTGGAACAGAAAAGTAGCAAATCCACAAATTAAAGCAAAACAATAACTATCAGCATCAAAATGATGTATTTACTTCACCAGATCAAAAATTCCCTTTAATATTGATCAGACAGTAACTGCAAAATGCTATATTAAAGACTGTTTAGCAAAAGTTTTCGAAATTTTGTTGGAAAACCACAAAAAAGAGGAACTACGTCGCTAGTTTTTACATCACTATAATGCGTCAGTTCACACTCCAGAAAGAACTAGTAACTATATTACAGTCTCAGGCATCGAAGATATTCGTCCAGCACTATATTCTCCAGATCGGACGATTTCTGTTTATTTATTAGGAAAATTCTTTAGTAATGGATGCAGTTAAAGTAGAAATTGAGAGGCAACTAAAGAGCGATTTTCAGGACTGTTTTGACTGGCGGATTTACAGACTAAGGAAATGTATTGTATCTAATGGTGATTATGTAGAGAAGATAATAAAAATATTCAACATTATATCTGTAAGCAACATTATATATCTCAGCGACATTTTTTTAGTGCCCACCGTATAAAGATAATTCAGCATTATCTCAAACGGCACTAAATACTATAAACATATGTATCTGCTTTAAATATTTGTTTGCTTTCTAGCTATAAACATGTGAATTAACATAAATATACAAGTTAATAATCTTTTAAGTTCATACTATTTACGTTTAACAAAAAAATTCATGCAAAGAAATGCGTAAAGGTTCAGTGACATTTTATCAAAATATTTCGATCAGTTGTGAAACGTTGGCATTTTTACATATACTACTAGTATTAGCGTTTGAATGCAGAAGGTGTGAAATATGAACTATCAACCAATTAGATTATCTTAACTTATGTTTAAATACATTATACCCCGCTCACGTGTATGGAAAGCAAACTTACTTTGATTGAAATTTACACAAGATGCGGTCCGAAGTAATCAGGAATTTTGGATTAGGGCAGTTTTGATGCAAAGAGAAATTATTATGGATATCGGTTCACAAATGACAAGCAAGCCAAGAGCCATTGAGAACAGAACAATCGCTGACTAATTTGTGATTACTGATTACTATTTCTACAAATATATGAACGCCTATTACGAAACCTTGAAGTAACAACTTAATGGCTCAACAAAAATGGCAACAAAAACAAACAAAAGTATGACAGGCGTTAAAAATAGGCAGCGTAAATCAATAATCAGTCTCTGCTGAATGTTAAGTCGACAGCATTCAACTTGAAAGCGATATCTTTGTTCTTTATGTTATATAGAACTTTTCAAAATCTTCTTTTCAGTGATATGGGGCACCCAGCAAAACCGATGATAAATATTTTAAAGATGTTTCTAACAATAATAATTTCCGAAGTCTAGGCTCTGAGAACGGTCATATGAATAGACAGACGGACAGATAAAGAACATTTAACATAACAGTTTTAAATCAAGTGTTATTGTCCCCAGACACATTGCAGCAGCATTCTAAGCCGTAAATTAAAATGACGTTAATCAGCGTATTCAAAAGATAGTGATCGCTGATCATTAATCAGAATTTCAGTGGTTTAAGGCATCATAACGAAAATAGAAAAAAAAATGGAAATATCGACAGAATCTGGAATCTTTATTATGATGTGATTTTGCTAAAGCTATTGACAAAGTATGCTAGTCGATTTTTTGGAATAAGCTTTTCAAACTTGGTTTCCATTTATATTTATTGAAATGGGTCCATTCTTAAGTTTGTAATTGTGTTTACTGTGTTGTTATTAATTGGTACTCGTTCTATGAATTATCTGGCTATATCTGGTCTTCCTTAAATAATTATTGATCTAGTGTTTAACTTATTCATTAATGATGTTAGAAATGGTTTTTTTAATCGTATGATTAAAGATCGTCAAAGCTATAAAAGATAGTGCATTGGCCTACAAAATGATTAAAATAATATTGCTTTACCATTTTTGAATTTAAATAAACATTTCACATCACTTACTGCAAACGATCGTCGCTTATTGCTACATCTTTTATTATAGCAGGCGAAAATATTCGAAATCGGAGTCATGTTTTCTACTGGATTTCTTTTCAAAGAACATCTTAATTATATGATCCCAAAAGCTTTTATGGCCTTTGTCAAACGTTCCGAATACTTATTTACTCTACTTAGGTACGATCTAAGTTGGAGTACGCGTTATTTTTTTTTTTTTTATTGAACCCTTTAATTGCGGTACACATTAACAGACTTGATCGCATTGAGAAGATTCATTTGAAATGCTCTATCTTATTACTTAATTATTCTCTTCCATTGCTTTCATAGAAAAGATAAACGGTTATTGCATTATTCTTCTCTTGAAGATCGTCGAACAATACGAGTATTCCTCAAAAATAGATCATTTATGATCGTCGCACTTCATAAATGATCTATTTTTGAGGAATACTCGTCTTGATTGCCCTGTTGTTCAACTTATTCCATTTAACGCTATAACAAGAGATTTTCGAATTATCTATCTATTATCTATGGGCTGTTTACGCAACAGCCGCGCCAATTAATAGATTTCTTCATCTGTATAATAAATATCCTTGATATTTACGGTTTGCTTTCTACGCCAGTATGTTTTATTCTAAAAACGTATTAATAATGTATTATTTACTGTAACACTAATTAAATGTATACTATTTAGTTATGTTAGTTTAGTTAGGTTAAGTGTCTGTAAGAACTATTGTGTTCATACTTAGACAAATAATAAATAAATAAACTAGGATGCTTATGGCTTTTTTTCACTTGTGTAGCTCTCCAAGACTATGACTTTAAGAAAGATAATATTGTAAATAATTCTATTATAATAATTCTATAAAAAATTAAGATCATTACTTAATTTACAAACCTCGTATTTATATTTGTATCTGTGCGGGTCTAAAAATACGACTAAAATTTCTCAACCGCTTTTACACCGATATTAATCAAAGCATATAATAGATACAATTATTGAACGCTGACAGCAATGACAAAGATCAACTCACAGATACAAATAAATTTGACTCTTTTAGTTTGTACAAAATATGCGGAAATGCATTTCTGTGGTCTTACAGCAACCAAACAGACGGCGAACATGTATGAAGAGACGCAGATCAGATGATGACGATGATGACGATGATGATGATGATGATGATGATGATGATGAAGCTTGCCACAAACTGAGAATCAGGGAGCGCGTTGCATGGACCTGTTTAACGCGCTATAAGAATTCAAAATGTTTTCCCAGCGAATGCAACTGCATCAAAAAGAAGTAGTAGTAGAAGAAGAAGAAGAAGATGACGTAGAAGAAGAAGCATTAAAGAATAGTTAAAGATGCAGCCGTAAGGAATACTGCACTGCGCTATAGTATCCAATGATCAACCTATAGCCGCAGTAACTTACGAGCATCATCATACCAAGTAACCAACCAAACCAAATAAAAACAAGAAAAAACTTTAACTTCAGTAGAACCGAACCTTGAATACTCTTCGCAAGCAGCTAACATATTACTGTCAAGTCTTTTTGTGATATAGTTTTATTTTAATGCATCATTTCATTCCTAAGGTGGTTCAAAATATAAGAATATTATACAATTACCTTTAGAGAATACAAAGTAGACGGTTGGTCTTTATGAGGACTACCTGTTAAAATGGTATGGACGCCCATTAATAACTATGTGAAGCTTCCGTACATAAGAAGCTACCATACCGAATTTCAAGTTTATATTGACAGTAATACAAACTTTTTCGTGTAAATCCGAAAAGTGGACGATGGGTTTAAGCGTGGCATCGTCATTGTAACATGTGCCGCATAGGAACATAAGAAGTCTCTTTACCCGATTTCGGTATTGAAGAATGAAGTACACAGAAATGCGACAGACAGTCAGACAGACAGACAGACAGACAGACAGGCAGACAGATAGACAGACAGACATACGGGAAGACAGATAGACGGACGTGGCTAGTTCGATTAGTCTCGTCGATCTGATCATGATTATATATACTTTGTGAGGTCTTCGATGCCTCATTTAATGCGTTACAAACTCCATGAGAAAATCATATTACTATTCACACTACGTGTGAAGTGTATAACCAAAACAAAAACACACACACGATCCGATCCAATCCGATCAGATCGATGCAGTTCAGTTCAACCGACAAAACGAACGACAGCTAAGACAGACAGCCAGACAGACAGACAGACAGGCAGACGAAAAGCCAAAGCGTCAATAAGACAAACGCTTCACGCAAAGATGTCCAAAAGCCGCCGTAAGCAATAAGAAAAATCGTTAAGAAGAAAGAAAGCTGCTGCGGCTGCGACGGACGCCGAAGATGACGCCGACTTCGTCCAACCAGAAATACATACATGTACGACGAATACGTTTACGTTTATATTTACAAACGACCAAAAGTTCGTTGACCGTACAAATAGTGACCCACTAACATCCGCGAGTGCGTTCACCCCTTTCAGTGTGACGTGACGTATTACTTCCACAATCGAAGCTGAGAGCTCAGAGCTGAGCTGTTGAATCTGAGCTGTCTTTCTTTTCTGTTGCTGGCCGGTTTCAACCAGGTTGGATTGGTTGGATTGGATTGGATTGGCTCTTGGTTCAAACATGTTGCAAGTCAAACCGGTCTAAACGCAACTGAAACGTACTGATCGAATCAAAAAGCAAAGTATCTAGATAGAGATAGTTTAAAGCTTAAATTTAAATCTTTCATCTATGATCTTTGAATTGGATGAAATTAATAAGGGCGTAATTGGGCGATGTGTGAGAATTTTTACTGGTAAAAGAAAGAGTGGGGGAGAGGGTTACAATCATAGGTAAATCAATGTGGTAATTATTACTATCTATTTTTATTATTTATTTATGGCCTATTTAGTTTTTCAACGAATATTTGTGTAGGGTTGAAGTAAGCATCAAAGATAACTTGCATAAAACTTGATAAGTTTGCCCAAGTTATTAAATAGTCTTAACAGGCCTCAAATAACCAATAGTTTCAATGCATCAGTGGAACCGTAACTGCAATACTCTGCAAATGCACTAAAAAATAGACCAATATGCTTAAGCAATTTGATGTAAACTAATTTGCATATTGTTTGGAAAAGTTTGTTTTGTAGATGGGATCACTTGCCGAAGTCCACATTAGTGGGAAAGTTATTAATTGATATTCACTTGGTAATGGCTCAAAACGATTCTTGGGCGAACGGCCCAAACAGCTCACAAGCGTCCAGCTGATTGATTACCTCGACAAATACTAGGCTAATATCACCGCAACACAAGCACAAGGAAGCATGAATTTAGCTGCAGTTTCGTGTTTAGTAGGAAACTACGCCATCTCGTCTACACAGTCGTACATGCTGACGAACGCCATATAGCAGAGTCGTGATTATCGGCGTCTTATAGATTTTTACTTTGTGTGTGGTGTGTGTGTGTATGTGTGTGTATGTGTGTGTGTGTGTGTGTGTGTGGTATTGTACTTCGAGAGGATTCTACTTCTAATTTGGTTGCTCAGCACAAAGTAGCATCGATTAGTAAGCTTGATTCTTCGCTTAATCTACAGGCTGACAATGTTCGCTCTGTTTCCAGGTAGACAGAGTTTTATAAAACACTCTTGTTGAAATTCTTCATCCTCACAGTTCATACAAGACGTACTATAGATTTCGAGGGGACATCATATACCTAGTTCGTCTTACCGTGCTCGACTTTTCCACGTCTGAGTATCAGCGTAGGCTGTACTCCATCAGGATATTAAAAAAATTGCACAATAGAACATTACCCTGCCTGAAGCCTCTCTTGGTATAAAAAAGCTCGGAGATTGTTCATACAAGACGTTGAAAAACTTCGTTCTTGTCGGCATTTCGAAAACGGTCTTATAATCGACAAATATGTGGTGCGTGTCTTTATTGTATTCACGGATCTTCTACAGGATTTGTCGTATAGTGATAGTTGGTCACTCAACTGGCATCACATCAGAGTCTGCAGCTTTGTTATTCTTCAGCTTTTTATTTACTGAGTCGACCTCGTTGTCGACCTTTTACGAGTATTTACTATTTCTTTCATTGCAAACTGATAGGAGATATATGGCAGGAGGCCACCATACAAACCCTCCATCCATTTTGTAAGTTTTGCTTAGAAAACGTTTTTATTTCATATTTGTTGGACGGATATTTTAATTTTTTTTTTATCCACCAAAAGATGTACAATACAAGATCACGTCAAATATCCTTTATACATAACTATGCTCCTGGTATAAAAGACTTCAAGAACATCCAAGTAGGCGCGTACTTTCACCTAACTATATATATATTTATAGCTTCACTAATTATTGATGGATTCTTACGAACTAAAAATAGTTTTCTTCGTAAAACTACCATTTCTACGTTCAAATGCTTTAAAATTTTTGGTTCATAACTTTTTTGATTTCTTACAATTACAATAAAATGAACGTTTTTATCTTTGTATACTTTGTTTTCTTCAAAATTAATTAGCCGATTGATAAAGTTTTAAAGCTTCAATTCGACTTCGATCGTTGAACAATAATGGTTCAATATACTGTTTCCGAATAAAATGTTCCTTTGAAATGTTGGTGGTCCCACTCAATTACAAATTTGTTAATGTTTTAAACTTAATTATCTACACTTATGCCCACATCAACACTAAGCCATTCGATTTGCTTATTTATTAACTGGTAATTTTATCGCTCGTTCTGCTTAGCTTCTAATAAAAAGTTTAATGTGCCATAGCAACTGAGATTAACGCCATCACTGCCACAAAACCTTGCAACAAAAAAATTTACAGCATACAACAAAATTATTCTCACTACACTCACTCACTCACTCACTCACTCACTCACTCACTACAGATGAGAACGGCGCCAGCAAAGCATCTTCCAACTACACTTTACCAGTTCACCCAACTTCATGGCATTTCTTGAATGTAATACACAGATCAGATACCCATGAGGCCAACTCGTCTTACACACGCTGTCTCAAGATCTACAATGCTACCCCACTCCGTATCTATAAGTTTTGTAAATGTATCTGCACTACTCAATTTTCGCGTTTGCTTCTTCGTGTCTGTGTATATCATTTACGACGCGGAAATGTTGCATTTTATACAATTCATATTGAATTTATTTTTATGTGTGATAATCTTATCTATGTAGACATCTTCATCAGCGCACAGATTACCAGCAAATTGTACTCTGCTTGTTCAGTTTGCCTGCCTGCCTGCCTGCCTGCCTGCCGACTCACTTGTTTGCTGGCCTGCTGACTGGTTGGCTGGCTGGCTGGCTGGCTGGCTGGCTTAGCTTGGCTTGGCTTGACTGAATGTGGCAGCTTCTTTGCTTCTGCGCTCTGCCATGAAATGATCATCATCGTCATCGTCATCATCATCATCAAGATCGCTGGCTGACTTTGTATCTGTATCTGTGTCTTAGCTTGGGAAAATGCAGCAGCAGACTCAGTCGCTGGCAGCTTGTTTGCTTTTGCTGCTCATGGTGGCGCTGTCTTTTGGCGGCAACAACATTTGCTGGCTTATAAATTTTAATTAAATTAATTTCTGTGCTTTAGAAGATTTATGCGATTTAAGCAGCAATTTAATTTATTTCGGCAAGTTGAAAGCACATGACAGTTGCTTGGTGAATTTTTTTTTTTTTTTTAAACTAAAAAGAAGTAATATTTATAATTTAAAGATTGAAATTTTATTCATTTGTAATTCTCAAAAATGCTAAATTATCTGAAGGAAAGCGCCTTTAGTTCTTAAATCAGTTGGTCTCTTTTGCCACTAATCATGAAGGTGTCAACTTAGCTATGTAAATTTCTAAGAAATTGAAAGATTTTCTCCTCGGTAGAACCGAAACTTTAATACCATTTATACAAAGTTTCAAATTATATACCAGCTTTAAAGAAAGATGAAGAAAATTACAAAACTGATTATTAATTTTGATAGGTCAATTCTCTGAGTTAATGATATATTTGTGATTTTCGATTTTTGATCGAGAAATTGATATACTATGTTCAGTTTTTCTTCATAACTACTGTTCAATCTTATTCTTGTAATTATGTTTCGGTTCATCACTTTTTAACGTCCGTCACCCATTATTCCCACCATCCGGCAGCATAACTTGCGTTTTTCAAATCTGATTTTTTGACGTGATAACGTCTATTAAATCGGTTGGTTTAGCGCAGAAGCATGACTCATTTCTGACGTTCCGTTTACCGTTACGACACGACACTAAACGAACGAAAAGCAAAAGGCGGAACATGTAATCATACACTTATGAATACATGTGACGATTGTGTCGTTCCACCTGAACAAGCAAGCGATAGACAGACCAGCGTGCCTTGGCTTGTTGAAAGCTATAGTTATGTGTGTGTGTGTGAGTGTTTGCGAATTAGTGTTATCTAGCGCGCGGTGGGGTGCGGTATGCACATGATAGAATGTATGAATAATAACATTGTAAGTGTATAATAAAGTTTGTTTAAATAAAATACATGTACAAAGTAAACAAAGCACGCACACCATAGATCAAGGAAGACGACAATAACAGTTACTTTTGCATTTGAGTACCAAAAACAACAACAAAAGGCTTTTAAAGTTGATGGTGGTCAGTCGAAGAGAGAGAGAGAGAGAGAGAGAGAGAGAGAGAGAGAGAGAGAGAGAGTAAGAGAGAGAGAGCGTATATTTCACTCTTTGTTGTTAGTAACGAAACTCTTTTATATGACAAGTTGTTTGTGTACTGATTGAATTTTTGGAATTACATTATAATTCAATTCACAAAAGTATGCAATTTTTCATCAATGTTTTCTTATGACGGTATGACGTTATCACGTAAAATTTTCGTCCGTAAACCGACTTTACAGACATCCATGGTTTTTTTTATTTTATAATATCTAAACTTTTGTTTTACACAGTTTTGAAAATCATATATCCTCTTAATCCTCCAACATGTTCACATACCGGTCTAAATTCACTATCACTGTGACCTCATTTTCTTCAAAAAAAAAACCATGGTCCAATAATACCAGCTGAGAAAATTGCACACCACACTGTGACTTTAGGTGAATGCAAAGGTATTTCCTGAAATTATCCATTCAAGTGAAAATGCGCATCATCGCTGAAAAAATACAACAAAAGTAGGCCTCAACGTCAAACGCACGCTCCTCACTGTTCCAAAGCCGTTTGACCTGTAAGGAAATAAAACTAAAGCCACGCCTGCCGATTAGTATTACTACGAAAATTCCTACAGTCTGAATGGAAAGAAGTTACGCTGCCGCACCATATATCTGTTCTTCATAACATTAATATCACTCCCCCTGCTCTTCATTTACATCACCACGATTCTCGGGGGAAAAATCAATATGGGAATGCTCGCATCTTTATACTCAGATTACAACTCAGCTTTTCAAAACTGTTAAGCATGCTGTTGAGCCAAAGCCGCCGAAAAGGTGTAAGTGACAAAATTTGTGATTTTCGTTTTTTTTTTTTTATAGAAATTGATAATATAAATAAAGAGTAAATCAAATTAAACCTTCTCCTGTAAAATGTATTTATTGCCGCTTACACCCTTTTGGTAGTTATGGCTCGATATTTTCATAATCAGGGCTTTGCTACAAATATTTTTTGATAAATGTTAATATTTATCACAAAGGCATTTGAGTTCACCAAACCCCAAAGCAAAAAATCCAGAGCTGTTATATCACACGATCTAGGCGGCCTGTTGTCCGGCCTCATTTTTAAAGAAATACGGACCGATGGTACCACTAGCCCTTAAACCACTTCAAACAGTGAATTTTTGTAGTTGTGATAGTAGTTCGAGAATCTCTTCGGGTTGCTTATCAACCCAAATGCGGTAATTTTGTTTATTGACGTATCTATTGTACCAGAAATGTGCCTCATCACTGAACAAAATTGGGCGCGAAAACAGCGGATCTTCATGGAACTGTTGTAGAAATTAAATACGGCGTCGAATCTATTGGTCATGGTCTTCAGCCACACTCTCCGCTACAGCCGCAATATTATCTTCCAATAACGTAAACTGAGACTCAAATTTGCGGATGCAATTGGCAAAAGTGAATGAATCACCCGTTACTACTGGTTAAAAATCCGTTTCGAAGAATCTATAGTATGAACGGATCGTATGAATTGGATATGAAAATTTGACTCAGTGTACTATCTTAAAAATAAATTATACATATTGACAACAAACAAATTAAATTGAAGCGAGTATTTTCTTTGGACAAAGACCCGGCAAAATAAAAACGTAAAAGTTCAATTCGAAGCTCATTTCCTTCACACAGTTATATGTTATTTGTAAAATTTAAAACCCTAAGCATTGAAATATATATATACATATGAAGCGCCCGTCCAAAAGAAGCCAACATATCAAATTATAGGTAGATATTGCCTGCAACAAAAAAAGTTACACTGTTGGTGCGTCCGGACCCGGACCCAACATTTTTCTCTGTGACCCTGTAATAAACAATAAACAAGGAAGCATGGTATTTCTAAGTCATGAAATGACACCGGCAGGAAATTCTCACTGCATCGTGTATATACTTATTTTGCTATAAGATTTACTCAATAATTTAACTTTATCAGCCACTTCTTAGAGTGAAAATAAGTATGTAAATGACTTAAGCTGTCTTATATACATTCAGCGTACTTATAGCACATTGGTTTCTCTATGATCCCAGAATTTGCATGCTTGAGAAATGTAAGATTTTTACAACTGCAATATAAAAATTCTTAATTCTTGCAAACGCAAATGTGTAGAGTACAAAAGCTTCGGTTTTACCAAATTTAAAAGTATACCTATGTATTTTCTTGTTAAATTTTCTTCTTATCGCTGCACAAACTCGTCACACCAACGCCAGGTTAAGAAACATGCTGCCAACGACCACCATGAACTTTGTTTTCAACTGCGAATTCGCTGCATGCGAAGCGTGAAAGTCATAAAGTGAAGGTTGGAAAATTGCAAAATAAATTTGAAAATGTGAAAATGTCATAAAACTATGGAAAAGAAATAGAAAAATATTATGGTATCATGTGGGCAGCAATGGAAAAGCGGCTTGAGTCTTGAGTTTTTGTTGTTGATCCTTGTCTACAAAAAGACCGCACACAAGCCCAACAACAACAACAACAACAACAACAACAACAACAACAACAGCCACAGCAACAGCAACAGCAACAGCAACACTAAATAGATAAGACACCTCATGCCACAAGCGTTAAAACTATTGTAAAATATGAATTAAAGCGTGAAAATGACAAACGAGTGAAAATTGCTGTTTGACTTTGAGTTTTAAGGCCAATTGTGTTGTGTGTGGTGAAAGTCAGCTTCATAATTTTTTACATTTTCATTTCTATGGAAAATTCCATCAGATAAGTGAATGAAGCAGTAACAGCACAGATCAAAACGTTTACAATAGTTTTCAATATACTCCAGGCCACGGAAGAGTCAAACCATGCAATTATATATATTACCATTATTTCACAGATAAATTTAGGATGTACATATAGTTAATAGATAACCGATAAATACAATTTAAATATGTTTTAATCAGACGTTTTTATATAGCCTAACGGATCGGCGCTTTGGAACGACACAGAATATTATTAATCTCAAAATCAATCTAGTTAAAGAGCTATTTTCAGCTAACCATAATATATGTGGTCCATGGATAAAACACATTCATAAAAATGATGAAATGAATGAATGACAGATGGGTGTAAAACTCTTCAATATTGATGAGTTTTAGTGTTAACGAAGACAGTCACAAAAGTACTAGAGTTTATGTTGGAAGACATTGTTTTGATTTGTAAGAATTTGACAACCATCAACATTGATTGCATGCTACATTTAAGAAAACCTATAAAGAAAGGTCTAGTCGAGTGTGTTCAGCTTTGAGAAACCCTATGCCTTGTCTAAGGATCTTTATTTAAACCATATATTAACTAAGTTCCATAATGGTCAGATTAGGACCAATGTGGGATATTTGTTGGGATTGATGTGAGATAAACCAAATTCGGCTTTTGTAGCTTAATTAACAACTAAAACACAATTTTTAGCCAGACAGACGGACGTACGAACGGAGATTACCCCTATATGCTTTATGTGGTCGACCACGTCTGCTTTTGGATACAGGGTATTAAAAAAAAACACTATTCCCATATTTGTTTTTGTATTTAAATGATAGCGTACACAGTTGATGACTATCAAGCTTTTATCAACTCATTATCTTCCAACATAAAGTCTGATACTTTTATGACAGACTAGCAGACATTAAGATCGGTGCAATCACTCTCCTATTTTCTTTGGCTCTCTATCTTTGTATCGCACTAAAGCTCTCATTATTGCAGAAACAGAGCGAATACGGCGCTTTACAGTAACCGACTATGTGCGAGATTTAACGATATAGCGTCGATAGAGCGTGAGAGACATTGATAAACTGCCAACTGAAAACATAGGAACATAAAAGAGAGCAGCCAAACGAATTGCTGCACCTGTTATTACATGTTTGTGTATAAACCAGTCAGTTCCCACGGTGTTCTCAGTGAGAAAAACAATGCAAACCAATAACAATGATATAAATTCAACACATTAAGTTGAATTTAAAAGGCATAATGAATATACCCATAAATATGTGTGAATATATTAATATATATGTACAAGTTCATAACGATTATTAAGCTCAAATTTTGCATAAATATGTATGTTTATATAAAAACTTTGTGCTCATCTGTAGTAAATAAAATTTGAAAGAATGTTAAAAAATCACAGACTTATTATGTGTATTGAATTTCAAAACGATAGCATTAAACACTGAATTGCGGGTGCGCTGGGCATGGCATCCAAAAAATTGCATTTAACGCATCTGCGTATGGTCTTGAGGAATCTAAATCTTCAACTTTGCAGTCTGTAGCTTTTATAGTTCCTTGAGGTCTGTTGTCTCATAGGTACATCCTGGCGGACGGACTGTTGTATATGATGTCTCCTTCTGGAGACTACATCTACACTTGTCCCTTTGGGTACAGGGTATAAAAAATAATAGTAGGTATGGAAATTAAGAACAAATAAAACCCCTCCTTCCCCTTCTCCATCACTTTGACTCCTGCTTGACTAGAGTATGAATTTTACTTTGACATCGTGGGAGTTGTGAAGCACTTCTAAAAATTTTATGTCAACGGAAACGCATAATGTCGACCGAGGTTTAATGTATTAAGAATTACGAAAATAGTACAATAAGTCTGGCGTATGTAACGTAAGTTTATTCACAATTTTCTATATGCGGCCACCCTGTATGAATTTTCCATACAAAACGAAATGGCGTCTCCACACAGGCGGACTCATACTTGTAGACGAACTTCAGCTTAAAAAAAAAAGAAAGAAAGAAAACAAAAATAAAAATAAGTAAAATTTGTTTGCCGACATTTTTCCAAATAAACCCGGTTTTTATCGCTTCATTAACAACGCTGCTGTCTCACAGTCTACTCGACTCAATGGCGGCATTTTCCTTTCTCTTGCCAAACATTTTTCCAAGCTGACTTTTGCCAGTTTGCACTTTTTCCAAATAAATTTTTATTGTCCGGGATCAAGGTGTGGGTAAAAACAATTTCACGAACAACCAGTACAACAACAACAACAACAACAACAACAACAACAAGAACAACAACAACAATAACCTCAAAAGACAACGCGCGGAGTTGAGTAGAGTTGAGTTAAGTTGAGTAGAGTTGATCATGAACATGACACAATATTGGATATTATGAGTTTGCGGCGTTGGTGGTGCCTATTTGTTGGTATTGTACTCGTAGATACGAGTATTGGTTGCAATTGTGTTGGCGTTTACATTAAGGTTGGTCTTTGATGCTCTTTACCTTGAGGCGGCTGCTGGTGGCAGCTAAAGAAATTGTGGCGCCTCAGGCGCTGCATGAGCCGTGTTGCTGCTGCAAGAAAAATGATACCGAAAAGGTCAGCAGAGATAGTTTTTACAGATCAGATTGATATTGTGTCGCTCATAATTTAACGTTTATTTATGAGTTGTCAAATATTTAGGACGTGAGCGAAATGCATCTTTTCTTTCTTGTTTTTGTTTTTGTTTTTGTTTTTTTTTTCTGAACAATTGTTTACAGGATTGAGTTGTACGTTGTCGGCTGGCAACTATTCAAGTTCATGGCGGCGCATCGATTTGAGTCCGGGTGAAAGTAACTTGTGTGGCGGCGCCTGACTTTACACTTTAATTTTCTACTACAACAAATTTAATGAATGGCCAACATTGTTGTCCCTGTTGTAGATGGTTTACTTCGGATATTTATGAGTTTATGCAGAAATTCGACGCACCTTTATCTTGAGTGTGTTGAGATTTTTGGTTCCCAGAGCATTGTGTGGCCCGTTCACACATTGCATATGTTTAAGCTTATGAATGAATTACTGCGCTACTTCAATTTCTGCATGGTATTTTAGTTTTCGTACATTGCTTTTATTAACTAATAGTGTACAATTTCATATGTTAAAGCTTAGGTGTCACACCAACCTTGAACTCAACACTTGCTACGCATGCGCAGTAGCAGCATCTGCGGCATATGTTGCAGCTACCCAAAAAAAAAAAAAAAAAAAAAAATATTTAACCTTTAAAGTCTATGTAAGCATTTAAAAAAATGACAGATTATCGTTTCCAATTGATTGCGTTTAAGTACTGTGAGAAATTACCAAAAATTATTCGAGCTCATGATATCAGATGACAGACAGCATCCTCAAAATTTTTGCTTTTGGCAGGTGTAAGACAGGATGCTACGATATACATTTCCAGCTTGAAATATTTAAAGTCAAGTTTCTACAAAATTCTCAGACTTGGCGCAGGCGTAAGTTCTACTATGCTCGAATGCTAATTTTCGAATTCAATTTCCACATTTTTTTTTTTTTTTTAGTTTTCGTTTCAAATTTCGCTTCAATTTTGTTGCAATTTATTCTTAAGTGCTAGCAGTCATTAGATTAATTTTAATATTTTCATGTTTATCTTAGCATTGGTAGTTGTTGTTGTTGTTGTTGTTGTTGTTGTTGTTGTTGTTGTTATTGCTGCTGCAACATTTACGCTAACAGCAACAACACTCATCTATTATAGGCAGGGCCGTCTCTAGGGCAGAGCTATTGGGGCCCCAAAAACATGATGTTTTAAAAAGAAAAAACCTTAAATTCGGTTGAACCGAAGCTCTAATACAAATCACACCTAATTTTTAAACATAAACGGGTGTTGGGTTTGTATAGGAGCTACCCGAAATAGTAGCCGGTAAACGCCCATTAGTATGTGTGTGTGAAGCGACTATTAATAACACGCCACCATACAGAATTTCAAGCTGATATTGACTTAACTGAAGAAGTTTATCATACAAATACATAAAAGTGAACGTTGTATTTCTATTGGAGCTACACCTGAAAGTGGGCGGGACGCGCCACTTTGTATGTGTATGTGAAGCATCATCGAATGTCAGGCTGATATTGACTTGCTTAAAAAAGTTTTTCATACAAAAGCACAAAAATGAGTGATGGGGGCTAAACCTAAAAGTGGGCGGGACGCAAATGTGAAGCAGAAGCAACCACGACATCGAATTTCAAGCTGATATTGACTATAATTAAGAAGTTTTTCATACAAAAACACAAAACTGGACGGTGGGTTTGTATGGCGGTTAACCCTAAAAGTGGGCGGAACATGCCCCATGATTGGCCACTATAAGCCGCTGGTGTAATGAGTTTCATCCATAACCATGCACTTCGAAGCAAATTATCGGTTCACAGAAGAGAGTTTTTGAGCACTCAAAACATCGAATTGATGGGTCACCCGCCTTAAAGCCCTATATTAAAGCCCATCCAATGACTTATTTTTGTTGCCAAACATCAAAAAATAAATTGATGTCAACGTTTTTCGACGCCTGAAGAAGCTGTTGAAGCCTTTAAACAGCTCGTTTGAAAGGTACCAACTTCTAAGTGGTGAAAGCTGATCTTCATGGAAAATATTTTGCAAAGCAATAAAGCCATCTGCACAATGATAAATTACTGTTTTTTATCATTATTAGGCTCACAATATAAAAGGCAACCAGCGTAATAGGCTTCGGATGATTTTTGGATTCCCAGACGTCCCTTGAAGAAAGCAGGGTATAGAATGGCTTGCTAATGTACCCTATCAGAATGCCGAAGTCACTGACTGCAGTTAAAAACGATTTCCTCCATCAAATCCATAAGAGAGGATCTGTTGGAGCTGTGCGAAAGCGCACCCTGCTAGAGTACGATCTTTTTATTTAGGGTCGATTATCATTTATCCCATTTAGAGGTTCAGTCTGACGATTGGATGGGTAACATACCTATTTTAACGCGATGGTCTTCTTAAACGTGTATAGAGCGACAGTGACTTTCTTCACTTGTTCTTTTCAATTAAGTTTATAATACTGCTTCCTATGTATTACCAATTCCAAAAAGTACTACAGCTAAAGAAGAAGAAATTCCATTTAAAGTTGCTGGATTGAGTGTGCAAATTTTATACTTCTTAGTGAAGACTCCAAATTTCATCCTCAGTGTGCTCGTCATGAGATCTCAGAAGTTTTGGGAGTATTTTCCTTCAAGCAGGATAGCAACACCTTCCGCTTAGGCTACCACCTGACAGCCACCAATTTTAATGACCATAGTACCACTATTGAGAATGAACACCTGGTGTACTTCTATTAATAAATATTGATTGGATTGAAATTCCAACTGAGGACTTCACAATACTGCAATAAAGCAACTTAGTAATCAACCCTATGGAATCCTATGTACACTTACTAGATTGGACACTGTCTAGCGTCCTGAACATATTATATAAAACTATATATTACAAAATATGAACTGTGAAGAAGAAATTCGTTATATTTCATTGGTTCCATAAGAGGAAATTTGCAATATTATCTCTACTAATGAAATACATACTTGTATTTTGTTTACATAAATTACTGAAATGAGATGCAATGAAAAAAAAATGAGGTTCTTAGTAAAAGGGAAGTCCATCAATTTGCTGGAGCCAGAGCCCCCAAAACACTAAAGGCGGCCCTGATTGCAGCGTTCCACACACTCATATACAAACATATTTTTAAAATACAGATACAAAGAGCAGCAGATACTTATGTCTAGTCTACCTTTGCATCTCGTGCACGTTTCTACATTGCTGAGTTGAGTTGCTGACTTGGCTGACTCGGCTTGGCTTAGATTGCTGGTTGCCACTGGAATTGCGACCTCTTTGGAGTTAGAGTTGGAGCTGGTTACGAAACCCAAGAAAAACTTCCGCATTCATTTAAGATCATTTCTGTCGTTGCACGTTGCTGGCTTTGGCTTGCTGGCTGCCACAATTGATGTTGCTACAGCAACAACAACAACAAAACGACAACTATTATTAATGTTGTTGTTGTTGTTGTTGTTGCTGTTGCTGCTGATTTTGTAGTTTTCTCTCGCGCGCTCTACAACCATTGCAGTATATGTATATGTAGTTTTAGTATAGTGCCACCAATATGTATTTGTAGCTGTTATGTTTTACTTTATTTTTTACGAATTTATGGATCAACGAAGCATACCTCATGCTCATAGGTAACAACAACAGCAACAACAACAACAACAGCAGCAACCGCGGCAAACCGTCTGCCATAACCAACGCCAATTGACAACAAAGTGTTGCTGCTGCACGGCCAAAACACTTGAACAGGATTTTCTGTGGGGGCCAAATGCATTCCGAGAGGCAAACTGTCAGACAGACCGGCAAACTGATAGACAGCTCGTCTGAGTGCTGGCTGCGGAATTTAAATCTATAGTCTTGTAAGCATTATATGTTGTTGTTGTTATCGTGCATTTTCAAAAATTTGATAACTTTTCTCAACATAGGCACATATTAAAATTTTTGCTTGTCGTTGAGCGGTATATAATTTTGTTTATCAGTTTTCTTTACTATTTAATTTTTTTTTTTTTTTTATTTTATATGTGTATTTTTTGTAAATTTTGCAACTTTACTGCCCTGCTCTACTCGAAATCGGATCATATTTAGCAATGTATCTAGTATAAATTACATCATATGCGCCCATAAATGTGCAATCAAACAACAAATTGACGCCATCGACGTAGAGAAGGTTTCTTCTCTTGCCAAGGCCGAGCAACCCATACCAAAAGAAAAAAAAAAAAAAAAAGAATGGACGAATGACAAGTACGCGGCAACGAACAGTCGCTGCAACATCAATAAGTTCCTACTCTGCGAGAGTGGTTGAAAACGTCTTATAACTAATAGTACGAAAGATTTATCCCTAAAAAAGTATCTCTGCGCAACAAGCCGAAATCTAGAGTTTTACTTATTTAGATGTATGCAAATTATGGATGAAACATATAAAACACCCACTTTCGCGCTTAGCTAAGCCCAAAAGGAATGCAATTATATGCCACCCTTATCAAAACATCAAATACTTTCGATTTTATCTCCCGGAAAGTCTACGTACTGGCCAAAAAATTCTCAATATAATCGACTTTGCTATGCCTCGAAACATTTCTCGAAACTTGTTAGAAACACAAACAGTTCTAGAGCTCTCTTCTGACCACTATCCAGTTATGTTCAACTTATTGGAAAATCACAAAATGTACGTAACGCCGCATATTCTAAAAACAGATAAACAAACTGGTTCAAATATAAAGAATACAAAAGTGCTCACAAACCCCTATATGCCGTCATGAGTTCTGAAAGTGAAATCGAAGTCTCAGTGGACGCCTTCAACTCAATACTTGTCACCGCTGCAGTCAACTCAATCTCTAGAGTTATTTCGGTACCAAAAAGGCACAATACTAAAAATAACAATGAAAATTAACGTTTACTCACTGAAAAGCGAGAATTTCAAGCAACTAGATCTCCGAATCTAAGCATTAATTTATAATAGCCAAAAATAATTTAAATCGAGCACTCAATGCCAAAGAATATCCTTCCCAAAGACGGTACATCGAACGGCTTTTCCCTATTTGCACAAAATTTTCTCTATGGCAGGCGCAAAACAACTATTAAATCTTCAATACAATTCAATTCGTCCATCAGGATCCTCTCCGGAAACTGAGCCCGCAGTGATGAAGAGAAAGCCAAAGTACTATGCCCAACAAATGGATTTTTACCGTACCAGTATCAGAGCATGCCTTATCATTCTACCAATGCAGTAAGCACACACTTAAGCGAACTAAAATGCATAAGACAAACAAAATTTAATACAAAAGAAGCACCTGACTGCGATCTCATTACGCCAAAAATGATTATCAATCAGCGAAATCAGCCCACAGATTCCTAGTAAAGCTCTTTAATTAAATTTTCCACGCTGGACATTTCCTAAAGAAATGGAAAATATCTCTAATTACAACGCCTATCTAAACTATTTGAAAAAGTACTACAACAGAAACTAACATCACATCTGGAAACTCTCAACATCATCTCCTCTCAACAGTTTGGATTCCGGGAAAAGCACGGAACCATCGAACAAATCAATCGAATCAGTAATGAAATTAGACATCGAACATCAAGAATACTGCCTAGCTATATTGCTCGATGTTGCGCAAGCGTTTGATCGAGTTTGGCACGATGTCCTAATATACAAAATAAAACTTTTACTACCACAGAATACGCACAAATTACTCAAAACGCACAAATTACTCAAAACAGAATTTAGCAGTATTATTCGATGAATTGAAGGTTCAGCACTTCGAAAAGTGTTCCATATTAGTGTTTTGAGAGCTATAATAGTCAGAGGAGCTACAAATGTAAATCAGTAGATCAGCTTGTTTTACATGTAAACTATTGTATATCAGTTTTAAGAACAATGGATAACATTTTTCATACAAAAACTGTGGATTATTAATTTAAAACATTTATTTTATGTACATTAAGTCTTCAGCAATTGACATATTTTCAATCTCCTCTCGCAAGTGAATACCGTTATCAATGCGACAAAAACAAAAACAGAATTAAGAAGTAGCTAAACATTCGGCCACGTACATAATCCAATCCATGTCGACTCTACTGACCGACCACAATGGCAACCGTGAGCATTTCCTTGTCACTGTCAAGGAACGAAAGACAGAGATAAACAGACAGACATACGGACAGATATACAAGCTGAAAGAAAGAAAGGCTTGTTCGCTAATAAATTACATAAAAGCGCCCAAGAGCCATTGCCAAGAACAAAATAATAAACAAGAAAAGCTGCAAAAGAAAAACTAAAGGAAAATAGCAGTAAAACAGCAATAACGGTATTTGTGCATATTATGCAATCACAGCATGAATGAGACACTCTTGACCGAGTTTTCAAAGCCAAGTCAAGCCAAGCCAAGTTAAGCGCAATAACGGTAAATGACTTGTTATTCTTGTTGTTGTTGCTGCTGCGCATGCTCAAAATAAAAAAAGAACAGTAACAATTACAAAAACAACAGCGATGCGCATGCGCAGAATGGTCAGCATAAAGCGTTGTTGTTGTTGTTGTAATGGCTTTTGCACTAACCGTAAAACTGGACGGACAAATTATTCTGGAAGTGATTTGCCAAGTGGGTCAACACATCAGCGTACAAAATACAAAATTATTTATGTGTTGTAGTACAATTTTTATTAAACAACAATAATAATTCAAAAGTAAATTATTTGTCTATTGAATGCGTGAAAATGTGATGTGTAAATTTATAATAAGAAAGATAAGTACACAATAAGCAAATATAATGTCATTAAATCATAGCATAGAAAACTTCACTTTCTACAATAGATGATGTTTAGCTAGGGCAACAATGGGAGCAGCAGTAGCATTATGCGGCAAATCACCAGCGCTGCCGGCAATATCCAAGTGACTGTATTTTAGCGGAGCTGGCGACTCCAGACCGTGCTTATCGAGACCAGTAACCTGAATGAGAAATGCGGCTGGTACCTGATGACCACGTGGAGTACGCGTCGACGGTAAATTATTAGAACTCACTACATCCTCGCCAACCTGTGCGTTTGCTACATTAAATTCGAAGTCATCCGGGCGTAATGTGGAGACCTCGAAGGGATCACCAAATACTTGGCCAGATCTCTGCAGTTTACGTGCATGTTCAGCCTCATTAGCAACGCTATTATCAATAACAATTGAATAACCCTCGCCGGCAGCAATAACAGCATGACCTGTTAGTGTAGCCACAGTAAATAGATGTGGATCCGGCAGACGATCGTTAGTGGCCATCTCCTTCATGCGACACAAAGCATCTGCCATGCACATGCGACCTTCGGCATCGGTATTACCAACACGTACGCGTACGCCAGCACGTGAAGTGATGACCTCATCAGAGACATAAGACTCCTCGCCCACAGAGTTACGTACCATGCACAATGCGGCGATAACGTTTATATCGCAGGGTTTGATTTCATTGACAATCTGTAGTGAACAGCAATAATTAATATAAAACTATATCCAAATATTGTCGCTATAGCCAAAACCAACCTGCATGAAACCAGCAACCGCAGCAGCACCACACTTATCACGTGACATACCAGCCATAATACCACCAGCCTTGATATCAGCGCCACCAGTGTCATAGGTGACACCCTTACCCACAAGCATGAGCGTCTTACGTGCCTTCTGCAATGGTTTATATTCCAGAAAGATAATACGTCCCTGATGACGTTCGACAGTGCCTGCAGCACGATTGACTGCAGCAAAAAGTGGATAGTCCCTTTTCAGTTCTTCCGGATCACTTATGACAGTGACATTCATTAAGGGAAAGAGCGGTTTGATGTAGTCCTCGACACGCGGCGGTGCCATCCGTTCGGGATCCGCACCACCTGTATAAATTAAATGAAATAAAAAGAAATATTGTATACTTTTAGGCTGACATAAGAAATCTATTGAACGTACCAATATCACGCGCTACAAAGCGACCAGATTCCAATATCAACGCCTCCTTCAGAATTTTCTCGGCATCCGGACGATCAATGAGAAATGATAAGTTGTTAATCGACTGTTTTCTATCCGGAACATCTTCACGCAGTTGTATGGGCTACAAGATATTAAAAATTTATTTAATTAAATCATAATTATTACTTTTATTAAAGTACATACCACATAGAGCTCTTCTAAAGCGCCCAGCACTGTGCACAGCGGTGCATTCGAGAAACGCTTGCTATCAGGCACCAGTAGAAGTGGATTCTTAAAACCGGCCTTAACAGCGCGTTTAATTGATTGCGCTGCTGCTTTTTGATAGCTACGCACATCATGATAGTCAGTCAAATCCGGCAGCGGCGCGTATACCACCGGCAAATCGAGCTTTTGCGACTTAAAGCATGATATAGTAGTATCAAATGCTTTGTCAAAGCTACGATGCTCCGTGAATTGTTCCAACAACTCATCCGGTATATGTCGATCAATGACGCAGAGCACATCGCAATGCGACTTTTGTATAATTTTCGTAAGTCGCACGGTGCAGGGTACCAGTCTGTTAAAAAAAAAAATAAGACTCCTATGTATTTGCGCCAATTGATTTGAATTGTTTTTTCTAAGAAAAGTTAAAATATCGTATATAAATGTATTCTTTTCATTTAAATACAATTGAATCACGTTTCATTATGATGACAAATATTGCTTTTGCTTAACACGGTAATTTTTGTTTTACTACTGCAATATAAAGTATGTATTTGTTTAATATAAATTAAATGGAGCATTATAAAAACAAATCTTTATTACTTTTCACACAGTCCGTATTTGGACGGTGTTTTTTGTATGAAAGGTACACTTTCAAGTGGTCTTTCACAAAAAAGAACCTAGTTACTTCACTCGATTCGTATCAAGAATATAAATACATACTAATATGTATGGGTCGACTCAATCGATCGGAATCTAGGAATATAAATTTCTATATTATTGCATTTTACATACCAGTAAGTACAAACTTATAAGAGAGTCACCAAAATAATAGCGAAGCGCATACAAAGTAAAGTACGCAATCTACCAACTCGTCCGCCCTCACAGAATCCTTACGATTACGCATAAAATATTCAACCGATTTCTCCTACTATGTGCTGAGTAATGGCATACCCAGCATAAGGTGCCTCTTCGACAATAAAGGCTCCTAGCCGAACAGTGATGTGTGCTCTTTTCTGGACTAGCAGTGCGATCGTACTCTTAAGGCTGTAGTTCGGCCAGATGAGTTAAGAGGCTTTACAAGTGTTTAAGTTATCCCTAGCTATCCCTATTGTAACCTTTCCGGGAAGGTTGTCGCAAGTGGTACCCTCTCTGTCCAGCTTGTCTGCTTCACAATTTCCCACTATATTCTGATGTCCAAACACCCAGATGAGGTGGATTACTTAGTACTGGGCCATCTCATTATGAGATCTGGGGCACTCGGTAGTGAGAGCTGCTTGGCTATTATAAAAAATTGATACCTAATCTCTGTTGCATAGGTGTAGTTTGAGAAAGTGTGTAGCCTCATGAATTGCTAACACTACTGCTACTATGGACGGAAGGATACTCTAATCCCCAGGTGAGGGGTGAATAATCCTCCTCCGATTCGTCCGTCGAGCTTTGAAGATTTATGGGACTCTCCATATGATTTGGTAGAGTTCCCCATTGAGAGCTGGTAGAGATTGAGACATCTTACTTTTAATAGAAGGTCGGTCTTGAGATAAAGTAAACCGTACTTGATGGAAAGGAGTATCTTTGAGTGCCCGAAGGTATCACTATGTGAAGATGCACTCTTGCAATAAGAATACCTTTTGAAATGAGCATAGCAGCCGTCACAAAAAATCGACTTTCCTATTAACATATAGAGAAATAATTTCTAAGGTTGCACATTTGTTCCATGACGAAAGCCATGTTCAGACGACCATACATACTATAAGTATGTGACGAAGATTTGCATATTTATTCAATTTGTGTTAAGTTTACTGTCACTTCTTGTTGAAATTTTTAGAGTTTTGAAACTATTTTGGTACCGTCTCTGTTCAGCTGTCCAGATATGTACAATATGACATATATATATATATATATATATATATATATATATATATATATATATATATATATATATATATATATATATAATTGTCTAAACAGGGATTAACCAACTTTGTGATAAAATCAATATACTACTTATCTTTTATTTAAACACTCACAATAAGTAAACCAATCATTTACATTGCATTATCAATTCATATAAATGAGATGTTCTATAGAAGAATTTCTGGTATTCAACTGGCAATAGGTGTTTCCAAGCATGATAAAATCTCGCAAGACTGCCTTATCTCATGACACCTTTTATGAAAAACACATATACATAGATTGCCAGACGTAAAGACATATATAAGTATACATACTTGTTATATTGGCGCTTGAATGCTTGAGATTAAATTGTATTTATAGTTTCTTAATATTCACAAAAAAAAGCAACAACAATATCAACGTCTATATCAATAAATTATAAGTTTATAGATTAGTTTTAAGGCTTATCTCTACGGTATGGGATTTTCAGAAGCCCATAAAGTGCAAGAGATAATTACTTTAAATTTATAAGGCTATTCGATTATTAAGAACCAACTTTCTAAAGTCGTGTTCAGACGCACATATACATGTGACTCATTTTTCATATTAAGGCAGGTTCAGACGAAATTCAGTGTTTAAGGAATTTAGTTTAGCTTTTTTTGCAACTCTTTTTGAATGCAATATGTGTCAAATAAATATGACCTTCCGAACAGTGCTTTACATTGAAAAAAATTTAATATGTTTACAAATTTCCACTAGATGTGACAGTAAACTGAAGATTAGTTTAATGAAATTGTTTTAGGATACTTCGATACTATAGTTGAACAATGTTGACAAATGTTCAAGTAATTGAACTGTTATTCAGATAAGACCAGAAGTGATATTATTTTATAAGGGGCGTAATACTTGTACACATCAAATTGCATATATGGATGCATATGCAAAAATATTCATTATCAGTTTGCATACAATTTACATTGAAACAAGTTCGGATCTTTAATAAATTGCTTGTTTATAAACAATGTACGAAGTTATCAGCTATAAAAAGTTTCATTATCAGTTTTATAGGGAATTGGCTTATCAGCATTAAAATATATAAAACTACTATTGTTCTATACAGATCTTTTCAAAAGGCATTTACTCTCAAATAAAATAGTGTGAACTTTTCTGGAAATTAAAAGAACTAAAAACTATTTGACTGTACGCCGGATTTCTTTGATTAGCTAGCTATGTATATAGAGATATCGAGTGAAAGGTGCGGTTTAATGGTAGAGAGAGAGAGCCAAACAATCAGCACATCAACAAGATTGCGTTCTGTCGCCCACACTTTATTGACGATACAGTTCTCGAAGCAACTAACAATGAATATCACATTGGTGTCCAATGAAACAACTCTATATATATCTGTGACATTGACTGTGAATTGGATTGATCATATTTTATGCAGAATCGCTTATGAAATAGAAGCTAGAAGTGTACTAGTTTGCAAGCTACAATGCCAAAGATATCGCGGCTGGCTCAGAAATACGGGGATGTGAAGTATGAAAACAGAACTGGATTCAGGCCACACATATCTTTGTCAAAATAAATCTTTAATTTTATATGTATTACCTAATATTTTTTATTTCATATTCATTTTTTAATACATCTATAGAAAACTTGAATACTTTTTTGTCATGGAACTTTTCTCTCCGACATACAGGCGGACGTACATGGCAAAATCAACTCGTCTTATAGTGCTGATCAAACAAATATTTTGACACTTTAACAAACACAATATACTTTGTTATAAATATTTTTTGTAAAGAATATAAAAACGTAACTCTGGTTACAGAAAATCTCCATACCAAAACGATATTAATGGCAAAAAATTAACATGGCTAGAAAAACTCGTTTCGTCTAACTAATTCGAACTTTATGGGAATTTCCGATGCTTCACTGAAGATGTTATGCAACCACAGTGATAATCCCCCGTGTTCCCAGTTATACCTAAATAAGTAGTTTGTAAGTGGTTTCGATAAAATGGTTTGATTTTCACCTACAGAAGTATTTCGCGGTTTGAATTGATTTGATTTGAGAATAATAATTTTATAGTGTCAATTCCAAGTAAATTCAAATGTCAAAATCCTCTGTAAAGCAAAGTGCGAACCATTTTAATGAAACCACTTCCGAACAATTTATTTGGAAGTGGAATTGGAAACACAGGAGAATATTACTATGTGCAATTAAAGTGTATAAAAGAAAGTTTTGAGTTTCTAAAATGCCTCAAACAAAAACTTGCTATTTCTGCTAAAAGTCAACAGATATCAGTGATTGAAAAAATCGAACCTTATGCAAAATGCTCTACTACAGTATTTCTTTGAGGAACTGCAAACCAGTCGACCTTGACATTCGTTTTGAATAGAGAGAATTACGCTGGAAATTATTATTAATTTAGATAAATTGAATTCATAGACTGAAGTGACAAACCGAATGAGTCGGTGAGGAGTGCATTGATAAACGAAACCAAAAAGAACGCTTCATTCGAGTGTGCTCGACTTCTAGATACACTGCACCTTGTTTAATATTTCTTATTTGAAACATAGTTTATATTCTTTAGTTATGCGATATGGACATGTGCAACATATTAAAATTATTGGAATATTACAACTAAAAATAAAAAAAAATTTCATACAAAAATTCAAAAAAGGAACAGGTTTGCAGGAAGCTACACCTTTCAGTGGTTCAATCTGGGTCTAAATGTATGAGGCGTATACAATACTATCTGTAGTTAATAGTTACCTGAAGAGCGAAAAGGAGAGTCTAAATATCCACGTTTGAAGTCTCGATCTCTTATAGTCTCCGAGATATGTTCGTTCAAACAGATGGTCGGACGGACGGACATGACTGTATTGACTCGACTTCCGATGCTGAACAAGAATATATACACTTTATACGCACAAACTTAATACACCCTTTTACCGTATGGGTACAGGGTATAAAAAGTACAAATATAATACGCAATGCATATAAAAATGCCACAAAATATTTATGATTCAATAAAAAAGCATTCAGTCGAGATAAAAAAAACACACACACAAAACGTAAATACAATACATAAACATCTTAAATATAGAGAAAATTGAATATCAATCGCAAACTTACTTGTCCAGACCCATTTTGTTGTTTTTTGTTTTTTTTTTTTCCTAATTTATATTTTGTTAGAGAGAAAAATATTAAATTGAACCAGCACAAACGGCAGTCGCCTCTTTACTGACTTAACTGGCGGCTCTGTTGTTAAACTTAGCAGCGCTGACGGCTTTATTGGAAGCTTATCAACGTCTATCTGGCCGGAACACACACAATCGCGCTATCAGCTGCACGGGAGAGCACTGAGTACGAAATATCGCGGCGGCGGTGTCAGGGAATCGCAGGCACTGAGACAGACTGTGAGTGTGAGCGCACGGAATACGAACTGCAATGAGACAATTGAAATGAGCGTTTGGCTTTTTATATACAAAAAGAAACAATATACAAAGTTGCAGCAGCTCGCAAACAGTAACAGCGCCAGTCAAGTGTGCTGGCTAGAAGTCTGCTTTAATCAGTTTCTTTTCTGTTTGTGAAATACACATAACAAAAGATACGAACACGAGCATTGTGTATGAGATATGAATGTACATATGCTCGAAATTGCTTATCGTTCAATAAATTAATAAACAAAGTCTAACACGGGACAACTCACCCGATCAGCGCTTAAGAAAATGTTATTTTTCTTTGATATTGTTTAATAAATTACGTTGTTATGTATATTTTTCATTCTATTTTTCTCTACACGTCATACTCGTAGCCGGCTTTGTTTGCTTTATGCTGTCAGTAACAGCTGAGCTAGTGTTGCCAACTACATAGTGGCATTCCAGCTGGTACCCTACACTGTTGTAGTAATTTGTGTATATGTTAAAGCATTAAGGAATTTTGTAACACAGCAATACGTAACTTAGTTGTACTGTAGGTACAAC
>JAWNNQ010001490.1:0-12007 GCA_035044765.1 Leucophenga montana
GTTAAGTAAGTTAAGTAACTGTAAAACTGTTAATACAAGAAACAGTTAGCTCTACTGCAATGCTAGAGTCTATTCATACAGTTCAAGTCTCGACCGAATATATATTGACCGTTGATGCGCGATAGTTAGTGTTTCTTGTTCATCAGAATGCATGTTTTTGTTTTTGTTTTTTTTTTCATAGGTTTAAAGATTTAGTAATTGCGAACTAAAATTATTAACTTTGTGAGCTGCATACAATTAAATTGCAATTATTGTTGTTTGTGTAGAAAATTAAAACAGTACAACACAGTTTTAAAGCCAACCACAACTCGTAATACAGTATATCTGTTCTTGAAGAAATTGCAACAACAATAATAATTTACTGCAATTGCCGACGGACAATTGGTCTTGCTGCAGTGGTGGCAAACAATATTAAACATTTTAAAAAAACTGCTAACTACAGTCGTGGAGATTTGTATTGTACTTAACTAAAACGCAAATATGATTAATGACATAGCATTTTCAGTAGAAAACCAGCGTCAAGCAGTAAAACATTTGCTAAAAATGGAAATCAACTTTAATTCTAAACAATTGAGCGAAAGAAAACGTGGGTATGTGCAAGGAGTTTTAGATGAAAGAAACAATTACTACAAGGAATTTAAAGACAGTCATGAGAAAATAATTGAACTGGTGCGCCAAAATTCCATACCGCAAGAGGAGGTGCCGTACCTAGATGAAGACGGGTTTTATAATTTTCAAATTCCATATTTGTCATTTAAAGGCAAATTACTGGATCTGCTTGCAGACTTGAAATTGCCGAATTCACCAAACTTTCATAGTAATTTTCAGCACATACATCCACATCTTCAAGGAATGAAAGTAAGCTGCCGACATACGTCTTCCAAAGATAGAGCTTCCGATTTTCAACGGTGACTACCTGGAGTGGACTGGCTATAAGGATATGTTTGAGTCATTAGTTCATAATAATATAGTTTTATCCAATATTCAAAAGTATTTGAAGGTCTCTGCATTCTGGGAACAAGAAGAGTTGCTGAATATACGAGGAAAAACAAGCGACGAAATTGCCTGTGAAAATCATTTCAAGAGGACACACTTTCGAAACACTAATGGAACATATTCTGTAGCACTACCTTTCAAATCTGTAATAAATGGGCAAAATTTACCACTGTTTGGGCAAACCGATTACTGTGCATTGCAAAATTGTATAAAGAATTTATGAAAGAATATGAAGAACTTGGGCATATGAAATATATTGGATCTTACCCATGCAATATGATCACTAATGGATAATACATTCCTCATCATGGGGTCTTACGCGAGAGCAGTTCTACCACTAAACTTCGAGTGGTTTTTGATGGAAGCTGCAAAACCGTTAGTCAAAGTTCATTGAATGAATAGTTATCAGCTGTACCTGACCTTCAAAATGATTTACCTGCAATTCTCACTCGTTGGCGTCGCTTTCGGGTTGGATTTCGATCTGATATCGAAAAAATGTTACGACAAATTTCCATTGCGGCAGATGATCAGAAATATGAGGAAATATTGTGGCGATCTAGTGAAGGAAGTAATATTTCTGCCTACCAGTTACGTACCATGACATACGGTACCACGTCTACTCCATTTTTATCTATGCGTGTCTTGCAGCAACTGGCCGATGACGAGAAAGATAATTATCCACACGCAGCGAAAGGGCTCAGCTCGGATACCTATGTGGACGACATAATATCTGGTACAGATACCCAGACATCAGCTTTACAGCTTCAAACTGACCTTTGTAAGCTTCTTCGTGCAGGAGGTTTTAACTTGAGGAAATGGGCCTCTAATTCTAAGGAATTGATAGAGTCAATACCGATTGAGTTAAGAGAGGTTCCAAATGAATGTGAAATCGGTGAACCAAACAACGTCAAAGCATTGGGAATATCATGGAATACCTTTCAAATGCAACTTCTTTTAAATGCAACTTCGATGCTTGCGAAGAAGTAAGAAGTATTGTATGACCCAATGGGATGGTTGGCCCCAAACCACAATGCAAGCAAAAATTGCATTTCAGAAGCTATGGCTTCAAGGATTGCACTGGCATGATAAAGTGACTGAGAAACAAACGAAAGAATGGATTCAGTACAGAAACAATTTGAAACTTTTAGAAGAAATCAAAATTCCATGATGGATAGGTGCATCTTGTACATCGAAGGTTGATCTACACGGCTTTTGTGATGCTTCACAAACTGGATATGCCGCAGCAGTCTACAGCAGATAATACGACGTCATAATACGATTAATCCAATCAAAAACGAAAGTGGCTCCTCTTCGGACCGTAACTATTCCACGGCTGGAACTATGCGGTGCAGTACTACTTGCCAAGTTAACTACCAGAATAAAAGAACAATTAAATGATTCGATCTATAATATAATTTGTTGGACTGACAGTTCTACATAAGTTTTGGATAAGAGGTCAACCATCCAACTGGTCTGTATATGTTGCTAACAGAGTAGCTGAAATACAAACCTATTCAAATGTAAGCTTGAGAATCCGTCAGACTGTACCTCTCCTGGAACCTCGGCTAAGGATCTGATTGCATATAATCTATGGTGGTCTGGACCTAACTGGCTTTCACTTTAAGAGACAGAATGGCCGAGGCAGCCAAGCTTTGTGGATAATCTTATTTTGGAGTTACGCAAATCGAAATTGTCTGCAAATTTGACTACTTCGGAATTCCGGATCTGTTAATGAAATTTTCCTCGCTTTCAAAATTGGTTAGAGTTGTAGCTTATATGCGGCGATTTATATACAATTCACGAAATACAAATCATAAAACTTCAGGATTCTTAGCGTCTTCAGAGTTAAGAGAAGCTACCACTACTATTATACGCCTAGCTCAACAGTGTGACTTCCAAAGAGATCTTCAATTCCTAAAGAAAAATATGGTAATTCGAGACAGTGTTTTAAACAAACTATGTCCGTTTGTTGATGAAGAAGGTCTTCTGCGAGTGGGTGGACAATTGTAACTGTCATATCTGCAGTATTCGGTAAAACATCCTCTACTATTATCAAAACGAAATCCGGTATCAAAACTTCTTTTTTTCAACGCACATATAAAAACTCTAGATGGAGGAATGACATCAATGCAAAGTTATGTAGCTAAACAAACTATAAGAAAGTGCATTATATGCTTTAGATGCAATGCAACAACAAATCAGCAGATAATGGGAAACCTCAGTTAGAATTACTCCAGTACGCCCTTTTAAACATTCTGGTGTGGACTACGCTGGCCCAATAACAATAAAACAATCTACAGCTCGAAACTCAGCAACTACTAAAGGATACATTTGTCTTTTCGTCTGCATGGTCACTAAAGCACTTCATCTCGAGTCAGCTACCAACTTATCGACCGAAGCATTTTTGGCTGCATTTCGACGTTTCACAGCTAGACGAGGAATGTGTTCCGACTTATACTCAGACTGCGGTACTAATTTTGTGGGAGCTAGTAAGGAGCTTAAAATTCTCTACAGACGCAGCAAGTCATCTTTAGATATTGAAGATATTGAAGAAATAATGGCGAATAATGGTACACACCATCATACCACCTGCAGTTCCCAATTTCGTCGGCATCATCATAAGCATCATTTACGTAGAATCATGCAAAATCGTATATTAACTTATGAAGAACTCGCTATCTTACTTTCAGAAATTGAATGTTGTCTAAACTTCAGGCCTCTTTGCCCTCTCTCAACTGATCCGAATGATCTCACTGCTCTTACTCCGGCTCATTTCTACTTCAAGAGCAGCTGAGGCAACTGGACAACGGGGCGCACGGTTGGAAGATCTACGAACCAGAGCATCTACTGCAAGGGCAGGAATCTATGAAACTCAATAGCGAGATGCACGCTTGGAAGGCCTACGAACCAGAGCATCTATTGCAGGTGCAGCTGAGACAACTGGACAACGGGACGCACGGTTGGAAGAGCTACGAACCAAAGAATCTACTTCAAGAGCAAATGAAACAACTCAACAGCGAGATGCACGCTCGGAAGATTTACGAACCAGAGAATCTACTGCGAGAGCAGCTGGGACAACTGGACAACGGGACGCACGGTTGGAAGAGCTACGAACCAGAGCATATACTGCAAGAGCAGGTGAGACAACTGGACAACGGGACGCACGATTGGAAGAGCTTCGAACCAGAGAATCTACTGCAAGAGCAAATGAAACAACTCAATAGCGAGATGCACGCTTGGAAGGCCTACGAACCAGAGCATCTACTGCAGGATCAGCTGAGACAACTGGACAACGGAACGCACTGTTGGAAGAGCTACGAACCAAAGAATCTACTTCAAGAGCAAATGAAACAACTCATCAGCGAGATGCACGCTTATGAGGCCAACGAACCAGAGCATCTACTGCAAGAGCAGCTGAGACAACTGGACAACGGGACGCACGGTTGGAAGAGCTACGAACCAGAGAATATATTTCAAGAGCAAATGAAACAACTCAACAGCGAGATGCACGCTTTAATGGCCTACGAACCAGAGCATCTACTTCAAGAGCAGCTGAGACAACTCAACAGCGCGATTACAAGTTCTACGAACCACAGCAGGTGTTCTTTAACTAAAGTTAGCTCAGGCCAAAAATTAGCACTGCAAATGACACCAAAAAACTCTTGCGCTACACTCTGTTAAAAAAGGATATATCTCTCGAGTTACTTTATGTTTAACAATGATTATATGAATAAAAAAGGTGTATATAAATGACATTTTCTGGAGAGGATTCGCCTAAAATGATACAAAAAACAATTCGAAAGTGTGGGAGATAATCGAAATAATTATGCTCCAGGAACAGGATATGGACTTCTTACAAAAATCTTGGGAATTGAGGCGGGAACATGGTATTTTGGTAGTCACTTCATTTGTATATATTCAAAGTAGTATATCTTCACTACAATTCTTTGGGACTAATTGCAAACTACAGGAAACCGCAATCAGTTCCTGGAATATCTGTGTTAGTTATAGTCTCAAATATTGGGCTCCCGCAACAGAAGTATTCCTTAACAAAATCTTGATTGAGGCGGGAAGATGGTATTTCAGGAAGTAATCGGTTTTGGATTTATTTCAATGTCGACTATTGCTGATTTCATTTCCGATTCAAAAAATTGACTGGATCTCCTATTTTTTTACATAGTCTTTCCCTGGATTGATCAAGTGCCACATCTTCACTACAACTTGTAAGGACTTAGGAAATACTACTTGAAACCGCAATTGTATGCTAAAAGAGTTTTGTTTTCATGTTATTTTCTTGAGAGGATTGGATATAAAAAAAACAAGATAATAGAAAGAAGCATTTAATTTTCCACTCTAGTGAAATAAACCAGATGCTAGCAGATTGATACGTGGATGATACAATATATCAGTGGAGCCACGGCGACTGAAAATCACTAATATTGTATCAGTTGTCATTTGATATTGCAATTCGCAACGTGAATAATACGTGTATATGATACAATATATCAGTTGAGCGATAGTTAAGCCACGGCGATTGAAAATCACTAATATTGTATCAGTTGCCATTTAATATTGCAATTCGCGATGTGAATAATACGTGTATATGATCAGTTGATTGATCAGTTGAGCTAATATCAGTTGCCACTTGATATTGTTATTCACGGCGTATCAGTAATATACAAAGCTGGGCGCGTGATTCACTAATGTTTCAGAAGAGCGTAAGAGAGAACGAAAAAAACAACCACCGTATACGTAAATAATCGGCGCGCTTCGCTAAGCATAATTTTTTCCGAGCGCTTAAACGAAAATTTGTACACTCCAAAAAAAAAACTTTTGAAAAAAAAAATTTAAAAACAGTCTTTTTCAACAGTTTCTTTTTCACATTATTTTTCTTTTTTTATAATTGATGCTCTTTTCCACGTATTTATAGTATAAGATTTGAAATATATATATTTTTGATTTTTTAGGTGTAAGCTTTCTATATATTATTTTTTACTTTATAAAAAGTCTTTATAAAGACAAATAGTCATTTTTTACTATTTTTTAATACTTTAAATATAATTTTGAATATTTAAAAGTTAAGTTCTTCACAAATTTTAAAATTTTAAGCATATTAATTTTTTCTATGTTTTTTTTTTATATCAATTAATAAAAACGAACAAGATGTTCAAAATTGAATTTTAAAATGAGTTTTTTTTTAAACTCCTCCGATTTACCGGAATGTTTGATTTGTTCGAAACTTTAAAATATGTTCAAAGGAACAATTTTAAAAGACATTATTAGCTTTTCATAAGGAATTTGAAAATATTCGAAATGAAGAAAGAATTTTAAAATTGTATGAGTTAAAGCTTACTTTCTTAGAAAACTTGATAAAAATAAAAAACGTTGAGACACAAAAAGAAGCTAAACCTAAAGATTTTTTTGCAGTAAGCATGGCTTTAGCAAAAAAGGGAAGGCCGTTAGATGATGGCACATTTTTTAAGGAACTTTCCATTGCTATGCTAGAATGTTTCGGGGAAAAAGGAACGGAAATGGCTCACATCATACAAGATATACCCTTATCACGTAAGGCAATAGCAGAATAGAGGATATTTCATCCTTTTTATATTTAAAGATTAAAAAACTCCTTCAAAATTGTAAAGCGTACTCCATTGCTCTCGACGAAAGTACAGACATAAGCGATGTTAGTCAGTTACTTATGTGCTTTATAGCCGCTGATAGTGACGTAACTGTTTTTGAAGATATGCTACTTTTAGCAGGAATGCACAGCAACTTTCGTGGCACAGACATTTTTCAAGTTGTAGAAGACATTGTGTTTTCAATTGTGCAAAAACAAAAGCTTTCCTCTGTATGCACAGATGGTGCCAGAGTAATGGTAAATAGGGGTTTTGTTGGTAAGTTAATAAAAACTAGTATTAATGTACCAACTTTTTACTGCATACTTCAACAACAAAATCTTTAAGCAAAGTCTTTTTCTGTTGCGGACACAATGGATGTCGTTGTTAAAATAATTAAGGACATAAGAGGCTCGCATCAAGCCCTTAAGCATCGCCAGTTCCGACAATTTTTAGAGGATGTTGAATCCAACCACAGTGACCTTCTTCTTTATATTGAAGTTAGGTAATGGGAAGTGTCTAGAAATATTATACGATTTGCAAAGCGAAGTGATACATTTTTTAGAAAACAACCCATCCTCTAATTCGGAATACCTTTTGTCAAAATTTAAAGACAAAGAGTTGTTATGAAACTTTGAATTTTTAACAGATTTTTTGAATTGTTTATGCCAGATAATCTTAAGTTTGCAAGGTAGTAGAAACAAGTTTGTTTACGACTCAATCTCGACGATTGACTGTTTTAAGAAACGTTTACTGAACATTCAACCTCAATTGAAAACAAAGGACCTTTCAAATTTTCCAAAAACCATCATTATTTGCAGTCAATATGACATGTTGGACAATCTTTCCGTATTTGGCGAACCATTTCAGGAAATAATTGAAAAATTTGAGAAGTCATTTGCTGACTTTGGAAAAATTCGAGATTTAGTTGAGTTACACAGCAATCCCCTACTTTGCAATTTAAGTTTAAGCAACGAAGCGTTGATTGAATTGAAAAATCTTCAAGGTGATACATTTGCATACGTTGAGTTTTGGCGACTCGTAGATGAAAAAAATACCCAATTTTAAAAAATAAAATATACCAACTTTATTTTAGGTTTGGCACAACTTACTGTTATGAAGCTGCTTTTTATTCCATGGTCTACATGAAAAACAAGCAAAGAAGCGCATTAACTGATGTAAGTCTTGAAAGTTTATTAAGACTAAAAACTTCGAATTTTAATATTGACCTTGATGAAGTAGTACAAATATAATTTGTAATTAATGAATTTGATTTTTCAAATTTTTAGTTAATTTTTAAGATCCTTTTTTTTGCTTTGAACTTGCATTTTAATTTTTATTTTTTAATTCATTTTAGTATAAGCAAAAATATTCAATTCACAACCTCACAACAAAATTTTTTTCAGTGCAAAGCACAAACGTGTTTTGTGTTCGCGCTTTTGTTTTTCTTGCTGTCTCATTTGAGTTTTGTTCGGAAGAGGATGCATGCCGAAGTTTTGCGGAACACAAAATTGTTGTTCTCATTTAATGTGTTTGTTGTACCACTACAATCAAAACTTCAATTTTGTGGTTATGCGAGTGCCCAGTTCCGAAGTTGACAGATAACAAGTCAATAGTGAGTCGTCTGGTAGCTTGTGTTAGAGAAGGTTGTCTCATTGTCGCAAAGTAAGCATTCGGTCGAAAGACTAGTAAAAGCATAAATATAAACTTATTACTAAAACATATAATCGACGCATCGGCAAGAAAGATGCGTATCTGTAATGATTTGTGCTGTATTGTTTCGACGCATAATGCGTATATCACGTTTTTCGCATTTTTCACCAACCATTACTATTCCAACTTCGTTTACTGTTCGTGCATTAACGACGCGCATGTTTGACAATAGGCAGTTGTCTGGTTTAGTAACGATCATATAATTGTCGTTTTTCAATTGGTTCGAAACTTGTTGAAATAACCTTATGAGATAATTTTTCTCTTCCAATAAAATTTCTAATTCAACTACAATTGCACTTTCCCGTATATCTTTAAATTGATTGTACTCGCAACGGATGTTGATCTGCTCTTCTACATCTACCATAAAATATATTTGTAGGAATTTTGGTGATTCCGTGGGTAGAGGGAGTAAAGAGCCAATATTGTGGTACGCCTGGCCCTGAATCTTGATTGTAGAATTAAATGTATTTTATTGGACATCTTTATTATATTGGCGGCAAATGAAGTCATTTTGAAGCAACTATTAAATGTTCTTATTTTTTTTTTTAAATAATTTTTACTCTGCGTGTTGCCATCCATTAACGTTTTCAGTGGCTCTGGTGGTGGGTTTAATAGACACCACAACACAACTTTTTCTGAAGCGCAGCCCTTTCCGACTATTCATTTTTGAATTTGAGCGCATGGCAATATGTACATTCCTTATCCATATTTCCAATATCTCTTTTGGAGTTTGCGCAATAATCTATTTCAGGGTTATAATTTAAGGCGAGTCGATTAAATGATGATAAGCCCATCGCTCTTGTAATTTGCATACGATTTCTGTTATCCAATTGGCTTAAATGTCGACTCGAATCTGATGCATGATTACGTGATGTTCGTCTTCTTATCCGCAAAGTGGCCAATCGTTGTAATCGCTGTTCGTCTGTTTCAGCGTTGCGACGCTCCACAATTGCTATGCGTTCGTTTTCTCGTCGATTTGGTTGTTGTTCGTTTGATAATTGATCGTAGCTTCTTTGTGTACTTAGAGCACTTCGCGTAGATCGACCAATATTATTACGACGTCTTCCAGGCATTTTTGAATTTACTGTATTACACATATTAAACTTTTAGTACATTTTAATTATCAAAATATATCAAAATTATATTTTACTTTTATAAAAATATATATATGCTTTTCTTTTAAAAAATATAAAATGTGAATTTGAGCCAAATCGGACCATAAATACAAATTTTTAATATATATTTAGTGTTTTGTTTACTCTTTGGTTATTTATTAAACACTAATTATAATATAAAAGTTATTACAAATTATAAACATTAACTTCGTTGTCGTAATTTATTCGCGCCGCTGTAATAGTGATGGTCGGGAACAGCTAATCCATGCAATGTTGCATTTCTCTTGTTTTACGCTAGGGCTGCATCTCAGTCGCCACAGCTACCCCCTCTCCAGTGACCAACTCGGGAACGAATCTAACCCTATGTTGCCTTGAATAAGTTTTCGACGTTGTCGGCGGCTGTGATTCGGCATTTGATGTTGGTCTTCTTCATGTACAAATGCAGGTTTTTAACGCTCTGTTGATACTGCAGTGTTTTTTCCATTGATCTTAATGATGTAGACGTTGTCGGTTGAACGTTCCACTATCTCGTACGGTCCAGAAAAGGGCGGCTCTAATGGTTGTCGTACTGCACCTTCTCTTACCATTACATGTGAGCAGTTCTTCATGTGCTTAAGAACAAACATACTTTTTTTGATGTGATGAGCAGTTGGTGCCGGCCGGACCTTGCGCAAGTGTTCACGAAACTTTTCAACAAAATGATGAGGATGAATTGGTGTGTCTAGGTCCTCATAAAACACATTCGGCAAACGAAGAGTTCCTCCATAGAGCATGTCTGCAGCGGATGCATTAATGTCTTCTTTAAAGCAAGTTCGTAGTCCGAGCTAAACGTTTGGAAGCAACTCTGTCCACTGAGTATCAGGATTACACATAAGCGCACATTTAAATAGGCGATGCCAACGCTCAATCATGCCGTTTGATTGTGGATGATTGTATGTATGAGTTTACCTCCAACGTGTTTGGTTAATGCTTTAAAAAGCGCGGATTCAAATTGTGAACCCTGGTCTGTTGTAATTGTTTTTGGACAACCAAATCGAGTTATCCAGTGTGACCAAAACGTCGTAGATATTGTGTCTGCACTCATATCCCTAAGTGGTACAGCCTCCGGCCACTATGTAAATTGATCTATCATGGTCAAACAATAACGGTAGCCATTCACAAGTGGCATGACGACTATGTCCAGATGAACGTGGTCGAATCGATTATCAGGCATCTCGATCTGGGTGGGAAGGAGTTTGTTGTGTTGATGGATCTTTGCGCGTTGACAAGGCAAGCAGTTTCGCGCTCACTCAATGACGTCTTTTCTCATCGAAGGCCATACATACTTGCGACGGATTTGTTGCAGCGAAGCTCTTCCACTGGGATGCGACAGTCCGTGTACATAGGCAAAAATTGAATATCTTAGCTGCTGTGGTACGTATGGTCGTACTGTTCCATTAGTTCTGTCGTAATAAAGATTGATATTATCATCGAACTGAATTAATTGGAGTTTCAGTGAGGTTTCACCTCTTAAAATTTGTGTTAGCTCAAATCTTCTGCGCAGCTTCAATTTTGTTTAACGGAGTTGCTATCGGCATTGGTATGGCATTGATGCGCGACAGGGTATCGGCAACTGAATTTTCAGATCCTGCAACATGCAAAATATTAGTTGAGTATTGCGAAATAAAATCTAAAGGCCGAAGTTGACGCGGTGATGCCTTTTCGGGCTTTTGTGAAAAAGCGTATGTCAACGGTTTGTGGTCGGTTTTAATAATAAATACGCGTGCTTCTAAAAGATGTCTGAAATAGCGTATAGCATCGTATATAGCCAAAAGTTCCCGATCGTATGTACTGTAATTTTGCTCTGTGCCAGTCAGCTTTCGCGAGAAAAATCCGAGTGGATGATTGGCGTTACCAGTGATTTGTTTGGGTGCGCTAGAAGGGCTGCTTTTGCTACACTTTGTTTACATTTTTCAAACGTTGACTTTTCGTTTATCGTTTTACTTCATACCACGGGTGATCGGGCTTAGAGGAGCTTGTATGTCAGAAGCGTGTGGAATGCAACGACGATAGTAGTTGATAATACCCAAAAATCTCCCAAGTTCGGAAATGGGTTCAGGTTGTCTGTAGTTTACGATTGCATTAATACGATCTTCCGGCGGACGCACCACTTTACTATTAATGAGATAACTTAAAAATCGTACTTCAGTTTTGGCAATTTGACATTTGTTAGCATTAATGCTCAGCCCATGTTTTCGAAGTATTGACAAAACGGTGTGAAGATGTTTTTCGTGTTCATCTGGGGTAGCAGACATAATTAATATATCATCGATATAACTATATACATAATCAATATCTCTGAAAATGCTATAAAACGTTGAAATGTCTGCGTCGCATTTTTGAGTCCAAATGGCATGTAATTAAATTCAATTAACCCAAAAGGAGTGCAAACAGCTGTTTTTTCTATGTCCTCGTCGGCCATAGGAATTTGGTAATATATGCGCACCAAATCGATTGAATAAAAATCGTTTTACCGTAAAGTTTTTCGGCAAAATCGTGTATATGCGCTATCGGGTATCGATCAGGTAT
>JAWNNQ010001491.1:0-24594 GCA_035044765.1 Leucophenga montana
TTATGGTGCAAGCTCAGACTGAGATGTTAAAAATGCAGGGTCAAATAATGCATCTTTTGACAATTCTGGTGACAAATTGCCAGATATAGGACTGCGCATTGGCATCTGGAATGCCAATGGATTGACAAATCAAGCCAACGCCAACTTCAGACGCATCTCTGCAGTAGATCCTATTATAAGCTGTTGGGATATGATCTACATTTAGCTAACCACCCTGATGAGAACCGTATGCGTGGTGGAGCTGCTGTACTCATTCGTTCGTCGCTTAATCATCATCCTTTGGGCTCTGTGCGCACTGATGCTATGCAAGCCGCTATTGCTAAAGTGTCTAGTGATCATGGAGACTTTATCTTTGCTGCCGTTTACTGCCCTCCTCGGTATATTTTATCTGAGATGCAGTTTAAAGACTTTTTTTATATGCTTGGTCCCAAATTCCTGGCCGCTTGTGACTGGAACGCTAAGCATCGCCAGACTTTCAACGCCGAAAGGTCGCGCGTTGTTTGACTGTATTGTCAACTCAAATTTCGAAGTGCTTGCAACTGGAGGGCCGACTTACTACCCTTATGATAGCACTCGTCATCCTGATGCTCTGGATTTTGCAGTATATACTGGCATACCATCAAGCCGACTGCGCATCTTTGACACTAGGGATCTCAACTCTGATCATTTACCACTTATTGTAGATGCCAGCTTTTCTGCATGCATCTACTCCTATAAGCCGAGGCTTTTGCCAAGACAAGCTAGCTTGCCGATTATACATGGGCATGCCAATTACAAACGAACTCTGCAGTGGAGATCAACACGAGCTGTTAGAGAGCGATATCGTGAGAAACGGAGAGAGAAGAAACGCCTACTCAGACGCAAAAAAAAGGGAACAAGAAAGGCGTAAGCTTGAGGATGTTGAGGTGTTATGTCAAAGAAATGAATTTCGAAAGTTTTATCAAAAGGTCAAGCGTCTGACCGAAGGTTTCAAGCCCGAAGTTTCTTTCTGCAAGGACAATAATGGAAGTCTGGTTACAGATGCACAGGAATCACTCAGAGTATGGAGAACTCACTTCTCTAATCTACTTGGGGGCGATGAAGAGAATAATAGCGCCGATAGAGAAGCATACCTAGAACCACCAATTGATGATGGATCTCTTGTAGAGACACCGGATTATAACGAGGTTGACTCAGTAATTAGAAAGCTTTAGAATAACAAAGCGACTGGCTTCGATGAGCTGCCAGCTGAGTTATTCAAGACCGGTAGCGAAGAGTTGGTAAGGCGTATGCACCAACTCTTATGCATGCCCAACGATTGAAATGTCAGTGTTCTTTGTCCAATCTTCGAGAAAGAAGACCCCGCTGTCTGCGCGAACTACCGGCGAATAAGTCTCCTTTCAATAGGATACAAAATTATGTCCCGCGTACTGTATAAACGGCTGGAGCCTTACACGAACGCAGTGATAGCCCAGTATCAGGTGGCTTCCTTGGATTAGCAGCATCTTTATTGTTAATACATGTCGTAGACGGCTCCGAAGATATCACCCGAACGATCTTCAAAATAGGCATTAAGCATTATTTATTTTTTTAATTGCTAATTGCCGTAATGTCACTGTTCATCATTCATTTAAATGTATTACAGTTTTTAAGTAAACTGATTGACATTACATACGATATAAAAAAAAAAATCAATTCTAATAAAGAATCACGCATATGAATAGAATGGACCAATAAACGATATAGCCCCATACAAATCAATGATTAATGTAAGGAGCCTTAAATTAGGTACTGGTTTTATTTACAGTTCTAGAAAAACACTTCATTCATCTTCTCTTTTAAAATATCTGTCGGTCTGTCAGTCTGCCTGGGAGTTTGTCAGCGCCCTAATCGGTCAATCTTTGAAATATTGGTTTCAAAATTGATGAAGAGACTTTTTATAATCATAAGCAAAACATGTATCAAATGGCCGCGTTTCACATACATACCTGAAGGTATAATTGCCATACAAAAATACTTTGCATTTAATATACCTAATAATTTTGTAGGCCGTTGTTAATATTGTTATAGGAGGGTGTCATTTTGTTTTATGAATGAAATTTGGAGATTTTACGGCGAACAAGATTTCTGTGTCACACCGGATAAATTGACATTTTAAATTGACATGTTAATAAATTGACATTTTTCTTACAAAACATAAAGGCAAATGAAAAAAGAGGAAAAATGTATCAAACCAAATTGCTAACGATAGTCTGTGTCTGGTTTCGAATCAGTACAGTCTAGTTCAGTCCAGTCCAGTCCAGTCCTCCAGTTTTTCATTAAGTTTAAAATAACTACAAAAATATTAAAAAAAAACTATGTTATTCTTCATAAACACAAGAGAAATAAGTTTTGAGATAAAAAACACAGAAATAACACATATGTATGTATTTATAATTATTAAGACCCTTTTCTATCTTTGGCATTGGGCGCAGCTGTGTCTAAGCGGCTTATGTATCGATTCAGATACAAAATGGGTTTGAACTTTCCGCATCCAGCAGATTGCGTTGAGTTCAAGTTCAATGTAGGTGGTTGCTCTTTAATTAGCTTCGTTTTTTGGTCATTTTACATATTTGATTTTCGTTTTCGAGAATTTGAGTCAATCAAATGCGTGAATTGTGTTTTGCGTTTGCCTGAAGTGCCTACTGTTGATGTGAAGGACAATATTGCCAATTTTTGCTATATAAGCTTAAACGTTTGCTTTAAACAGCACCAGTTATTTTGTGTATCTACAACTGCAAACAACCAAACTAAATTATTTAGCAAAAATGTTCCGTTTCGTAAGTTAAATTGAAAATAAATAACATTATAGTTTCATTAACTATCTTTTCCACCACTAGATCGCTATCTGTGCTCTTGCTAGTTTCGCTGCCGCCACTCCTGGTTTCATTGCTCCAGTCGTAACTCCCGTTGTCGCTCCTGTCGCTCCTGTCGTTGCTAAAGTTGGTGCTGTTGTACACAGCGCTCCCGTTGCTACCTCGCATCAGAGCTTCACTCAGTTCCACAATACACCGGTGCTTACGCCCGTCGTGAAGCATGTCGCTCCAGTTGTGCCCGTCGTCAAATCCGTCGTTGCTGCACCAGTTGTCCACCATCAGACTTACTTGGCGCCAACTGTTGTCAAGACTGCCGCTCCCGTCGCGTATGCTTCTCCAGCTGTTGTTCATCATCAAACTTATGTGGCTCCTACTGTTGTCAAAACTGTTGCACCAGTCGCCTATGCCGCTCCAGCTGTAGTCAAGACTGTTGCTCCCGTTGTACCTGTCGTTAAGACGTTCGCTGTACCACATGCTGTTTCCCACCAGAGCCATGTTCAGATCCACCAGAAGGCTATCGTGACTCCAGTTGTTAAGTCTTTCGTAGCTCCTGTTGTGCCAGTTGTGCACGCAGCTCCAGTTGCCCATGTTGCCTATGGTCACTAGAGTGTTTAAATATGTTAATTAGAAGTTTTGTTAATTAAATATATTGCGTTGAATATTTAAATTTGTTCTTTTATTTAAACTTTTTCAGACTTTGTTGATATTTTAATCCCTTATTCCGCATTCATGTTTCGTACTTCAGAAATGTGCAAATGATATACTATAATAATACAAATAAATAGAGTGCGGTAGAATAGTAGATCTCCTCTTTTGTAACTACCACGAATCGATTGAAACCTTTATGCCTTAATTCACCTTAGTACAATAAGTTTTTTTTTTCTAATGTCTGGCAGAAGGAGATGTGACAGACCTCAAAATGAGTATATATATTATTGATCAGCATCGAAGGCTGAGTTGATATGGGCATGTCCGTCGGTCCGTACCTCTGTCTTTCTACAGATCTTATAGGCCATAAGACATAGGATACCAAATTGCTAACTTGGTTCTAATTATGAATCCACAGATCAGGTTTATACTTTTTTTTTATAATCACGGTATAAAATCGGAACTGTTAACCGATTAAAAGTGAGAACCGAAACCGCAACCGATATTTTTTTATTTTTTTTTAAAACACCGCAAAATTTTACCGAAATAAAATAAAATGAAAGAACCATACCGGAACCAAAATATTCGTACCGGTATAGTTACTTTTATTTTATGCATAGAAAAATATTTATACTTATGCATAATGTTCAGACGAAAAAGGAACAACACGCAGTTCCAGCTATGCAAGTAACCGTAGGACCTTTTCTCAGGTGTCAAGTTTATAATGAATTCGTTTAGGAATCGGCTGGACACAAAAACATTTCGTACAAAATTCGAAAAGTGGGCTGGAGTTTGTATGGTGGTTACCCCTAAAAGTTTACGAGTTGTATTAGTAGTGGTATATGTACAGTCTAGGAATATGTGAAGTATCCGTACCCGATTCAGATCGTGAGCGGACAGACAGACGGACTTTGTTAGTTCGATTTGTCTTGTCGAGCTGAACAAGAATATATATACTTTATGGAATACGTTCCAGACTCCGTGTCAAAACTTATAATACTATTCACACTATTTGTGAAGAGTATACAAATTTTAGTATGTTTGTATTTACTTACTCTTGAATAAAGAATAGTTTACCTATTTCCAAAAATGTTAATAACACGTTGTTAATTTGATATATGCTCTTTGACACCATGTAACTATAGTAACTATTCTTTATTTTTAAGTATTTTAATATTGACCGGTACCGGTACCGGTACCGTACCTGTACACCGAAGCCAAAATCCAAGAACCGTGCCGAAACCGAATACAGAAATAAATTGGTACTGGTAGAGAACCTTATATCGAAGCACACGTTTCGGCACGTACTAAAATCGGAATACGTTTCGTTTATATTGATTATAATTAAATCACAATATTTGCAACGCCTTAAAGAAAGTATCGGAGACCCACAAAGTGTATATATAGTAGTGATCAGCTCGACGAGACGAGTCGATCTAGCCTTGACCATCTCTATGTCCGTCTGTCTGTACGTTCCTGTCCGCCCTATTGATTCAATCTTAGATATATTGGTTCGATAGTTGCCATGGAGACATTTTATATTCAGAAGCAACACAAGTTAAAAACTGATCGAGATTTGGCCGTTAATTTCGGTCCCACCGAAATTAACGTTTTTTCTTGTTAAAGAATGACTAAATCGTATTTTATTACTGTTTTAAGTGATTTGCTTTAAATTTTATGGGATTCCAAAACAAAAGTATAATTTCAAAAGAGAATTTTATACCCCATTGAAAAAAGTTTAATAACTGCGGCAATTCTTATTCGATTCTGATGAGTAAAAGGATATGCTTAGTAAAAATTTGCAGTAAATGGTGCTCAAAATGTAAAAATTATTGCTTCAACGTCTTAAAGGAAGCTTTAGAGATCCCATTAAGTAAACATATCTATATGAGTTGAGCATGACAAGACGAGTCCGTCTGGCCATGTCCGTCTCTATTTTTGTCTGGCTGTATGTATATTTTGCAAGAGAATTTTATCCATAATTTTTTGAAATATTGGTTTGAAAGTTGTTATGGAGACTTTTCATAACTTGAAGCAACACAACTATCAAAATGATCGCTATTTAACAAATAGAAGATAGTATAGTTGTGTATATGAGTCATTGCAACTTAGTAACACTTACAATTCGCAAATAGTTTTTACACACTCTTCTTTTAAATCTCAGCATTCCTTCAAAATTAAAAAAAATAGAAGTAAAAGACCAACGTTGCCGAGCAAAAAGAGCAACCATGAAGTGTACTAAAGCTTCCTTTTCACCTAAGTATGCGTGTCTTCTTGTTTCAGCGAAGTTCAAACCTTCTTTGAAATAATAAAAATTGTCTCTTCTATTTTTTCAGAAAGTAGTTTGTATTTATCTAATAACAATTCTGTGTCAAGAGTTCAATTGATTGAAGTTTAGTGATGGATGGCGGTGTAGGCAACTGGAGCTGAGACAACAGTCTTGACCAAAGGAGCCGAGTGTAGGACGGGTACGGAGTGTACTACTGGAGCAGCGTGGACAATTGGAGCAGCGTGAACAATTGGAGTCGAGTGGACAACTGGAGCAGCGTGAACGACTGGAGCAGCATGGACAATTGGAGCAGCGTGAACCACAGGCGTAGCAATGGTCTTGATCAAAGGAGCTGAATGCACTACAGGCACAACAGGAACCTTGTGCACCAAATTAATGTTGCTCTGGTGTGTAATGGCCGACGAGGCGCTATGATCGATATAGGCAGTCTTGGCGAAGACGGCTGGCTGCACAATCGAGTGTGTCTGAGCCAACAGATGTCCTGGCGCAGCGGCAGCGACGGCAACGAATGCGAAGAGTGCGAACTGTATGGAAAATTAAGTTAAAATCCTTTTGTTTTTTTTTTTTTTTGATAAATTAGTTCATTGTGACTTACGAATTTGTACATTTTGTTATTGGTTTTAGTTTTCAAGTTTATCACTGAATGAATCAATTGCAACTGCTGACAACATTTGCTGCGCTGCTTGCTTTTATACTACGCACAGAGACAGACGTATCTCATAGACACAGATTGATGGAGACGTACTTCAATAAACCAAGTGTGAATACTCAAATTGATTTTAAGCTGACAACCGGTTTGCGTTTTAACTTTGGGTTTGGTAATGGTCAAGTTTATTGTTGCTCTGTCACAAGCTAGCTAGCTAGCTAAGTAGGTAGTAGTTGATAATAATAATAATACATAGCAGCGAACTTCATTGCTATTTTTACAATTGATATTATTTCCTTCGATGCTGGCTCTGTGTGCTTGAGTATTTTTAGTTCCGTTGCTTTGTAGCACCCACTACAAAGACACATCCTGTTCCTATAGCATTAGCATGCAAAATGACATTTACGTAAATTCAGTTATCCTGCCATATCCTTGCACTTGTCTGTTGCAGCTTCTACGTAAGTGCATAGAAATCAGAAGTCTTGTGCACATGTTAAGATAGTTTAAGGCGTTTGTAATTGCTACTGACACGAAATGCTTACGCTTGTTGCCAATGTCTGTTAGACAGACAGTGAAACAGTAAGCGCATCCGTTTTTTTTTCTTCCTTGTTGGCTGTACGTGCAATTGATTCAGTGCAGACTGCGTGACATTCTATGACGTTTATATGCGGATTATACGTCAGCAACAGTAACAGCAGCATATAAGTCACAACAGGAAATCGCATTTCACATTTTTTGCTAAATCCCTCATGCGGAATTTAATATCCGTTCTGAGAATTTTTGCCTATAATTGAAAATTTGTCTGCTTTTGAATTTGATGCATTAATCTAGAGTGCAGTCATGTAGAATTCAATGAAGTTGTTTATCTATGCGAGGGTGTATTGATAAGTACTATTTTTAGGCAATAAATGTTAAGTTAATATTGAATGAAGACATTTATTTTTCCGATACTAGAGTACAGGTGGTGATTTTTTTTATTGCTTTGTAAAGTAGACGTGTTCCGCTTGTGTAAGGTATATAATATAAGATATATAATGACCACCGGTCTGGACACAGACCCTGGCTCTTTTCATGAAATTTTCGATGACATTTTGACAAAGATGTGGTTCTATCTCACCGATAACACTTTGGATCTCGGTCTTAAGCTCAGATATTGTCTGTGGTTTATTTACATACAAATTGGATTTCACAAAACCCTAAAGAAAGAATTCGCACGGCATTAAATCACACGATTTTGGTGGCCAGTTAAAATCGGAATTTCGGGAGATGATTCGTTCTGATAGTCGTTGCTCCAATAAACCGACTGTTTCATACGCGGTGTGTAGACCGTCCAGCTCCATACCGTCCAGTTCAGGTCACAAGTATTCCGTCATCATGTTCCTGTAACGAATGCTATTCACTGTCACTGCATTTCCGGATTCATTTTCAAATAACGCCCGATCAAAATCCACACCAGAAAATTCAAATTTCAGATGAAAATACATCTCATCGGTGTAGATAGTTTGTTTCGAAAAAACGGCATTCACTTCATTTTGCTCCGTCACCCATTGATAACATGCTCTTCGATTGTGTAATTTTTTAAAAAATCGGAAACATTGGTGATGCATGCTGTCAAATTTCAGAGTTGCCACTTGCACATAACCTGTAGACACCCTGTAGATGTATGAATGAAAAAAAAAGACGAACATTGAGATCAGCAGCTTCAAGTTTTTTTAATAGTGATCAATTTAAAAAATAAATAAATATCTTAAATCCGATTATATTTAAAATTAGCAACATCGAGCCACAAATATTATCAACAGGATTAGCAAAATTTGTGGGCCTTATCGGGCATTATACAAATCCATGCTGCATCAACGTTGTGAAGTGCATAAAAGTTAGAGAAGAAAGGGTAACATTGACGGGGGGAAAATCACACACCCACGCCGTGTTGATGGTAAACATAGTGAAGAACGTCTATGATGAAATGGGTATCTGCTACTCTATCATAAAAGACATAAACCCATGGACCAATAAAGAACAAATTGCATGTGGACCAAAAATTTTACTTGTTATTATTTCTTATTGTATCGTTTTGTTGTTTTGTACTTTATGTACAGTGCAAATACTATGAGGGTACGTTACGAATACTTGAACGGCCCCTAATATTATTTTATATATCATGCGCCGTTTAGGCTACGTTTGTAATATTAAAAAATATATAAAAAACACTATATTTTTCTTTATTGTTTGTCCTTATTTGTCCATGCTCTGTTCTTTTTTGGTCGTTTTTGCAGTTGCATTTCTTGTTGTCTTAATAGAATAATGCGCTCTTGTTTACTTTTAGTCTTCATTATCTGTAGATCAACCTGTCAAAAGAGTCCTGCAAATCTTTTTATTATATTGCTTCTCAATTTCTATATATTAACTGCACAAATCATCTCCGTATTGCTACTGAAGACTTTCCCCTTAAAATTTTATTTTTAATTTTTGAATACCATAACCAGAAACCACAAGGGTCAGTTCCGGACAATATGTTGCTGGGCGAATTTCGTCGATGGCAGAGTCCGCAATAAAGTTACAAATACTTTCAGCAATGTAAGGTGGTGCATAATAATGGCGTAATCTAAACTAATATTATAAAGAGGTAAAGTTTGTGAGTTTGTGACGTTGTAGGGGGTAATCTCTGAATCTACTTAACCGTTTTTGAAAATTCTTTTACCAATAGAAAGCCACGTTATTTGTGATTGTAATAGGATAATTGAAGGTAGAGTAAAGGGGCATGGGGAAGGTGTGACAGCGAGAAGGTGGGGCGGGGGGGGGGGGAAAGGAGTGACTGGGGAAGGGAGAGTCAAGGGGAAGGGCAGAAAGGCACCGGGTACCAGCTAGTAATTTATAAAAATTAAAGCTTATTTTTTCTGCGCTTTTCCAATATGGTATTTAATCCCAGAGTCTTAGCTTTCATTTCTTGTGTTGCTGAAACGTCTACTATTTATGGATTTTTATATTGGATTTTAACAACAAATAAAATACCAGCAACTAACTGGCCTTCTTATTTTCGTTTTAGTTCAAAATAATGGTTATAGAAGCATTTGCTGTTACTGGACTTTTGTTAGTATTATGTATAACCTATTACCCTATGGGTCCAAATTTGCATGGCAGCTATCAAATTCATTTATTACGTAAGTATTGCGTTACGTGAAAAGAGGAGTGTCTCTCGATTTTTTATAGTGTTTCAAGAGAGAGGATTTTTTATGATTTTTTGATAGTGACCAATATACAAATAAATACATATTTGGTATTAAAAATTAGCAACATCCAGCAATAATTATTATCAAAAGGATATGTAAAACTTGTGGACTTCATCAGGCATCATACAAATCAGAGCTCGAAACAAGTGCTCTCTGTCTCTACGCTGAGCAGACAGCATAAAAATATTAGATTGACCTTTTTTTTCGAGCTCTGATACGAATTAATGCTGTATCGAGTTCATGAAATGCATAAAAATTACATTGGAAAAAAAACGCCCACACCAAGATGCTGCCCAACGTGCTGGTGAACTTCTATGCGTCCCGAACGAACACGAATCCGATGAAGATGCTTTGTGCGTTGACAAAGCAAAACTTGATGACGAATCAATAAACCAAAAAAAGTTTTCAAGAAAGAAGAAAAAAAGTTTTAGGTACCCTAACGTAAAAGACATAAAACTTTTTTCCATGATTGTCCATGGACCAAAGAATAAAATCCATTTGGATCGATACTTTTAATATTTGTTACTATATCTTATTGTGTGGTTTGTTGTACCTTATGGACAAGTGTACGCTTTCTGCATTTTTGTGTATTACGTAACTAAGATAGGGGTGAGGTCTATATAAAATTGCGACAGAGTGTTAATAGCGAGGCCAAAATTGCGTTGCGTAATATTTTAACGGTCACAAATACGCTAGCAGTTCTAGGCAGCTTAGCATATTGGGGTCTAAAATGCACACCCGCGAGTTGCAGCGTTACTAAAACTATGGGTTAAACATAGGGTTAAACGTTCTAAGAGTTATTTTGATGAGGATTGACATGAACATTGAAAAAGTTACCTTTCCAGAAATGGTCGAAAATTCTTGCTACTATACTTTTTTTACATATTATGCATGAATATTTGAGAATTTGTATGCTTCCTGCCACAGATGAAAGCTTATAGTACTTATAACCAAATCAATTCAAAATTTTTGGCGTCAGGTACAACATTTTTTTAATAGATTTTATAGACATTAATACTTATTTTTACCTTAGGAAGATAGTCCAAAAAGAATAAAAGAACTCATCAAATATTTTTTTATATGCAAATTCGGTTCTTTTAGTGATCTCTTCTAGATCAGCTAATACTCGTACGACATAGCTAAATTTTGTTTGATTTTGTTGACAGTGTTAGAAACGTACAATTTTCTTCTTTCGAAAGCAGCTAAGTTCATGCTAATCGTTTGACAGGTTACAAAATGACACTCGTTTTAAAAAAAAAACAGTTTTTGTAGTTTTTGTTGTCGTAAAAACATACGAATTATTAAAAAGAAGTTTATGATGATGATTGTATGAGTCATACTCAAGTTTACACATGGTTTACACGAATTAAAAACGGTCGTGATGATTTAAATGATGCTCCAAGACCTGGACGACCCGAAGCAACTAATCGTGCTAGTTTAGTGGAAAAAGTAAGTGAAATAAACGCTATCGATGCAAATTTCACTGTGAGAATGCTGGCAGAAGAATTAAATTCATCTTACTGTACTATCTACAAAATGTTAACTGAAGAATTGGGTAAAAGAAAGGTGTGGGCACGTTTTGTTCCACATCAGTTAAATGATGATGATAAAAAAATCGCTTGTGTAGAGCATTGCAAAAACATTATTTCAACAGCTGAAAACGATACAGATTTTCGTGATTTGATTATGGCTGATGATGAAACATGGTGTTTTAAATATGATACTGAAACTAAATGACAAAATGCAGAATGGAAGTCGAAAGACGAGCCAAAACCTAAAAAATTGCGTTTTCAGAAGTCAAGAATTAAGAAAATGTTGATAACTTTCTATGATTCCAAGGGTATTGTTCATAAGGAATTTGTTCCAAAAGGCCAAACTTTCAGTGGAGAATATTATTTACAAGTTTTACATCGTTTGTGGTCGAGAGTTCTACGTGTTTGGCCCGAATATTCCAAAGGAGCGCATCTGTTTCTATTGCATGATAATACACCACTACACACAAGTCAATGAATTTTTGATGAAAAACGGATTTGTTTCATCGACCAACCTCCATATTCGGCTGCGATTATTTTCTCTTTCCAAAAAAGAAAACTGAAATGAAAGGAGCTTACTACGATGACATTCCAGCCATACAAGCAGCCGCGACACAGGTGCTAAAGAACATCCCAAAAAGTGAGTTTAAAATGTCTATGGCTAAATTGGTTGAGCGTTCCAAACGTTGTATTAAGTTGAATGGATCGTATTTTGAATAAATATTAGCTTTGAAACATAATAACATGCTTGTTTTATTTTATAACTAAAAAGTTTGGTTATTTTTAGAACACGCCGTGTATGAGTAGAACATTTAAGAATGAAGTTTTTTTTATGAATTATCGAAATGACTTAGTACGACAAAGTATTACCAAATTTTGTATTTTAAGCTAAAGTAAACAAAAGTTTTTCATAAATACTCGAAAATGGATTTAAGTTTGTTTGAAGCGAAGTTCACTCGTTCGTTTCATCTATAGTTAGATATAGTTCCATAGTCGCTGGTTGAAGTGCATTGAGCTAAAAGGAGATCTTATGTTGAGCAATGCATAAAGATTTTTAAGAAGATTTCTTATCAGCCCACTCTCGTACATATTTACGTACAGCATCTGGTTACGGCTTTCTGACCTACTAACCTATATACACACCCTTTTTTGTTTGGCAGTTTGTATAAGCATAAATTATACTGCAAATTAACAAGATATAAACCAATGATATATAAAATGATATACATAGGTACTATACGTACATATAGATATAGTTTCAAATTGGTATCGCATTGCAACACATCATTAAATGCATAAAGATACAGATGTACATATATTTTTATACAGCCGGCAGGTAAGTAGGTAGTCATGACGCATTTCATGGTCAACATTAAATTGATTTAAGGTTCGTATAAACAGAATGCCAACAATAAGTAGGCACACACACACACACACACATACAGATACATACATCAAGTACTTGTACACTTGAGATCAGTCCCTATGTCAAGGTCAAACCAAAAGCAGCACTTAACCCAATAATTTTGACAACTTCTTGTCGGTTTCGTTTGTTTTGGTTTCGTTTTATATAGACTCGAGAGATTTCATTGGAAAAGTATCTGCAGTATGGAACATGTTTCAGATTGCATCGTTAACTACTTAAGATCGAAATCAAAAGACGTGAGCGACGTCAACAAAGAAATTACAATACGCAAATTAACGAATCGACTCCACTCGACTCGACTCGACTCGACTGGCATCGTATTTCATCGACGGCTCGTAAATCCTAATTGGAGCTGCAGTTTTATTGCACGAGTATTTTGTATGTATCTCAGATACAATTTTTATTTACATGATTTTTTTATAGTCTTCAACGCTGCATGCTTTTGTTTTACAAAACAAGAGATATGTCTGTACAATTCAATTACCCACGCATACCCTGCAGACTTACTTCCAAAGAAAAGCGGTTCAAGACGGCTTCCGTACGTCTTCGAATGCAGCCCTTGTGGGCATTTAGTTTTACATAAAGCATTTCATCGTTTGTATTCATTTTGTTGCGCTTGGTCATGGTACGTATTGAATATGCTAAGTTGCTGTGCTTGAAGCGTTGTATGGAGGCGTTGAGCGGTGCAGGGCAATAAATTGAGTATCTTTATTTTTATAATAATAATAAAGAAAAAATATATTTTTATAAATGCGTAATACGTGAGTTATACACTTATGCAGAAAAAAATACATATATTTTTTCAAATAATATCCTGTTACCAAAGGGATAAGAATGTAATAAGAGTGTACAGTAGCAGTTGCAGATCCCATAAAGTATATAGTATAATACAAAATCGGAAGCTGAGTTGATATAGCCATGTTCGTCTAAATGTCCGTCTGTCCGTCCGGTTCTATAACTTAATGGAACTCAGATACTATTAGAGTAACTTTAAACTTAGTTTATGAAATTTAATCTGTGTAATGCTCACCATGCCTTCCATACAGTTTTCTGTCACTTAAAAGCACACTTTTTGTGGTCGCCCAACCAGGACAGAAAGTTGGTTTTCTTTAATTTTATAGCAAAGCTATTATGTATGCCTTGAGCAGTACGCATACAAAAAGCATGCAAAAACTATATGTGAATTATAAGCGCTATTAAGTTTTAAATGAAAGCAATTGACAGCATTTGAATCAGATAAATACAATATATGAAGTGAAGCTAAATGAACGCTTTTTTTTAGTAGGAACGAAAATGTGGAGACAAGATAAAAGAGAGCACACACCACACACATAACAGCAAACAACAATAGCAAATACATACATGCGTGTGATGTTTACATAATTATCTTTATAGTATGTCTCTTTCCTTGCATTGCGTATGCCTATTCAGTAGGCTGCATAAACTGTAAGAGACGGCGCGTGGCACGATCGATGGTGAGGAGAGAAAGGGAATAAGAGGACCGCAGCTTAAATTGCTGGTTTGATTAGTTCGATTAATTCATAGTAAGTACGTATATCGATTATTTTGTAATTGCTATATTGATACAAAGTAAATATACATTAGTAAGATAGCTTTTTAGAATGCTCCGAATGTCGCGTGACACCTCAACTTGTTTCTACCATTAACACATCATTTTGTCTGAAACTTTGTAAGACATTAAATGTGACATCGTAGAACCCATAAAGTGTGTACATATACATATATTCATCAGTTCATATAGTCAGGTCATTCTTGCAAGTTCCATCCGTTTGTCCGTTTGTCCGTCTGCCTGTTTGTCCGTCTATTAGCTGTTGCGTTATTTTACTGATACATTTTTTAGATATCTGGCTAAAAACCATTATTTAAGTTTCTTTTAGTAATTTTAGTACTATTTTTGAAAAATCAAAACTTTGAAACGTATTCATAGATTTTGTTTGTATGTATCGGATATTTTTTTTTTTTTTGTATAAGTTCATGCTTTAAGCTCAGTACTGACATCGATGAAAATTTTTGGTACCGAAAAAACTTCATATGGAAAAACGTTGTCAAACAACAATAAAAAATTTTCGGCGCGAACTGTTTTTTATCGAGTACTCAGATAACGAAAATGTTTGCTATTGAAAATACTTCATATAATCCAAAAACTGGTGACAAAGAGTGTGACCTTTTGCATTTTCGTTAGAAAAAAACCAAAGAAAACTCAATATGTGTGGACTTTTCACCTAATAAATATCTGATTTTAGTATTTCAAGTGAGAAAAGCAAAATACCTTGGCTTAACCCTCGACAGGAGACTAACCTGGTCAGAGCCCATCAAATCTAAAAGAAAACAGCTTTGTCTCAAACTCCGGCAGATGAACTGGTTGCTCGTCTACAGATCTCAACTGAATCTGAGAAATAAAGTCCTGCTCTATAAGGCCTTACTCAAACCCATATGGACTTATGGAATTCAGCTGTGGGGCACAGCCTCAACATCCAAAATTGGAGTACTACAACGATTTCAAAACATTACTTGCAAAACGTTAACAATCAGGTGATCCATACGGACCTTGGCATTCCAAGTGTCACTGACGAAGTGAAAAGATTCAGCCAGAAGCACCTTGACAGACTTGCTCGACACCGTGACCCTTTGGCCGTAAACCTGCTCGACAATAGCCAGCACCGTCGTCGTTTAATAATTAACTATATCAGTAGCAAAAAAGATCACAGTATTGGGCTTTACCCAAAAAATGTTTGTTGGCAAATTCATTGTCTTTATTTTTACATTAGTCTCAATCAGATTGATAGTTTCTAATTCAAAATAATAAAAATGTGAACCTATTTTTTAAAAAAACTTCAAAAATTAAAATCTTGAATACATTCATTCAAAATTTTAATAGGCTGTTATCAAATTTAGTAGACTAAAATCTATAAGAAAAAAATAAATTAAGGTATCGCGTGGACTCTAGTATAATCTGGCTGATTCCGGTTTTCGTTTAGGGGAAGATTTTGCGATAAAGGGTTTTCGTTAAAATGGATCGGTTTCTACTTAAGGGATGATTTTGTCTCTTGGCACTTGCCTTACGAATATCATATTTTTAATGCCAAATGAATGAAAATCACAGAAATCCGCTCAAAAGTGGAAACCGGAGTAGACTTGTATAAACGTTTTACATATGATTTTAATTAATAATAATTTTACTTAAATGTACATAATCAGTACAGCCACTTGGGCTGGTGTGGGCCACCTACGAGTGCGTAGGATTCTCTTCCCAGATCGGTATACAGTGTAAATCTAGTCATCCTTGGGAAAAATATGTAGCAACATGCTCAATTGCTATAGGCAACGAATCGAAATAAGAACCAAGGTTTTCAATTTGAATCGGTTAATTTCGGTTAACGGTTCTGGTTCTGGTTTTATACCCTGATCAATAGGCAAACAGCTAAGAAATTTATCTAAACAAGAACATCTTTAGAGACCTATGGTTCAGTACATTGTGAACGAACCAAAATAAAATATGACTTGATAACTTAATTTATATAATAAGATAAGTCATTTTTAATGTGAAACTGGTGTCGTATGTGCTGGAGCCAAATAAATGGCATCGTGCATATGTTTCAAAAGAAAAAATATTTGTTCAGATTTCAAGTTATAATGAGTACAAGTGAGAGTAAACGAGTAAAATGCACGAGTGTGATCTTTCGCATTAGTCTCTTCCATGTTGTCTTATTTTTTTATTTAAAAACTATGTACTGTTTTATGTTTCCACCAATATATTTCGACACTCCTCGATAGTTTTCTTCAGGGTGATAATATGTTAATTTTAGACAGCCAAAAGACGAAACAATATCTTCTTTCTTCGCTGCGGAGTTTGCAATACTTATGTACAATTTTAAATGTACGATCTAGTATGTACGAATGACGTAGTCTGAAAATGTACAGAATACAAATATGTACAAGCATTTCTATTTATGCACTTATGTAGATTTGTTCCTTGTGCAGTGCAAACGGAGCGACAGTTAAAGTGAGAAAGAGACGGACGAGACAAGCACTATTGAAGAGTAATTGAATCGAAAGACTAAACTTTTTGTTTTGCTTATTTGCCTTGTCTTTTCGTTTGGTTTATTCTTCACTTGTATCGATCCAAGTTTACAAAAACTTAGAACTGGTTCAAGCATTTGGTTTTTTTTTTTATATAATTGACTATTTCGATACCAAGTTAAAAGAAGAGATTTTTGTAAGCATTTGCCAAACGAGTGTTTTAAGCAGTGCTCCAATACATATTTATACCCACATTTATACTCGATTATAGTTCAGGCAAACTAATTGACTCCTTTGTAGCCCAAAAAATTGGTGGCCCATTTCAAACGACTGTTGTTTCTCGCTAACGAGACTCTGTCGATCGAGTTTAAGATGGTGCAACTTTTATATCAAAACGGACCATTCAGCATGGCTTGCCTAGAAGCTCCATTTCGCTACTCAGCATGTTCCATAGAGGCACCAAAAACCCACTCTAGTCGCAAGTGCGTTTCAATCAACGGAACTCTTACAAATTTAAGTAAATATCTTCAAAGAACGTTTGTACAGTACAAAAGTTCAAAACGTTGGACAATCGATAATCATTTACGAAGGGTATAATAAGTGCATATCAAATTTATCCAACACAAATATCGTATGCGAGTATTATCTTCGTTTTAAGCTTCCGTTTTAATTAGCCACACAAAGACTTCCGCTTCCAGCGAAAAGACTACAAATATTAAATGTCAAATCATGTTGTTGACAAATAGATTTCGCTTCGAGCTAACAACCTTCAAAGTAATTAGGCATCGAATTGCTGACTTAAATCAATATCTACAAAGTAGTTTATCGAAATTCAATAAAATTTTATATAAATAGGCTTGTTTGCCAACTGTACGTTATCAGTTCTTACTGGAATTTCAATTGCGCAAATTCAAACTAAGACTAGATCCAAACAAACAAAATGCATAAAGTGGTAAGTGACGAATAAACATTTTATTATTTAGCGAAATATATTTTTAATATAATTTATTTTATTTAATTTGAAGCTATTATTCTCGCTTGCTCTCTTCGTGGTCGTTGCTGCACGTCCTGGTGTACTTGTGGAGGAGCAGGCATTGGTCGGACATGTGTTGCACAGTGTACCCAGCGCCGTATCCCATCAGAGCCAAACTGTCGTTCATGGTCAGACGCATGTTGTAAGCGATGTAGTGGCAGCATCAGTGGAACCTGAGCTGCCTGTGGTTGCTGATGTGCGATCGGTTGCCGTTCATACGCCAGTTGCACATGTTGCTGCTGCAGCTGCTGTGGTGCCACCCAGTGAAATCTCCTACCATGGTGCACCGCTGCTGAGAAGTCTGGCAGTTGCCAACGCCTTGGCTACACCGGTTGCATTTGTGCATTAAGACTGATTTGTTTGAAGGAATAAAATTAAACTTAATTCAGGGTATTCATGAACTGTTTGTTTCTGCACTTGTATTGGTTATAGGGGCTTAATCATATAATCAAAATTACACAAAATATCTAAGTATCTAGACTTATACTGTGTAATACAGTAATTGTATCTCTCAATACCGAACACGGTTCTGTAAGAGTTTTATATATTTTAGTGTGTGATCTGATAAAGTTGATCAAAAAATGCTTTGTTTGTAACTGTGTATTTAATAGCCGAAAGAAGACGTGGCAGAATTCACAATGTATATCCATATAACCCTATGTATGTATATACATATGATCAGTATCAAAAGTGGAGTCGATAGACCCATGTCTGTATGTTCATCTCTCTTTCGGTTTGAACACCAAGATATTGGAGACTCCCAAAAGATAGACCCATCAATCTTGGATACTTTGACTCTCCTAAGAACTGAGCCGATAGCATGTATGAAATGAACCGTAGCGGTAGGCTTTCCCATTTTATTTGTACATCTATCTTATAGATACTAAGTATATTCTTAACTTTATTTGGTTTATATTAATCAGATGTGTATACCATCAACCTGTCTACTGATAGTTTAAGATTAATAGTTTACTATAAGGGTATAAAATGATTGCGTCATCTGCATCTGCGCAGATATAGATATAGTAGATCTGCTGTGCATATGCTGTACAATAGCGGTCCCAGAACACTACCTTGTCGAACTCCCGTATTGAATTACAGCAAGGAAAAATGCTCATCTCTATTTTTGATAACGAAATAACAATCCTGCAGATAGCTTTTTACTGTATTGTAAAGAAGTTCAGCAGCACTCTATGGATTTGGTGTATTGTGGAGTGTTTTCGCTGAAATCCAAATTGGTGATCTGGAATATAACTCTTGGTTACTAGGATTAGCTCAATCCGATCAATAAAAAAAAATTCCGAACAGTTTAGATAGCAGGGGTAGAGGATAAGTGGTCTGTAATTGATACATCTTTACGTGGTTTGGGTATAGCTATTATTGGGGATACTTTCTAGAGTATTGGGAAGTTTTCCATTTTAATCATTGAGTTGTAGACTAAACATATATTGTATTGCATTGTCTACAAGTTCATTTATTAGGCTTCCTGTTAGCATGTTATATCCCGGTGATGTTTTGTTGTTAATTTTATCAAATTTTTTTTTCTACAAATATTCTTCTAAATGTTGGGGTGTATCAAAAACATTTCGCTACTTAAGCAAGAATCACAAAATATGGCGTGGATGTTTTTTAAGTTAATTTCGATAAAATATCTTAAGTAGGTCTAGATTTTATCATCATACCACAGGTTGGTAAATTTAAACTTTCACATCGGACATCAATATAACTTTGACAACTGTTTGCCAGATCGGCTTACAATAGCACGTGCTTGAAGTGTCAGTTCAAGAAGTACACGGTACTCGAAGGCGCTGTTATCGTAGAGCTTTACATTCAAGATAACTTCTCATGAGGGATGCGGCTCATTTTTCGTTGAACGGAGCCGTAAACAAAACAGTCCGATTTATGATACTGAAAACCCCAAAAAAAATCACGAGGAACAATTTCACAATCAACGAGTCACAGTTTGGGTCGAACTTTTTACGGAAAGCCTTATCGGAAAGTTCTTCATCGCAGCTGACGCTGGAGCAAAATCTACCATCAACAGAAACCGTTGCTACACCATGATTTGGTAATTCTTGAAGCTAATTGTGTCTGATAATGGCACGGATAACTTTTGCTTCCAGCAGGATGCCTTATAACACATTATGTACATTACTCGAAAAAATTTAATTTAGAGGCTACCATGACCGCCTAATTTTATGCCTCCAGATTTTCACCTATGCATTTATGTATCCTATCTGGATTCTAGTAGAGCTCATAGGCAGTATCCGATGCAAAATGGCTGTAAACACTTGGAGAGTGATGGCAAATGGCGAAAAACAATTAGGATTACAATAGTATTTCAAAAAAAAAAAAACTATTCTCCACTCGTCTTCTCGTACTCATCACGAACATATACTTTGTGGGACTTACACATATATATTTTCACCTTGGATTTTATATGAATGTCATTTCCTATTGAAGGTTTTTATTTATGAACCATTTTTTAGTTAGCGGAAAAGGTGGCCTTCACTAGTAAAGCCGAAATGTTATCCTTTTGTGTCCTATAAGTTTTTTCTCTTCTTATAAGTTTGATAAACTAAATGGCATAATCTCTCAAGGAAATATAAGATTCCGATAATGACTCTACCGAAACTTAACAATATTAGCCTTACTATCAGCGAATGTGTAAAATACCTAGTAGTGCGAAAAAGCTATTGGAAGAAGGTGCGGATTCTCTCCATCTATCGTCCACTGTTTGTATACGGCAGTAGTTAGGCCCATTTTGCTGTACGGAGTATGTGTATGGTGGCTGGCACTAGAAAGGGCTTCTACTCTTAAGCAAATGCATAAGGAGCAAAGGAGCTGAACTGTGTATCAGTGGAGCTCGCCATACCACACCGACGGATGCACTAAACGTACTGCTGCATTTGATTCCACTTGATCTCATTGCGAGAGAGGGAGCAATAGTTACAGCCCCTAGACTGAGGGAAACTTCAGCTTGGCATGGTTGCTCCTTCGGACACTCGAGGATACTACAAATACAAGATAATATACCATTATACGGATTACTACATACCAAACATTAACTTCGTTAAAAAGTGTGATGTCATGTGATGCCAGCTAACATTTCTATTAGGAAGTTTACATTTTGTATAACATTTCGATGTACGAGAACTATTCGGGCTGTTGCCAGTGCTTTGAAAAATGTATATCAATCAAACTACATCGACTTCTGGTAATAAAACCCCATCAAAAACTACTGCTGTCGACTGGTATGCTAAATTGAAAAGTGGTTGCCGTTCGGTTCGGAAGGTCGTCTAAAAACAGCTGTTTACCCAGAAAAAATCGATGCTGCCTATGAACTCATAAGACATGACCATCAAGTGACAGCGTGCAATTGAGGCTTCTTTGTGAACTAGTGGGACCAGAATATATTTGATGTTACACAAACTAGAAGGTTTGCTCGCATTGGATACCGCATAAATTGCCAATTACTCAAAAAAGAATCGTATCGATTGGTGGAAAGAAATGTTAAAGAATTGAAGTCACTGTGATTCAAAACACAACAATGATATCGTAAAATTTGACCAATCATGGATCATAGATGGAATCATGGATGCACATAACAACAATGAGCCAATTTCAACAAAATTGGTTTGCGGACGAAGTACTTCGAGGTAAAAGATAGCCACCATTTTCGAAAAATAAATCTGGTCTTGTCGTAACTTTTCCATTAGAGCAACGTAGGAGTGTGTCAATTCTGAATGGCACACACCCATTTCTTTGCCAGAAGTTTTCGGAGAATTTAGGAAAACCAATGCACCACGATAATGCGGCTTCTCACAAAATGGCTCACACAAGAAAGTTTTTGAACACTCAAAACATCGAATTGATTGGTTATCCACCTTACAACTCTAAATTTGCGCCCAATAACTACTTTTCGTTCCCAGATATCACAAATTTTTTGGAGGTACCTCAAAATTGCTTCGAAAATTGGTTCAATCGCATTCAAAAATGTATTGATGAATATTTTAAAAAACATTAAAAGCATTTTCAATAGCAGAATATTGGTTTTACGAATCTACACCCAATTCAAATATTGATTTGTTTATTTTAGGATCAGTTAAGAAAAACGACTAATAGATGTTAACGCGTGAATAAAATAGTTTCATAATTTCTTTTTTTGGTTTTTTTTTTTTATTATAGTAAAATAATATTGACAGTTCATCAGGTAATGTAGATTCTAGTGATGCAGAGTGTACGCCAAAGGAGCAGAGTGCACTACGGGTACGGAGTGCACTGAGTGTACAAGTGGAGCGGAGTGCACTGAGTGTACAACTGGAGCGGAGTGCACAACAGGCACTGAGTGCACGAGAGGAGCAGCATGTACAACTGGAGCAGCGTGCAGAACTGGTGTAGCATGGACAACTGGAGCGGTGTGTAAGGTGGTCTTCAACACTGGCGCTACGATGGGCTGCACAACAGCCTTGCTGTGGACCTGGGTGATGCTCTGGTGTGAGACTGCCGAGGGTGCCGAGTGAACTACAGAGCCAACTTTGGCCAAGACGGGCTCATGCACCACATGGTGAGTTTCGATGAGTCCAGCGCTGGGGTGTGGCTGACCAGAAGAGCGATGACGGCAAACCTGTGAATCAAATTGAAATGAGTGTTTGTACAGACCTTTGAATTCCTTTAATTTTATAAAACTCTACAAATTTGAACATTTTATTTTTTCTGTATTTTAGGAGTTGTTGCAACTAAGAAGTTCGAATTGAAACTGTTTTCTGTTAAATTTGGCATCGTATTTATATAGAATGTTTTTAATGGGCAACAAATGAAAACCGAAAACTGGAAATCTTCAGATACATTTCAAAAACGCGAGAGCAGAAATAAAAAGTGCGATGAAGATAGTTAACAAATTATACATAAATCTCAACGCAAGAGCAACAACTACAATATAAACTGAAAATATAAAAAAAATAAAACAAAAATAAAAAATGCCAACAAATTCAATTAAGCGACCTTCAATGCGCTTTGAATGATCTGAACTCTCAGCTGAGCTGAGTTGAACAGCGCAGAGCGTAGTATCTGCTGAAGTATTGAAGTTGAAGTTCATGTTTTATGCTAAAGCAGCTTTGAATGCTGTGTGAATTCAGTTAACAGCTGCGTTTGATAAGCTAGCTTACCATGCTCAAGGTAGTCATTAAGTTTGTACTAAGGGCTAACCAACCCAATACGCAAGTATAAAAAGCCAACGCACAGAACTGTTGAGCATCAGAAGCAATTCAAAGTTTCAATACAAAACAACAAATCAAAATGTTCAAATTCGTAAGTTCTGCTAAGAAATTGTATACTAAATCGTTATTTATATGGAATTTCTTTGTACATAGGTTGCCATCTTTGCACTACTTGCTGCCACCGTCAGCGCTGGACTCATCGAAACTCACCATGTGGTGCATGAGCCTGTCTTGGCCAAAGTTGGCAGTGTAGTTCACTCGGCACCCTCGGCAGTCTCACACCAGAGCATCACCCAGGTCCACAGCAAGGCTGTTGTGCAGCCCATCGTAGCGCCAGTGTTGAAGACCACCTTACACACCGCTCCAGTTGTCCATGCTGCACCAGTTCTTCACGCTGCTCCAGTTGTACATGCTGCTCCTCTCGTGCACTCAGTTCCAGTTGTGCACTCTGCTCCAGTTGTACACTCAGTGCACTCCGCTCCACTTGTACACTCAGTGCACTCCGTACCCGTAGTGCACTCTGCTCCTTTGGCCTACACTCTGCATCATTAAAGTGCCAATTGCTTCTTATGTATTGATTTGTGATAGTAAACTCTTTATGAATTTATGTTGAGAAATAAAAAATAAAAAAAATTTTTAATATATGATACGAGTGAATATATTCAGTAGGCTTACCTAAAAAGAACCGACAAGCGTAACTCGAACTAAACAAACATATCCTCAACAGCAATTAATGTACTACTGGAGCTCACTGTACCAGTTTTAAAGAATCATCCAAAATGTGGGAGTACTCATTGGCAAAGCTGTTTTGACCCATTTAATTGTAGCAAGCGATACACAGAAAATAGTAAGATTACTCAGAAACAATGTCTAATAAAAAAAAAAACTATAAAAGCAAGAGATGACGTTAATTTCGGTGGAACCGAAGCTTAACTACTCTTCTCACGTGCCCTTTTAACAATTTTAAATTACAATAATACAATTTTTACGTACTGGTATTTGGCATCTATTTCAAATTTTTGGCGGTTGTAGGTAGGATTGAGGGTTGTGGATAATTTTATTGCGTATGCATTAAACAGAAATAATTGGTAAATAAATTCTAAATTAAAGAATAGAACCACAATTGGGAAATTATTAAAATTTACTACCAAAATTCTGAGTCGGTGATTGAAACATATACTATAAACACGGTGAGATCATCAAAAAAAATAACCCAACTTTTTAGTTATAAAATAAAACAAGCATGTTATTATGTTTCAAAGCTAATATTTATTCAAAATATTGTACGATCCATTTAACTCAATATAACGTTTGGCACACTCAACAAATTCATCCATAGACTTTTTAAACTCGGTTTTTGGGATGTTCTTTAGCACCTGTGTCACGACTGCTTGTATGGCTGGTATGACATCGTACACAACTCCTTTCATTGCAGTTTTCATTTTTGGGAAGAGAAAATAAACGCACGGTGATAGATCAGGCTAATACGGAGGGGGGTCAATGAGACAAATCTTTTTTTTCATCAAAAATCCATTCAATTTTTTGGTCTTGTGAGGTGGTGCATTATCATGCAATAAAAGCTGTTTTCCTTTGGAATATTCGGGCCTAACACGTAGAACTCTCGACCACAAACGATGTAAAACTTGTAAATAATATTCTCCACTGAAAGTTTGGCCTTTTGGAAAAAATTCCTTA